>JAFMSR010000006.1:51181249-51205254 GCA_022818135.1 Saxidomus purpurata | reverse complement strand
ATAAGTTACATGGTAAAGTTCCGAACAAGAAACCACCGTCTACCAATAGAAACTGGAAACTGGTCAAGAATACCTATTAACCTTAGGACTTGTAATACTTGTAATAACAAAATAGGAGATGAATTTCGACTACTTATTAGAATGCTCCGATTTCAGCGATGAAAGAAGAAAATATATCAAGCCATATTATTACCGTCGTCCAAATATTTTCAAATTAGAGCAACTGATTAACACAAGTAACAAAACTGAATACATAAACTTGTGTAAATTTGTGAAGAATATACTTATAAGAACGAGGTGAACACATTTCTTTATATATGTTTTTGTTGTTTGTTTTTGTTTTGTTTTTTGCCTGAATTGTCAGCTGTATGTACATGTTTGTATTGCCTCCGATCATACATTTCCATGTTCTTCTTTCACAAATGTGCTCTTTTTCCTTTTTCACAAACTCCAAGAGTCTTTTAAATATATAGTGTGTTTTACGTAACAACTAAACTTTGTAAAATGCTTAATAGCCGTTTTCTCACTCACATAGTACTATTCCCACAGTAATTTTTTTTATTCTAAAAATAAAAAAATAATAATGATAATGATATTTTTTATGACTCTCCGCTCTATCAACTAAATGGGGAGATCTTTTTTTTGTACTTGATATTCTTTGTTGTCTTGTTAAATAAGTATATGCTGCAAGCAATGTTTAACAAAATCTCGTTTGTGTACTATTTCGTGTTGTATATCCTTTTTGATTGAGCCTCTGTAAACATTGTTACAAACTAACCCTCATTTTTTCATGTAATCATGAAATGAGAGAATAAAGGTATTTGACTTGACTTGACTTGTTAATTGATCAATCAGCCGGCCGCATGTTTTTCACACCTCGTGAAAATTGAGCAGGTGCCAGCTTGATTGAGTAAATGACGTCACATGGTAATAATCGAGGATATGTGTATTTGTTTGCCGCGCGTGCTAACACTTATGATTATGTTTGTATGACGTCATGTTTACAGCATATCTAAGGAAGCACAGAGGTGACATGTGGGAATTTTTTTATATTATCACGTGGCCACGCGATAATAAAGAAAGAAAAAACGTAAAACTAAAGTTATCGCGTGGCCACGTGATAATAAAAAAAGAAAAAAAGTAAAACTAAACGGTATCGCGTGGCCACGCGATAATAAAAAAAGAAAAAACGAAAAACTAAAGTTATCGCGTGGCCACGTGATAATAAAAAAAAAGAAAAAACGTAAAACTAAATTTATCGCGTGGCCACGTGATAATAAAAAAAAAAAAAAACGTAAAACTAAACGCTATCGCGTGGCCACGCGATAATACAAAAGAAAAAACGAAAAACTAAACGCTATCGCGTGGCCACGTGATAATAAAAAAGAAAAAACGTAAAACTAAACGCTATCGCGTGGCCACGCGATAATAAAAAAGAAAAAACGTAAAACTAAACGTATAAACTTTAGTTTTACGTTTTTTCATTTTTTATTATCGCGTGGCCACGCGATAGCGTTTAGTTTTACGTTTTTTCTTTTTTTTATTATCGCGTGGCCACGTGATAATATAAAAAAAATTCCCACATGTCACCTCTGTGCTTCCGTACATATCAGTTCCCGCGTTGTTTATGGTTTAATGTAACATAATTTTTCTACTCTTTGTATATAGAGACCAAATCGCGAGGCATGTTAGAATGTAAGTGTCATCATTGTACATTATTATAAAACGTTTTATAAACGATGTAAGACATGTGTAAAATCACATGCTGTATACAAACTGTTTATCATATGATACCTACTGTTCGATTTCGTAAACAATGTGTTTATAAACATGGGTCATTCCATTTATTTTATGTATTAGGGAGTGAAGCATTGTTGTATATAAAGATCAATATATTTAGTATATCAATAGATTTATCACAACGTCACAACCAAAGACGTACTGGTACAGTGGTATAGGTGCTGGCTTCTTACGCTTGTATATCGCGGTTCAATCTCCGTACTGAGCAGTATTAAATTTTTCATTTTTTGTTTTATAATTTATGTTTTCTTGAAACAATCGTAACACTTACAAAATATGTATTATATCTTTGTTAAAGATATTTTATAACATTTTATTAGCTCGACTATTCGGAGAATATGGAAAGCTATTACAGTCACTTGTGCGTCGGCGTCCGTCGGCGTCGGCGTTGCAGCTTTGGTTAAAGTTTTGCCTGCTAGGTACTATCATGGACATATCACAGTAACCACTTATGATATTGACTTGAAAATTTGTTAATGTTTTAAGTGGTGTCACACAGTCAAGAAAGGTAACTCTTGTTTAAATTTAGTACAAATTATGGCCCTTGTTTTACTTTGAAAATTTGGTTAAAGTTTAGCATGCAAGGTACTTTCATGCACATATCTCAGTAACCACTTATGGTAGTTATATCAAACTTAGCAATGTTCAGGGGTACATTTTGTATCAAACAATTAATTTACCAAAAATTAAATATATAGTGATAGATTTTGACTTTGTTTATGATTCAACTTTCCGAGTTCTTACTTAATAGTTAGCGGAATTTAGTTTTGCTATTGCACTGATAAAAGTTCTGTTTTATTAGCAAGCACCCACAATAGTCAAGCGTGCTGTCTTATGGACAGCTCTTGTTTTATTCATGTTTATAGTCTCTTTAGGGACAACACATGACGTCGACACAAAACACGGCAAAATATACGTCATTTCAGTTACATTAATTTTTTTGGTTTATCTTAACTTGTTGTTGGTTCTTCGTTAAAGCAATATAATGAATTCAAGCACGAAATGCCAGTATTCGCGTGACATTCTTTGATCTAAAGATCTTCCGTTTTAAAAGTTAGGTTAGATGTGATGTATCGCCCACTTTTCTTTTAAAAGAGAAGATGGCAATTTAAGTGGTTGTATGTTGCCATCGGTACCATACTACAGGACATTTTACGCCGACATTTCTTTTGCTGATATAATATGGCTAAATGAAAAGGAATTGACTTCAGCAAGAAAAAGCGAAGAAAAAAATATTTAGTCATACTAGGCTCGAACCAGCAACTTTAAGTAACACAGTACAATGTTATACGCTCAAATATCTCGGTTTTAACCACGCGGCCAGTGTTGCACGATTCTCTCGTACCAAAACTACTGGTATACATTAAAACTGATTGACCCGACTTACCTGGGCACTGGAGCAGTCTATTTTAAAAGTACAAAAACACGTATGACCTAGAAATCGAACTGAAGCTACAATAACAAGTATATTTGCCAATAATTGTACAATCATAAAAACAGCGACTAGTGTAAACATTGACCTATGTCAATTGACCTCAATCTTAAGAATAAGCTTAAATCTAAGGTATATTAAAAGCGCCACAAGCAAAAATACTACATTATACTAAGCATGTATTAGACAGGCATCAGTCGTTAGAGTCATTACCTCCTGTCTGTTCTGTGCATTTTTATAACGTCTTCACAATTTCTCCTTCCCCTTGACTCTAACTCTGTTGAGATGAGTTTTGATTGAGACAAATTTTTGATAGAGATACTTTCTAAAAGGAAAAAGATTTGTAGAGAAAAAAACGAATCCTCTCAATCTCAACAGACTTTTATAAGACTAAGCCTGTATGTGTAAATTACGACCTTTACTACGTTTGCTACAATTCACGCGCTTCAAAATAAATATGGCCTACATCGTCAATACGATAATTAAATACACAGCTGAACTATATATAGTGCGATATGGGTTTGTGCATTCTCGTACGTCCAGGACATTCGTTACATAATTTCATGTTTGTCTAAAAGGTTGGCAAACCACTGGTGCATGGGGGTTTGTGCGGACAAAGGTTAAATCGATTTTGCACACAGCTCGAATATCGTTCCCGCAGTGTGCAAAATAGGCCGTGTATATCGAATTGAAACGTGTGCAGTCCGCCGTGTGCAAAATAGGCCGTATATATTGAATTGAAACGCGTGCAGTTTCATTCATAAGAAAGGACGGCGATATAAAATTGACATTACGTTGAAATAAACTTGCGAAACAGAAGACAATGGGCGATCCGTGCAACTGTAAAGAAAGTAAGTGTTATCCGTTTATTTGTTCCTATTCAACAGTAGATAGAATTAGGTAATATATTGATCTGTTTAGGTATATATTCGAATACTGCGTAGTTTTATTACATTATATGTGATGTCTGTGTCAGTAAAGAGAGGATTGAATTGCTGGCATGAAAGAGGCGAAGTCACTAGTTCTTACGATTTTATGTTATTCCCCTGTCGGTATTTATTTCAGTTACGATGCACGATGACATAGATCTACTTATTTCAATATATAGATCTAGTTTTGCACCGACAGGATGTTCCTTTTACTAATATTAGTTACGTATTTTACGAAAAAAGACAGAAACTAAGTTTGTATTGCAACCAGAAGTCCAGTAGCGTTTTAGTTTCTTAATGCGTAGTTTTATTATATTATATCATGTGATGTATGTAGCTTGTACTCTCAGTCAGTCAAGTGTAGAGTTTCGTCTGGGATAGTCGGCCTAGAGGATTGAATTGCTGGCATGAAAGAGGCGAATGGCGTGTTGCAGTTCAAACTTTTTGATCACTGGTTGTTACGAATTTTATGTTATTCTCCTGTCGGTATTTATTATATTTACGACGCACGTGGACATACTTATTTCCATATAGATCTAGCTTTGCACGGACAGGATGTTCTTTTTTACTAATAATAGTTACGTATTTTACGAAAAAAAGACAGAAACAAGGTCTGTATTGCAGCCAGAAATGTGTTTAAAGTCCAGTAGCGTTTTAGTTTCTTATTACGGTTTTCGTGAATGATTTCATTTTTACGGAAGATTTCCAACGATAAATGTATTTATCGTCAATTAAAACTCCGATATATACGATGAGCTGGAATATATAGTGACATCTTAAAGGGAAGTGATAAAGCTTGAAACAAGAGAGTTTTAATATTCAATATACAGCCAAATATAAACTGATTTAAATTTCATGATATTGTTTAAAACAGATCTTCAAATTTAATGCATTTAAATATATGTTACGGTCACTTTCTAAATTACATAGAATTAACAAGTTTTCAAGTTTATTTTGATATAAGCACACAGTTTGTACATTACAAACATACAAAAACATGAGGCAGATAATAAATAATACAATATTCGGTCATCGTGACTCGGTCAAGTGCATTGACACTTTTACGAGTAGCTTGACATTGCCCCAGGTCCCGCTTAGATAATATATATTGACCGAGATGTCTTTGCAAAACAATCCTAAAGCGTGCTAACTTAGTATGATTTAGACCCGTATTGCACCACACTCTCGGGGTGTCATGTTATCTGTATTGATATGCTGTACTCCAAATTAAAATTTGAAAAGCCGGGAAGTCGAACAGGCTGAAGTTTTGCCCTTTTTTAACACTAAAAATCTAATGTATTTAGTTTTGATATTTTCGACTTGAAGTTTTTATGAAGAATAAATGGTCAAATCACGCAAATTATACATAAACTACACATTATATAAATCGACGATTAAGAACTTTTACGGTTATTGATTTCATAGCAAATACCTTTTTTTATCTTTATTTTAAATAACCAGTACATTTTAACCAACAAAAAAGAAACATGTAGTTTTACAATGTGGTTCATCAAACTGCAAATGAATCTTGATTTAATCAATAAATGGTGCATAATAAACAACATGTCTTTACATCCCTTAAAAACTAAATGCATGGTCATTGGTTCAAATTATAAACTAAAACACGCAGGTAACCTTCATTTAAAAATCAATGATTGCTTATTAGAAAACGTTACAACTCAAAAAATATTAGGTGTGTATGTGGACAATGTTCTGAATTGGCATAACCATATTGATTATGTTTGCAAAAAAATAAACTCCAAAATCGCATTATTAAAAAAACATTATATATTATATATCGGATGAGATGAAGTTAATGTTTTATAGCGGTTACATTCTTCCAATATTCGACTACTGTTGTACAATTTGGGGAAAAGGCAATACAAAATATGTACAAAAAATAAATAAATTGCAAAAACGCCTAGCAAAACTTATTTTTAAATCGACCTGTTAAATCCCATTCTTCAGATTTACTAAAGGAATTGCATTGGTTGTCTTTTTCGGACAGGTGCAAATATACTGCGCTTCTCGTTTATAAGATTTTTAACAATATGGCTCCAATATACATGTCAGAGTTAATAGCGTTTTGCCAAAATGATTCATATAGATTCGTTCTGCATCTCGCAAAGATCTTGTACTACAAACGAAACCTAGGACTAATTTATGTACAAAGACTCATTTTCCTATTATAGTTTTAAAGTATGGAATGATATTCCAAAGGAATTGAGATTATTAAAAATACAAATAGTCTTTTAAACGAAATTACAAAAAATATTTTTATAACAAAATGTACAAATTACTTACATATAAAACTATGCACTGGTTATTTTAGTATCTAAGTAATGACATTTGATTAATTATAAAGTTCATAATATTATTTGCATTTGAGTGTCTGTCGTAGAGAGAATGATGTTTATTATATAAACGTATCTTATATGTTATTAATATTAGTATAATTAATTTAGTGTAAATGATTTGTGGTGTATGTGTGGTTTAAATGTATGTATGTTATGTTTCCTTTTCTCTTTTCGTTCTGAAGGCCATATGAAAATAAGTTATGTTTTGAATGATTATGATTCATAATATACCTTTTATGTAACCTTCGTAAAATAAAGTCATTATTATTATTATTATTATTATTATTATTATTATTATTATTATTATTATGATGAGAGAAAATTAAATTTCTTTCAAAAAATATTTTGTTGCTTCTTTTATGGATGCAAAAATAAGATATTTTTGCGCTAGCTTTAGCAATTCTGCAACAAATTAACCAAATAGCCCCAGGCTGAAATAATGTGCACTTGCGGGAAAGTCCGAGGATTTCCGTTAATTTCCGGATGCATACGATCGGTGAACGATAGTAAAATCCTATATCGATTTTTCAAATAAAATCTGATGGGTCTAATTCTGCCATATGAATAATAATTAGCGAGGTGTGTTAAATTGATCCGTCATGTTATGAAAATATTCATACCTACAAGCAATTTGTGACTGATACATAGTTTGCATACAACCACATTATTTACATACTGAATGAACTGTAACGTTAGCTCACATTTTAAGATTTAAAAAGGGGGAGGGGTGTTGTAAAATCTCCGTTCAGTATACATAAAGGTTGTTGTAGATGAAATCTTCGTGGTAATAAATGTAGATTGGAGTGGGCAAAAGGTTTACAATCATTAAACTATATATAAATCTAAGTGATATACTATGAAACAAAACTCGTAACACAGATACATGGTTCTTGAATGAAATTTTTATTTATCTGTTCGTTTCTAAGTTACTTTGCTCTTTCTTTATCAAGAATATCAAACTCTGATAAACGTTGTATGGTTATTCTGATAAATTGTCCTACGTTTACAAAATTGGAGAAAGAGCTAGCAACAAAACTATCCAGAAAGTAGCGTAAACGTATTTCCATTTTATCTATTTATCGTGTTTATGTACAAACGTATCGTATCAACAGGACAACTGATATAGTGGAGTGATAAAATTGATTTTGATACTGATACTTGTGGGGTTGGTGATTACAACAATAATGCGTTATGACAACAATAGCAACAATAATTATAATTGGCTGTAACATAATATTACTTATCATCATCATGGTTATTATCATCTAAATATTACTTAATCATCATTAATACATTTCAGCGGGAACATGTGCGTGTTCCAATAGCTGTTCAGCAACAAGTGGGTGCAGGTGCGGCACTGGCTGCAAGTGTGGAGACTCCTGCGAGTGCTCCGGATGTAAAGTCGTTTGCAAATGCGATGGTAAGAGATACTATTTTTCGCCATAAACCATATACTAATTAATTAGTTGTTTATTTTAAAACAAAAAAAATCGAGTTGCTTGCCGTACAACGACACAAACACGCTAAGTAGCTTATAAAAAACATTCCAAATGGCTAAATTACTGAAAAAGTAGACAATGTCTTATGACATACACACTCATACGTGTGTATGTCCAGTTTGTGAAGGTATAGCGATTAATGCATAATAAACTTATGTAAACCAAACTGCTGACAGGGATGTGCTATAAAAGAATCATACAAGTCAATATCAATTTTAGATTTTAGATATTTCATTACGGAAAAGAGCATGTAAGTTTGAGACACTTGTATTCCTACAAGTTTACTTTCACATTTTTTTCATTTCAGGCACCTGCAGTTGTGGTCAAGGTTGCACCGGACCAAGCACATGCTCATGTGGCGTTGGGTGTTCCTGTAAGTGATGGGTTAAAGTCACGCGGTTGCAGCGGCGCGTAGAAACACTCATAACAAAATATTTAGACCACATACCAAGATACTCTTTGCATCGCTGTAAATCATCGGATGAAAGATGGTGGTTTCACATTTTTTTATCAAAAACTGATGACTTCTGACGTATAAATGGACAATTTCAAGACAGATCATTTACTTCTAACTTTTTAGTTAAAAGTAAAAAGATGTGCTAAACTTGAAATAAGAAGTCATGTTATCTTCACAGCCGCGTGACATGAAGTTGAACGCAACTTTTTGCAATAACTTACAAGAATTATTGAATAAAGAAATAAGTGAATAAAGGTGTTATTTGTGTTATTCATGAGGCTAACCCAAATGACCAAATAAAATTAAGCTCTTAGTTACCTCTTACCCTGCTGGTTGCGAATGTTCTTTTCTTTTTAGCTCGACTTTTCGAAGAAAAGGGGAGCTATCCTACTTGCCCCGGTGTCGGCGTTGGTGTCACACCTTGGTTAAGTTTTTCGTACCACCCCACTTTATTTCAAAGTATTAGAGGTATGGCTTTGAAACTTACCATACTTGTTTACCATCATAACCTCCATCTACAGACAAGAGTACACAACTCTGTCAAGATATTTGACAGAATTATGTCCCTTTTTACTTAGAAAATACATTGAATATGGGTAAAATCCACTTATTGCCTTAACCCTTTGAGATATTGCTTTGAAACTTTGACTGCTTGTTTACATCATTACCCCCATCTGTAGGCAAGAGAAGGTAACTCTGTCAGGGATTTTTTTTTAAATTAAGGCCCTTTATCGACTTAGAATCTTGGTTAAGTTTTTCATTCTTGTCCACTTGTTGACTTAACCATTTGAGATATTACTTTGAAAGTTGGAGTACTTATGTACCATCATGAGACCTATCTGTAAGCAAGAGAAGATAACTCTGTGAAAATATTTCTTGATTTGTACTTAGAAATTCCTAGTTAAAGTCTTGTGTGCCCTTAACTGTCAAAGTTTTGTTTTATAGGCAAGCACTAAAAAGTCAAGCGCGCTGTCCTACTGACAGTTCTTGTTATATACCCGAAGGGACGTATAATTGGAACACTCGTGGTGAGCGGGCGGCTCCAATACTTTGTCCGCTCTGTAAGTCAAACAGCTTTCATCTGATCTTCACCAAACTTGATTTAAATGTTTTTTGGCATAATGTCTCGGCCTGGTTCGATAACCAGCCAAATCTCCATAGGCACTTTTGGATTATGGCCCTTGACATACGCAAAACTGACCAAATTAGCCTTGTCCGCTAAGTCGAGCAGTTTATATACGATCTTCACCAAACCTAGTGAACATATTTGTGGGTATAAGTTCTACGCCAAGTTCGATAACTAGCATAATCATCCGAGGCACTTTAGGATTATGGCCCTTGAATTACCGAAAAATGATGAAATTAGCTTTCTCAGCTCTAAAGTTCAAACAGTTCACCTTTTAGTTCTAGCAGGTTTTACAAAACCGATGAACTGCCAGATAATGAGTTTTCCCACATTGGCGAGCGTATTTTGTGGCGGTTTGTCACTCTTGTTTTAACAGCAGTATATTATGTAGCTAAAATAACTTCAGCGTACCCGGTTAATATGCCTGATAGAACGTGTACGCTGAAGCTTACTCCGTAGGGAAATCATACCAATAATCGTGCCAGGAATCTGACACGCTCGCATTTCAGTATTTCATGAGCAATAAGTGAAAAAAAAAAAAAAGTTTATTAATCAGACCATAATCTTTTAATTTGCCAAATTTGAATATCAAATTTTGTCTATTTAACGTAAAGCTTTACGAAAGTTTCGAACAGGTCAGAATTTTCACCAATTGGCCGCCATCTTGCCGATTTGACAATTATCACGTGACCATTCCCAAGAACCTTTGGAAAGGGATCTCTGCGGGAAATCGCCAAAGGTTCCGATTGAGGTCACGGGGACAGTTTATTTATTTACATGACCACGTGCGTTTTGGCGCGAACACTTTCAAGGTCTGTTCCGCGTCGAAAATAAAGTAAATTTCTTTTGAAATAAAAAAAACATAGTGGTAAATGCTATTGTATATTTACACTCGTTCTATACCATCTAAACATTAAACAAAAGGAAAATATCAAGCGTTCTGAACTACATGAAAAATGAGTGCAATTGCGTCATACGAGATCTCGCGAGAGCAGGCATTTGGAAAGTCCGTTGTAAATGTAAACACAATGATGTAGGTTTAAAAAATCGATGTTTTTGTAGTCATGTTTGGTTGTAGAACACCGTAAATGGTTTGAAAAGATGAATTTATAAATATATGACCCAAACATGATCATATTTCCCTACTTAACGTACATTAGATGAAAATTTGCATGATCTGTTATTCTGGTAAGGATTCGTAGTAGGGCTGATCCAAAACTCTAAAGCCGCAGCTAACGAAAAACAAAATATAAAAATAGCGGCATTTAAAGTTTTGGAAGCCAGAACTATATAATTATTATGATATGCACTGTTTGCTATTTAATCGGTAATGTTCAGTAGGCAACCCATCGCACAATTAATAATTCAGTTGCAATAGTCATCAATATGAAATTTCCGTTATAGAGATTTAGGCTTAATGTCGGCACCTGTCATTGGTGTGGTAGATATAAGATGTACATTATGTACTGGGCCCTTCCCTTGAAATACTTTATGGTAAATTACCCGCTTGTGAATACTGTTGAAAACAAGTGTTTAACCAAAGAAAATAAATAATGTTACAGTAAAGATAGAGCGGCGTAACTTATGTATTATTGACTGTGTCTGCTTGGGTCACTTTACTTTTGTGCTCCTGATTTTCTTTTGGAAAAAAATAGTTCGTCATTACGAACAGTATAAAGCTGATTGTTGTGTTTGTCATACAACAAAAAGTGCATTGCTACAAATAAACTTCCTTTCAATTATATGATTACTTTATAAGTCTACGTTCAGAATAACTTTATTCAAGATGTTAACTGTTCTTACAATATCTTGTGGGATTCAGACATTGAATATAAAGGGGACTATACCTGCAACTATTCTTCTTAAAACTTAAACTGAATTGTCGTCCGTTAATATTATAAGTTTAAAATCCGATATCCTGAGTTATATGGTTTTCAATCATAGCTGATGTAACTGATATGAAAAAGATGTGTTTATTTCATCTGGTGAAAGAGAACAGAGAATGACTCTTTAGGTCGTTTCTGTGTTTTGAAGATTGATAAAATACTTAGTTCGGTACATAATTTAACATTGCCAGGAATGTCCGTCGAGAATCTTATGTAAAAAAAGACTACCTTCAGGAAAATTTCAGCGACATTCGAAATCGAGTTACTGTAAATGTCATGATATGAAAAGCCTAGTGTGTTCAAACAGTGTTCGAGCAAATAATAGCTTTTAACCCAATACACCAAACTCTTCCTGCTACCAGTACGAAATAATAACTTTCCAAATATTACTTTTCTTATTTTGACTGGGGGAGTCAATTTAAAAAAAAGAAAAGAACTGCATGCCGGAGTTGCTTCCCTTCCACTACACTGCCGAAATCACTACCAACAACAATAACACAAGGGAGATCACTGCGAAGAAAGGATCTATTACATGTATTTTATAGTCCATTGTTATATTTCTAAAGCACCAACTTCTTATACTAATGCGGCATTATCATTAGTTTAACACATTTAAATGCACAGCAACCGAAAATTGCTTTTACAAAACTATCACCAAAAAAGATTAGATGCGCATAATGTCACTTTAAACGCTGGTATGTAACTTGACAGGAATGTATACATAGGTGAATGATGCAAATGATGTCATTGCGATCCACTTATTTATACCAGAGTTATGGTCTTTTGAGCTAGACGTCTGGTACCCGGATTCTCTTGTATCTGCATCTGTCTGTCTTCAACCTGCGCCTTTTAGGAGTCTTGGCAAGTTCACCCAAGAAGTCCCAGAACTGAAAAAAAATGAACGAAAATAAATTCAAATTTTATCAAATGTAACCTTCATAACAAGTTTCAAATAAATATCTTGCAACATCCTAGTAACAATTGTTTTCAATTGCTTCTTGATTTTTGTTAAGGGTAATATGTTTCAAAACAATGCTAATTTCTTTATCAAACATCAGTATCTATTTACTTCGATTTTTCAATGCTGATAGTTAGAAAATAATTACAACGAACATTAAAAAATAATAACACATAGTGAAATGAGTGAAACTGCATTTATAAAATGAATCACCTTACTTACCGCATCGCTGCCGGTTGGAAAAGCAAATATTTTGCGTATAGAAAAAATATATAAGTTGACTCGTTATTGACGTTTTCGCTTTTCGCTTTATTCATATTTCACTTAAATTAAAATTAGATAAATATAGAGATATAAATTAATATAAGTATATATACTCGCAAGCACCTCTTGAAGCACTAGGTCTCATATTCAAATAGCAACATACTAAAAATACGCCGCTATGTGTGAACCAATATGTCCGTAGAGGTGTCTGTCATTTTTATGGCGAATACTATGTTTATATACGATCTGATTTCGAAATCCGATTGTTGATCTTGTGTTTCGTTTCGACAAGATCAAAATAGGATCATTATATGATTAGTGTTAGTTATGAATTGTTTTGTTGTTGTTTTTTTTGTATTAGATACAAAAAAAAACATTGTAAAATTTATATCGGCAATTGTTAAAACTCTTGTTCTTATAGAACCTTCTCCGTTTCACTGTTGTATTTGTCTCGCCATTTTCATGATTGTAAATCCTCATGGGCCATATGGCCTACAGGACTATTTGAAAATAAACTTATCAAACTTAAACTTACGATCGATAAGGCGCTTATAACATTAGTTAGCTACTGTAAACAGATTTCTTTAATACGAACAATAATATGAGGCTTAGTACATTTGGCAGGAAGATATCATCGGAAAAAATAAATGATAGTATTACCAGACTGGTATTGGGTGATCGCTCTATTTGTTTGCGTAAGTCCTTCTGTTAACGAAAACGTACCCGCAAGAGAGTGTAGTTCTTTTCCATTTATGTTTATAATTGTTATGAACACTAAAATTTATCTCATAAAAAAACTATTGTCATTTCATACAAGGTTTTAGTAATAAATCCTAAAAATTATCTTGGAAAAAATGAACAAAACAATTCATCAAAATGTTGTAAAGCTAAGAAGCTAGATGGACACGACTTTTCTTCTTTTTTCTTTTGTGAATATGGTTGATTTTCTAATGATTTAACAAGAATTATTTTAACTAAATGAAACTCTCAATCAAGTTCAAATATGAATGAAAACATAACAACACTCTTGGCCGATAAGAAATGCATAAATTCATGCAAATATCTTCTCGGAAATAAATTACTCAATTTTATACTTCGGTGTCTCAATATATGGACTCCAAGTACAGTTGGAAATGCTAGTGAGTTAGGATGGAACTATGATGGACGATATACATGTAGGGGCCACAATCATGAACCTACTGTTATATTAAAGTTGTTTATCTAAATGGACATACATGTACTTTCAATATTTTAAACACCAAGAACTTTTTAACGAAACTTTTCCCTTAATGTAAATGACTTTGATAGTTTAGATGTTTCAGCATTTGAATAATGACCGAAAGATCAAAAGTTCAATATAATGTAGATAGTGAGAGAGAAAAAACTACATGTATACAGGAATCTGAGATAATTCACTTTCTAGTGTTAATGAAACAGACGCGTTGAAAAGGCAGTGACATCCTAGCCAGTAAATGTGATAATAATGTGCGAATAAAACACACCATCATTTGTTCAGGCGACTAATAATTTTTAATAACACACCATTATATCTCTTTTTGTGTTTAGTCAGCACCTTTCAATGGAAAACCCACGTATTGCTTTAGGTGCTAATTAAACACGTACATGTATCTGTTAATACGATATGCTAGGAAATATTGCGTATATCAAAATCTGAAATCAAATTACATACTGTACTTTATATTATGGTTTCAATAATTGTTGCGCTGTAAAGGCAAACAAAGTTCTAAATCATATTTAACGATATGCAGACCGATGACGATCTGTACTGTTAGCAAAGGTAGTATAATTCGGTATACGACAATACATCGACAGACAACTCATCGACACGACAAATCACCGACAAGACAATAGATCGACACGACAATTATTACCGCCAGCAGGGTAAAAGTTTAACAACGTGATTCTCGTGCAAGCTACACCATTACACGAATAATACGTTAAATACAGCAGCATCGAAATTTTGAAAGATGTAGAACTTCATAAAATATAACGATTTTTTAAAAATAACATTTTTGTTCAAAATTGCTATCTTACACTATGTTCAACTACCCTATGAAGTATCATAGCCGTGACTGGTAACTGAGAAGTGGACTTTAACAAAACTGAACTGAAAATTCAAAAAGTTTGCACAACTTTTAATGTTATTCAAAAGTAATGGGATTTGCCGATAGGGTTGATTGTGTTGTACCAATTGATTAATTCGGATTTAACGTCGCACTGAACAGCTAAGGTCATATGTCAACTTCCAGCTTTCATGGAGGAGAAAGACCCCAGGTGCCAATATTGAAGTATTGGTGTTTTTCCAAGTCACAGATTGAGACTTAAATGATTATCATCATTTTTAATAATATTGTAGACTTCTTCAAGTTTGCAGAGAAACATTAAAATAACAATTTTGTCTAAATGTAACTAATTGTTTTGCAAAAATTGACAAAAATGAAAGTGAAAGTACCGGGGAATCAAACTCCCGGCAGAGTTTATTTCTCCTTACAGTATCTGTACTGTCTGCTTTTGATCGTTTTGTTTTCCTCGGTTTTTAAATTTGTTTTATAATACGCAAAATGTACATCCACGACTCAGTGCTCGAAATCGGGCTGTAGGCTGGCTTACTTTCGAGTCTAAAATAGATATCGAATGGCCTAGATCTGTCCCTTATTTACATTAAGGAGCAAACTCCTCACATAAATTTGATTGGGTGAGCTCCGCTCTCAAATCACTGCCTTCACAAGACAACACGGAAAAAATGTCGTGACGGCATAAACAACACTATTTCGAATCAAATTTATGTATAAGATCTCCTGAGAGTTAAATATTTTATAAACTTTACTTTAGACCACACAAATTTGAAGGTTGGACATGGATTGGGGGGCGGGGGGGGGCGGTCGCCATTGACAAAGAGCAAAGTAGCTCGTTTATACGGTAAACTGATGTTTTTCTTTCGTCCAGAAACAATAAAGCCACCCAAAGTGCACATCGGACACCCGTCGTTCTTAGGATGTCCGGTCATAGTGACCGTTTGTTGGAAAAATGTCTTGAAAATTAGTATATCCGCGTTAGCGTCTAACCGAAATTAGGTACACTTTGAAGTTGGCTCTTGCCAGACCCCTGGGACAAAGATTATTCATTAATATAAAAAGAAGAAAATTATTACATTGAACTTTGATAGTTGATGAAAAATAGCACTAATAGCGGCGATCGTAAATGACACAAGAAAAGGGCAGTCGCTAGGTACCATATTTTATACGGAGTTAAGCAAGCTCATTCTTGAATGCATGAGAGATTCACTGAAATCGGATACATTTTTGTCATATGTTAGGAAGCTTTTGCGAAAATAAAGTAAACTTCTACCAAACATATACTTTGTTAAGCTTTCTCAAAACGTCGAGGAAATAACAGCTTTTAACCCAATACACCAAGCTCTTCCTGATACCAGTACGAAATAATAACTTTCCAAATAGTACTTCCTATTTTGACAAACTGCATGCAGGAGTTGCTTCCCTTCCACTGCCGAAATCTCTACCAACAACAACAACAACACAAGGGAGATCACTGTGAAGAAAGGAACTATTATTTTATTAGTCCGATTTTTTTATTTCTAAAGCACCAACTTCAAATACTAATGCGGCATTATCATTCATTCAACACTTTTGAATGCACAGCAACCAAAAATATTGCTTTTATAAAACTGCCACCAAAAATATGTGCAGTAAGATGTGCATAATGTCACTTTAAAGTGACGTTCCAGGTTGTGACGTCATATAGCTTTGTCGTACTTGTTGTATTACTCTGACAGTTAAATTATAAAAGACGTGTTTAAAAATACATATCTAAAATATTAACTGCCAATTGATGTAAATGCATATAGCTTTTTTTCAAATTCATTCAATACGTCTTTTACAATGACGTCACACGGGCAGTTGTCGTAGCCACACCTATGAACCATTTGATCGGTAAAAGTGATTTATATTATATATTTTTCCATGATCTATAAAATGATAGCTTAGTGTCTGAAATCGGTCAGTAATTTTACAATATATGGATCCGAGTCCAAAAAACAGAACATTTCAAAATGTATAATATTTCATCAAACCGACTACTCTATACTTGACGCCGGAGCGGAGTGTTTGTATGAAAATTAAACACAAATTGGTGGTAGAGAATGGATTGTTTTTGATATTTTAACTTAATATAACAAAACTCAGTTCGAACCGAATTTTTCTTCAAATATCACGGGGTCCTACATACGGACCTGAATATCACAAACAGCGATTAAACCATTGGCCGTTCCCATGTCTGATCGATCACGCGATACCGTGACAGTAAAAATGTCAACTTGATTCTATTTGTAGTAATCATTACCTGTGCATACACACCAGCGTGATCTAACGTAATTGTACAAAGTTTTTCTAAAGTTCTGCAGTTCACATAAATTATTTTCTTAATAAAATTGTCTATGCCAGGTAACGGATGTGCTTTCAAATCCATTTTCACGTTCATATTATAAAGCTTAGCTTCTATTTCTTTTGCCGAAGTGCACTTACTGGCGTTTCAGAATGTGAAAGATTCGCGCTTATCAGAATGCGCATTACAAAAGCAAGTGGTACTGACGAGCAATTTGCTAAAAATGACACATTGTATACAACGCTTTAGCATGAGGACGTCAAAGAAGCGTTACCACGCATTAATTAATACCACTTCACCATGTTTGATTTAATCATCCTATGAATTATGCCATTCTCTAATAGAATATTTGATGCGACTGCATGCTTAGCTGATTCAAGTATAATCTTATAATCAATTGCAATGTTCGAGTTAGTGCCATGCCTCATCTCGCCTGCCAGTCAGGAGTGCAGCTATTTTCAAGAGGGCTGAGCATCATGTATATATTATCTTGATATCTAGATATGAATCCGGTCTATTACTAGTTTTCTGATGATGGCTGCTTTTCGAAAATTATATACACGATTTGTTTTTGGAATATCATCGAATACTTCTGCACAGAAAACAACTTTCAAAATTTGCGCATCATAGTTATTGTTAGTGAATTGGTTATAATGTAGAAATATATCATAGTTTAGTCTTATTACTCGTAAATTCTTGTTCTGTAACCATCTTCACTTGCATAACCTTGCTTATCGTGTCATGGACCTTTAACATTTAAATGATAATAATTTTTCATACCCCTACTCCTGACCCGGATTATTTGAAACAGACATATTAGAACAAATACACTCAATTTGTTTAATACAATGTACCCGAAAGCAATCATGAATATTGTTTGTTATACCAGAAGAGTGTCAATCAGCATTGCAATTAGTTGCTTTTCAACAAACAGCAGCGTTTTCTATTGTATGAAACACGTATAGTGGGCGTATCTGCTTTTATGATTCATTCGGTAATAAAGCGACACTGCGGTTGGTTAGCGACTATTATACCAACCAATATTTTGGTTTTAGTTTACATATCTGGGCAATTGTATAAGGTCAGTTTTAGACTTGTCAGTCACAAAAAATACAACGGATACTTACAGCCGTGTAATAGTTTTTTTGCTTTTGATTTCGTTTCGTCGTTGACGATTAATTTCCGTTGTCAGTCAAACTCAAGCCATAACAATAAATAAGAGGCGAACAGACAAAAATCTTACTTCGCAAGATTGATTATTAAACCAGGATTGCAAATAGTATACTGAAACTCCCAGAACCACAATAACGTACAGCTCTTATTTTATCAAGACAGATGTCTTACAGGCGGAATTGACCGTCAGTTTATTTGTACCAGAAACATTCCTAACTTTGCTTTTTAACGGATAAGTACGTGTTAGAAATATAGCGCAGTATCTTTTTTGATGATATTGCAATGACTTATTAGAATGCTTTCTTTCAACACGCCAGAAAGGCAACATTTTTTTTAAGTGACTAGAAGATGGTTCTGTCATTTTCCTATCAGTATCAAAGTTTCTTTATCAGTAAATTCAAAGTGAATTACGGCGTTATATAATAAGTTCTATTTGGCCACGAAGAGGGACGGAGAAACGTGTTTGATCAGTTTGCGTTTAGCTCAGTTATGAGAGCATTCGCCCAGGGTGCATTTTTCTTTACGCATTCTTACTGCATAAAGATAAACTTGACAGGAAAATGTTACTGTGAAATCTACTTACCCATGTCTTTCATATACTCAAAATCCCGCCGATTATCTTTTTTTAAATAAAGTTCTTCTTACACTTAAACTTAAGCACTTAAGACTACAATTCAGTTACAATGTACATGGGATGGGCATGTAAAGAAATTGTACTGTATTTCGTGTCTCGATGTCTCCACACACTGTTTCTGTATAGCATATCTCTAATCAAGACTTGAAACTACAAAGACAAGACAAATACAAAATGTATTAGTGTATAGTAAATCATTTACAAAAATGTACCAAATACTGAAATTAAGCTTCGAACGATTAAAAGTGAAGTTGTCTTTTAGCAACAGAATATAAAAGAAAAAGCAGGTTGTACACATTTTATCTACCATAAGTTCATAAGCCATTACAGACAATTTTGATAAACAAACTGATATATGTGTATGTACTAATTTATCTTTGGAGATACTAAATACAAAATAAAAACGAAAGACACATTACTCATGTGATATTCATTTAATATTAAATTTTAAGATGAAAAAATCCAGCCATCATGAAGCAGCTTGTAACGTTAATTCCATCACAAGATTACATTTCGAATTAAGAAATGATATAAAGTATACATTCGTTAATAACTAGTTTCTGAAAAAATAAAGAATATAAGTATATTTAGCAGTTTGAAACCTATTGTATGTATGTTATCGATTGTTACTGCATATATTAATATATATATATATATATACTCTTTATTTCCACTTTACAGTGATTGACATAAACAGAAAATGTAATTAGATAAACAAGTAGAACGAACGAAAATCATAAAAGGAAAGAACATAATACACATGCGTGGATAATTACACAACTGTACACAATATAAAGTGCAGAATGAGCAATTTGATAATTTATATGTTTCAAACTTTCAACAAAAGAACGTCCATAATTATACACAGAATATAATACAAAACATCTTACTTGTAGTCTATTGCTACAGAATAAAGTTATAACAATCTAACTCCTCTCAACATAAGGAAATGAATGTATTTAGTAATGCATGTTTATACAAATATGTTCAAACATATACATGTAAATATTTTTGTTATTACTTAACAGCCAAATTATAACATTTCTCACAGGTTGAAAGAAATTTATAGGAGAAAATGTTTAAATTGAAAAATGAAAGACGTAATCCTGTTATCCGTCTTGCCGAAAAACGAAACACAAGGCGGACTAAGGAAAATAAGCTGAGAAACAACCGCTTGACTGTATGACTGAATTAAGGTAGTTTTTCATACGCTTGTTTGATGTCATAGATATATTGACAAGTAAGCTTTATATAACGCATGGATTCTTCATATCTGTTCTAACTGGAAGTTTCTGTATTTTTTTTGCTGCCAGTCGTTGAAAGCCCTCTAGTGATTGTACATCACATGCAGACATGCTATGCCATAACTCACTTCCGTATAAAGAAATTGGAATGGTAACTTTTTCAACAATGTTTTTTTAATACTAAAGTATTAATCTCGCCCGGATTTGGTTCAATGGAAAGTACTGAAAAAAGAGATGTTTTTGCTTTTCGATATCTCTCTGTGATAGCATTAGAAACACGAAATGTGTTGCTCAATTCAATTCCTGCATGTTTAACACTCGTACAGGATTGTATTTCGGACTGACCAAATTGAATTGATAGCTATGTTGATGGAGAGGCTCCAAATACCAGCAGTTTGCATTTTGATTCGTTAAACTTGTATTTCCATAGTGACGCATACTCTCTGGCAATGTTAATTCTTTTTTCTAAACTGCTGAGATTTGGACATAACAGTGTAGATCGTCTGCAAGTGTAGGGTTTCCACAGGGGAGATGACCAACAGCACAACCTAAGTTACTGGACTGCAATTTATTAAGAAGTTCGTTTATGTGGAGGAGATACAGCCATGTTGATTGCGTACCCCCTTGTCAACAATGGGACATCATATAAAAAAAACATCGATTGAAATATTTGCAAACTGTTAAAGATTACATCCGGACGCATCTGGGTAAAAATTGATATAAAAACCGGTCTGATCTGCATAAACATTAAATAAGGAAGTTACTTTCGGACATGATAAGAGAAAATGCAGATCAAGTGTTCTCCATCTTTATTTTATTGCCGAAAATGTTGTTGTTTTTGCTGCTGCTGTGTGTACAAAGTTTGTTTAAAAAAACAGTGGAAGTTCTCATTCCCAAAGTATGGAGTCATACGTTCATTTTGTGTTTAGCAAATTGTTATAGAACAGTATAGTTGTTAAATACATTATCATACATTGTAGTGTTTTAATATCGTTATAGCTCTTAAGATATTGTAATCGCCTGGTGTCTGTCTGCGTCTCTTTTCCGTCGTCCGTCACACTTAACCTTAACCTTAAAAACTAGGTCACCGGGTCAAAACATAAAAAATCTTGTATATGCAATAAAGGCTGCATTTCTATTGAAACTTCATAAAATTTTATCAGAATATGTGTCTTGATAAAATCTAGCTTGAGTTCGAATATAGGTTCTCTAATAAAAAACTAGGTCATCAGATCAAACACAGAAAAAGTTTGTGTATGAAATAGAGTCCATATTAACATTCTACTCATCATGAAAATTGGTTAGAATGTTTGTCTCAATGCAATGTAATTCTATGTCAAGTTCGAATATAGGTTACCTGGGGTCAAAACTATTATATTCACATGGTCAAATCCAAGAAAAACCTTGGTAACACTCTAGAAGCCACATGTATTATACGATCATCATGAAAGTGTGTCAGTAAGTTGAGTTCGAATCTAGGTCACCTTGAGTAAAAATTAGGTCACACAGTCAAATCAAAGAAAACTATGTAAATACTCTAGAGGCCACATTTAATATCCAACCTAATGAAAATCGATCAGAATGTTTCTCGCAATGATTCATAGGTCAAAGTAAAATATGGGTTACCTAGGTTCAAAAACTAGCTCACATAGTCATATAAGGAAAAACATTGTTAACACTCTAAGACATTTTTAGACTTTTACATTTAAGATATAATTTCCATGAATATTGGTATATATATGTCCTAAAATAGTTCAAGGTTAAGTTGAAATAAAAGATTGTTAATAGTCTGGATGCCAAAGTTTAAATTCCCAAGCATCAATATATTTGGCCAGACACTAAATCACCAGGTCAAATCCAAGGAAACCCTTGTTTATACTCTAGAAGTGACATATGATAGCCAATCATCATGTTGTTGATCAGAATAGTTGTCTTTTGAAGGTCAAAGAGAATGTTTGTGTTTATGATATACAGATATAGGGTGAATTCCGTACATAACAATTGTACTCAGATGAGCGATATAGGGCCATCTTCACTCCCTTGTTTTAGTATTTCTATTTCATGTACCGTATATTTAAAAAACATTTATACAATTTTGTAGTTTACTGTATATTTGGTAGTGAACCAAAGTTGTCTACGTTGCATCATCCACATTGGTTCAAAGCGTAAATATTACAACGATAGATCTGTGACAAAGATATTTTATTAAAAATAAACTTGGCATGTCATCGAAAAGATTTTTCAATTTGCAATGTCATTCATAAAATCAGCAGTTTAACCATTGATTAGCACTGAAGTTTTATTTAGCTATTAATGGTTGTTTGTTGAATATAACACGACTGTGACAAATATTGACATATAACGTTAATGCATTTTTGCTTTAACGTTTTCTACAATATTCAAGTTACTACTAATCGAAGAATAGGAAAAGTATTTTACTCGTCCTAGCGTTGATGTTGCTGTCGGCGTCGGAGCTGGTTAAAGTCCGATATCACAGATATGTGTAATAGGTATTGACTTAAAACAACTTAAAACGTAAGAGTTTGCAATCGGGATATTGCTTTTGGCTTTTTTACATTGACATAAGAAGCCAACTAGCATAAAACAATTTTCCTCGGCTCTTACCTTTGAACCGAGACTAAACAAAGAAAAAAAAGTGATATCCGCCATGACATCCCAATTAGAGTAATATCCTAATGCTCTGACTTTTACTTTCACGTGATAGTTTTAAATATACCATACGTTATTCACAAACATTCCAGTTCTATATCGAACATGAAACTCGAACAGAGAGTGCAAAAATCAATTATACGTACACAATTAAAGATCGTCAGAATTTCTACATGAAACGACTACGCTGAATTAAACGAACTTGACAAAGGGACGATAACTATAAAATCATCTTTTGTTAGTTGGCTTCTTATGTAAATGTAAAAAGACAGAAAGCCGAGCCGAAATAAACACAATCCTTAGCTTTAAATAGTTCTATACTATAAGAACATCTACATCAGGGGAAAGATACGTACCAGTCTGTTCATAGTTTACAGAATTTTGCCCTTTAACATGTAATTTAGATTTCAGATTATATTTGTGAAGTCAATTTATTGCCTTGATACCATACGCAGTTGTTTAGTACACGGGGGAACAACGTGCATAATATTTACGTAATTTTTATTAGGTCCACGTACGAAAACAATCCCATAACTCTGCTAGACATGTTGATAGATTTGTGTCTTTCTTTCGTTTGTTTTAATAAAGGTTACTCATTTCTGTATGGTCATTAATCAAAGTCTTGTGTGAAGATTTGATTTCTGTTACCTGTCTTTTGACAAATTCACATGTCAACTGACAAATCTATGTGAAGGAATAGCGTGAACAGTCGAGCAAGCTGCCATTGGATATTAATGCAGACAAGTCACTTAAAACTCACGATGTATGCGAGTCCAAAACTCAGGCCTGTGGAGTAACTTCAGCACCTTTTGATATGTAGCTGGCCAGTAATACCAACACGCCGGTCATGCAAGAAAGAGTATGAGTATATTTTCTTTTAAAACCACCGTAATGAGATAAAGTGAATATAACATGATTATGAGTTGTGAATAAGGAAATCCCACCCGAGAGTTTAGATACGTCCAAAAACGTTTTTTTGGACGTATCTCAACCCGGGAGTGGGATTTCCTTGTCCACAACTCAATGGACATGGTAGATTTATTTTCTCACCGTTTACATCGCATTTTCACAAAACTTAGAAGGAATTAGTGCAAATACAGGATGGGGATGAAAAAATGAAAATCAACTTTTTCTCGAATTTTACTTCGAAACTG
>JAFMSR010000006.1:50643883-51180749 GCA_022818135.1 Saxidomus purpurata | reverse complement strand
GTTTATCTATCTATAATAGAACATAAATAACTTAACATGTTGTAATTTCACACATGCAGGTCTTCCCATAATCATATCATTCACTGGTGTCCAAGACGGCGCTTTATTGACTGTAGAATGTGTTGTACAAGGAAATCCATCACCATCTGTGACCTTCACTTCCCAAGGTCAAAGTGTGACCTCTACTCTTCAAGGTCATATGGTGAAAAATAACAGGATATTAATAGAAACTGAGTTTTTGAAGACAGACTACACATGCTTGGCAGAAAATATACATGGATCTACATTTAAAACTATCTCAGGTAAGATCAATATGATACAAGATTTCATTTCAGTTAACAATGTATCATTCTTTGAACCATTTCCTGTAATTTCATTTTTGTGTAAGGATATTTTTCATGCCTGTTTTAAAATAGAGATTTCAAGTGTGTGTCAACTAATTAACAAAGGTTAGGCATATGTTAAGATCTAAATATTTCAATTCACCATATTTTCATATGTCCCGAGTGATTTCATTTGCTTGAAGTATGTCTAGTGTGCAAATACTGTGCTTAGTGCTTACATGAAGTGATTTTGCCTTTATGACAAGCGCAGATCATGATCTGCACTGTTCCCTAGTCTGGCAGTAAATTTTCATTGATCACTTGGATAAACAATTAACGGCAGTGTCTTAGTTAAAATTTTATAAATAATGTTGATATTGTCTGACTGTGTAATGCTGGTACCATAGCACAGTATAGAGACTACCGGTATACCTAGAAACCAAGCCATCTTCATTCATACAATCAACAGCATGAAATCCATCCTCTATTGTCTCCCTCTACAGTCTCAATTTGCTGAAGAGGCATCAGTGGTAATACATTCTTGGACATACGGTTTTAACTGACGCCAAGTATGAATAAACTCATTTGGCAGTGGTTTGACACTTTAGACTTTGGACATGTAACAAAGAGTGATAACTAAAACACAATTTTCATATAAAGATATCAATAATAAAACCAAATTTATTGTTGACTGTGTTTACAGTGCCCTCAAAAATGGAAGCCCTTGCTGTCTCAAATACAGAATCAGGAACAGTAACTCTGTCATGGAAAGCTCCAGTCAGTCTTGGTAATCTCCCTTTGATTGGATACTCAGTACAGAAGAAGTCCAGCCATAGTGTTTCTTGGCAACCTGTTCAAGTTCAAGGTCATGACATTTTGAACCAGAGGTCACTAAAAGTCACAGGTTTAGAATCTAACAAGGAATACATCTTTAGAATTGCAGCGAGAAATTTACTAGGATTTGGCGACTACAGTGACATGTCATCTAGCGTTGTATCACAGTCAGCAGGTAAAAGTAATAAACACTTGGAAGTCATGTAGTAAATCAGCTGGAGTTCAGTCAGGAAGGACATTCTAGATTTTAAGAAATTTGTAAATTGATTACTCTTTATCTATTAGAGGCAATATGTAGTACCTGTATCATTGCAAACATTGTGGGAATTATCAGCTGCCAAGGTTAAGTGATTTGACATCAGGTATATTTAAGCAATTTGTAAATTGTTTCAGCACCTTCACCTCCCCAAGATGTTTTTGCAATCCAGACTGACGATGATGTGATGGCGCTGCTGTGGGAAAAATCTGAGAATCTCAATGCTCCAATAGGTAAACACTTTCTTTGTGATATTGATTACTTCTTTTCATAAAGTTAAAAAATTTGGCATCGTCCTTTATTTCAAAACTTCCTGAAGTCTTAACATTGTGTGACATCTGAAGTTGTTACAAAACACAGTATACCTTTTACTGTTTTAGAAACAAATGATTCCACCTTTACAACCAGTAACCATAATCATGGTCAGCCTATCCAAGCAAGACATTATCTACACTCATAGTTCATTGAGCATCCCTATAGACAATAAATGGTACATTCTTAACTGAAACATAGACAAGTCCATTTTAGAAATTAAGGATAAAAAATTAAGGATATTCTATAGTTGAATTTCCTATCTTCAGGCCTGTACAGTCTGAACTAAATCTATACTGGTTGGCACATCCATGATAGACAAGCTAAGGTACATCATAGCACTTGTATGTTCAGCTGTGTTCCACAGTAAACAACCTTTTGTCCCTTCTGACTGCCTCCATGGTCGGGTGGTAAGAGTCTCTGACTTTGAATCACTGTAACCTTTCACTGATTAGGGGTCAAGGGTTCGGGCCTTGCAAACCGACCATGTCTCTAAGTGTGGGAAAGTTGGTAGTTTGTTACAGAGCGTGGGAGTCTAGTGCTGGTTCTTTTAAGAAACGATAGGTAATCTGCCCACATGTATAATTGACTGAAATATGCTTTAAATAAGTTTTAAGCACTGGAGTAAGAAAGAAACAATTAGCTGTTTCATTTTACATTGAGTTTCAAACATAAAAGTGGTGGTTTTTGCACAGCAGGTATACGATTTTTGCTTTGCTATATTTTGCAGAAGATGTAGTGTATGATTACACTGTTGTGAAACCATCACAGAACAATGCAGGCACAGAAGTCATTCATACACAGGGTACAATAATGTATAACCAGACATTCCAGATTGAAATCACTGGTAAGAAATATTACTTAAAACTAAACTTGCAGTTTATCAAATACATTTGTAAATGTTGCTTACAATGTATTCTTGCTATTTTCACTGAGATCAGTTGTTTTGCAGATTTCGTATTACAAAAAACAGTTTTTCCCTTCATAACAAATGAAACTTTTGCATTGGGTTTCACTTTGTATAAAAATGCAAAATTGAATACCTGGAAATCAGGAGCAGATCAATGGTCTAGTGGTCAACACGCTGGACTTGTAATCCAGGGATCCCAGGTTCAATCCTCCGCTCCTTCACTAATATAACTAATGGACCGTTGGATGAGACCTAAAACCAAGGTCCTATGAATTGGTGTTGTACACCAGGCATGTTAAAGTACCAGGGCATGTCTCTGGAATGGGGCGTGTTCTGTATCTTGCACTATCCACAAAACCAAATATCACTAAACTTATCTGGGGGCGTTGGTCATATGGATAATCCTGTACCAACAATAAAACTCTAAAATACATACATGCTGGAAATCAGCCCAAAATTGGCAAAAACATTTCATTTATGCTATTTTAAAGCCAAAGTATTAAAATGACTTTTAGCCTTACACAGTGGTACAGTTCTATCATCAGCAGTATGACATGTCTGTACATGGATCTTATTGAAAGAACGATTATTGCTGAGGAGAACAATGTGTAAAATGAGGCCCACCAATCAAAATTGATCTTACATTGGTATTCTCTCCATCCTGTCTTAAGCAGCCAGCTAACTGGTGCATTTAAAGGTCAATGTATAGCAGGTGTCTACTTAATACATATGTACTCTATACTATAGAAGTCTTTATATTCGGGAGTTCTTTATTTCGAGATTTTCCAATTTTCTGTTTATTCACCTAAGTTTTTTAAACAGCAACCAAGCAAAATGTTATCATAATGCTTATTCACAAGTTCCATTTTCAGGGGGGGGGGGAACTTAAAAAAAAAATTTTTTTTTAATTATCGTAATTTGGGTTTGTTTTTTAGGGCATATGGCTGCTTGATTGAGAGGACTGTTAACATGAACTTAACCTCAATTTCTTAAAGTTTTTAACCCTTCCTCGTTTTTCTCATCTATTTTTAGGTTTGACTGAGCCAGTGGTTTATAGAGCATCAGTCTTAGCTCGGAATATAAAACTGGACCAGTCTAGTGAACCTGTTGTTATTACTCTTGATATGACAAGTTCGGGATATCTAGGTAATGTTTCATGGAATCTTTATAAACAACTAAGTCATTTGGATTTTTCTTGAAAATTTTGATGATAAGTGCCAGTTTTCTTTGTAATTTTCACTGAAAATGTCTTATGAAGTCATTTTTGTCCTCCTCTGTGGTTGAATGGTTAGATTCAAAGACTTGAAATCACCATAACCTTGCATGAATTAGGGTCATGGGTTTGAGCCCTCCATTTATATGTGAGAAAGTTAGCAGATTCTCATGGAGGATAAGCATCTAGCTCTGATTCTTCCCAGGAAAGATGACTGTTAGGTAAACTGTCAGTCTAAAAATTGTCAAAATATGGTTGGAACGGGCTTTCATTTCGTACAACAGTGAATTCATCATTTAAGCATTTTGATATGACTGATCCCTTGAAAATCCAAATGCTCTCCATGGACAGGTTTGTCCTGATCCAATAGGGTGACAGCCTAAACTGCTGCCAGAGGACAAATAACAGGGACGCTACTAGGGAGGACCTCAATGACTCAAAACCTCAAACTTATGAAGGGTCATAGACTCAAGCCCTGCTACTGACCTGTCACTTCATTTAAGAGAGTTGCCGGGGTTTTTTATAGAGGATTGGAGTCCTGCTCTGCTCTTTCCCAAGAACGATGGTTAGGTAAACCCTTCTCCTATATAGAACTGAAATTCTGTGGAAATGGATGTTAAACCCCCAAGAAAATAAAATCAGACTTACCTAATTTTACAGAACCAGAACCGCATTCAGACAATAAACCATTTGGCAGGGACCAAGTTATTGCCATTGTTGCTGGGTCTGTGGGAGGAATTATTGTTGTCATCATCATTGTGTGGTTGGTAACCCGTGTACGTAAACAGAGAAAATCCAAGAGTCTGTCCTTGCTAGATCACAGACAATCACTGGATCAGTTTTATATGGAAAATCCAAAGTAAGTGTCTGTCTGCTTTTGTTTTTCATGAATCAACTAATTACTAGGGATATTATTTTATGTTGCAGTAAGAATATTGTGTTACATGAATAAACATAACCAAACCAAGATTTTTGTCGTGCCCGCTTGCGGTGAGCTCGACATAGTTGTCACTTTTGGCGGTTCGGTGTATGTGCGTGCGTCTGTCTGTCCTTCCGTCTGATTTTGTCCGGACCATATCTTTTTCATGCATGGAGGGATTTTGATGTTACTTGGCACAAATGTTCACCATCATGAGACGAAGTGTCATGCGCAAGAACCAGGTCCCTAGGTCTAAGGTCAAGGTCACACTTGGAGGTTAAAGGTCAGATTCAAGAATGTCTTTGTCGAGAGCATATCTTTTTCATGCATGGAGGGATTTTAATTTAACTTGGCAGAAATGTTCTCCATCATGAGACAAAGTGTCATGCGCAAGAACCAGGTCCCTAGGTCTAAGGTCAAGGTCAAGAATATCTTTGTCTGGAGTATTTCTTCTTCATACATGGAGGGATTTCGATGTTACTTTGTACAAATGTTCACCACCATGGGCTACCCTTGTTTTTAGAAATACTTCCCTTTGTTGTTACTATAAATAGCTTATATTGTAACTTTTTATTACTGGCCGTGAGAAAATCGAGACCACTTTTCTGTGGTACAACATGCATGTTACATCCAATATTTAGGTGTATTTTGACCCATCTCTACTTGGTAAGGAGTTAGCCCTTTTGACATATGGCGGGCTCGACATGTTGCACGTGGGCATCTAGTCTAAAAATGTTTGCTGCAATCCGTGCCATCATACTGGCCACAGTGACCTACTGTTTGATTTTGCATAGTTGCAAAACTAGATAAACAAATTTAGCATTAGTGATATGAAGCATGTGCATAAAATGTAGAAAGACTGATTAAGAAACATGTGCACAAATGTAGCATGTGCACAGATATATTTACAGTTTTTACCTTGCTGTGTTTGAAGACTGAATACTGAAATCTGTATTTCTGTTACTTTAACTTGATTGCATGTGCATTTAAAAAAAAGATGGAAATATTATATGCCCCAACTTGTTTTGTGCACCAGCATTCTTTATTGTGTTTGTTTATAAGGGCCTTACTGCACAAATACCAGTGTATTCTTTAAAATAGTTTCTAAAATCTGTTAGATCAAATCAACCAGAAAAACTGCAATGTGTACTTTTGTATGAAACTCTAAAATATACATGTAATGTAGATTTCAGGAGGTAAATTAGACAACCAGTCAAATTTTATTGATATAGATAAGAGAACAAATCTAGCTTTCTTGATATTGAACCAGAGGGGCTTTCTGAAGAAAAATAGAGAACCTGTCATCTCAGTTTCTTGAGATAGATCGGTAAACCAGCAATGCTTTCTTGAGATAGATAAGAGAACCAATCAAGCTATCTTGAGATAGATAAGAGAACCAATCAAGCTATCTTGAGATAGATAAGAGAACCAATCAAGCTATCTTGAGATAGATAAGAGAACCAATCAAGCTATCTTGAGATAGATAAGAGAACCAATCAAGCTATCTTGAGATAGATTAGAGAACCAATCAAGCTGTCTTGAGATAGATTAGAGTACCAATCCAGTTGTATTGAGATAGAGAAGAGAATCAGTCAAACTTTCTTGAGATAGATTAGAGAACCAGTCATTCTTTCTTCAGATAAGTTAGATCAGTGAACCAGAAAATGCTTAACATTATTTAGTGTATGTTTTTTCTCCGCAGTATCACAGAGGAAATTACTCATTTGTAAAACAAATATCCTGGCATCATGTACAAAATACTCCATTCAAAAAAAGTTTGTAATATTCATTGTAATATTTTCCTACCCTCATTCAGGAGTAACTTGTATATCTTAATGCTCCTGTATTTTGGGATTTCTTTGCTTTAAGCATAACTATCATCTTCAGTATTATTTAGTTACCTGTTGAAGTCCTGAACTGGATCATAATATATTGTACTGACCCAGTCCTTAGTTTAAGCACATGTATAATTATGTTTTGGATTTTTCATTCATATTATTTTCATTCATCAAATTAATCAAGAAATATTCTGCTTTTATTGATTATTTCATATTTTTAGTAATCTCTCTTTTTTTGTTTTGGTAGACATGCTGTGACTTTGGATTTTTTAAGAGTGGTTATTGGTATTCATATTATAAGTTTATTGAGTCATTATCGCTTTACTGGTTACTGGTTTTGTAGCTCAACCAACCAAAGAATAAAGTTAGAGAAGAGATATTCTACTTATACTTGTGTTGCATCTTGATAAAAGTTTTGCATGCAAGGTCCTATCTCCATAACTAAGATACTTGGTTTAAACTGTGCACATGTTTTTTTTTCTGGTCAATAAATTAAGTCATACCATCAAGTTCCATAATGCTTGCAATAATTTTGGCAAAATCATGTCCCTTTCAAAACTGTTACATTTTATGTGTCAGTTAGCATTTCTAAAACTGCTGCCACTATAGGACTGCATGAAACTTTACACAAGTCATATTGGTCAGTGGCTGAGGTCAAACAATCAAGCCCCTTAATTCTGGCGGGACTTTTGGCAAAATTAGTGTCCTTTTTAGACTTAAAAAACTCTTGTTTAGGTTGTATGTACATATTGTTATCTACCAAGCTAGCTTAATTAATAGATCTAAGCTGTACAAAAGTTTTAGGGGTCAAAAATTGAGGTCATAGCATTAAGCGACATGACTCTTGTGAATTTTGGCAAACTTTCCACTAAACCCCTTTTTGAACTTACAATATCCTTGATAAAGTTGTGCAAGCAAGTAAAAATCTTATGATATCTCCAGAATTATTGCAGATATTGGGTTGAAATGTAACGCAGGTCTCTGGATCATTGCATTATAACTCGCAACTCTTTTTAGCTCACCTGAGCTGGCTCAGGGTGAGCTATTAGGATCGATGAATGTCCGTCGTCCGTCCACACTTAGTTCGTTAACACTCTAGTGGTCACATTTTTGCCTCAATTGTCACGAAACTTAGTCAGGATGTTTGTCCCAGTAATTAATCAGACGAGATCGAATATGGGTCATCTCAGATGAAAAACTAGGTCGCATGACTCAAAAATAGAAAAATCTTGTTAAGGCTCTAGAGGCTACTGTTTCAGTCCAAATATCCTGGCAATTTGTCAGAAAGGTTGTTTGCTTGATTTCTAGCTCAAGTTTGAATATGGGTCATCTTGGGTCAAAAACTAGGTCACAGAGCCCAAATATGGAAAAACCTTGTTAACACTCTAGAGGTAACATTTTCAGCCCAAATATTCTGGAAATTTGTCAGAAAGGTTGTTTTGATGATTTCTAGCAACTTTGTTAAAAGCAGTTGTACTTGGGTGAGCGATAAAGGGCCATCATGCCCCTCTTGTTTACTATGAAAATCCTGCTAAGAGTCGAGGAAAATGCTATCTCCCAATACTACTGCTGACATTGGAATGAAAGTTCAAGGCAAAAAAAAAAGTTTGTATGTTTCCAGCTAACTTTTTACTGCCATCCTTAAAATTTTTTATGAGAAAATGATCCAAAAATCAATTCTTAAGTGTTTCTGAGCAAGAAAAGGCAAAATAAATAATTTTTTAAAAACTGTCCACCGAAAGACCATAGTTTTTTTTGGCAAATAGACTGGAAACATACTTATTTTTTGTTTGGTGTCACACAAGTATTTTAGATGGATAAGAGACCTCAGAGGAGCAAATTCCATATCTCTCAAAATGTATTTTGTATCATGCTCTGTTGATAGAATTGCATAGATTTCACTTATAAGACATTTGGAATATTTGAACAATTTTATGCTGTCTTAAAAGCAGTTCCTTTGATTCAATGGCTCGTTCAGTACTCAAAAAGGCTAATTCAAGGTTAAAGTTTTTATATCGCAAACGAGAATACCTCACTCAACATATTAAAACATTACTTGTCATGTCCCTGATTCAGTACCATTTTGACTATGCCTGTTCTATTTGGTACAATGGTCTGACACAAGTGTTAAAAAATAAGTTACAAGTAAATCAGAACAAGTTAATGAGGTTTGTACTGGATTTAAACTGTAGAAGTCATATAGATGCAGAACATTTCAGAAAACTCAATTGGCTACCTGTTAAAGAACGTGTAGAACAGAATATTCTATGTCATGTGTTCAAGATCAAAAATGGTTTAGCCCCAGTTTACATGAGTGACCATTTTGTGTCCCAAGATAATGTTCATAATTATAGCACAAGACTTAGTAATAAAGGTGCCTTTGCTATTCCTAAGGTAAAGAGTTTTGGGTCCAAATCGTTTTGCTTTATGGGTTGCACTTTGTGGAACAGATTACCTCATAAGGTCACAAAAATCACTAAACTCTCTGCTTTTAAGGTTGCTGTTAAAAACATTTCTTAGATAATTTGAAGTAATTTTTAATTTTGTATTGAATTTAGTTATGTATAACATGTATAATTTTGGTATGGTTCATATAGTTCAATGTTTCTTAGATCTTCCACTTTCGTTAATGCATTTACACAGCTTGTTACATAAATAAGATGTAGGCATTTTTAATTGTCAGTCAACACTGTGATATTTTCATGTGATATAATTACTGTGTCACAGAAATGAAATGTGATAATTATATTAAATTAAATTATTATTTTTGTGATAAGATTCAAGTAAAATATGTGATAAATATAAATGTTAAAGCAATTTGTGATATTTAAATTATGTGATATTCTGTGATACTGATTACTGTACATTGATTCATTGCCTCTCTCTGTCATGCCACCAACACAAAGGGACCACAATGGAAATAAGAGTTTACTCTTGTGTTATCCCTGGTGTCGGTGTGCATGCCATGATTATTATGTTCATGTTGTGATATTGTTTTATTGCATTCATGTTTGTTTTAGCCATGTATGTACTCCATACCAAAATAAATCTTATCTTATCTTATCTTATCCTGTCTCACTTGCATAGAGACTGCCTGTGTCCAGTCACAAGATTACATTTGAAAAAGATACTGCGATTAGTTACTGTAGTTTGAGTTAAATTCTGCTTAATGTACAGGTAGTCAGATATTTGTCCATATTCATTTACATGTACATGCATGTCTTTAATAAAAAAAAATTTTAAGTATTAAATGAATGTTTCCATAGACATGTGCTCAGCTTCATGTGCATTGTATGCAGGAAGTCAGGACATGTGCCCAGGGCTTACTAGAATTTTTAAGGTAGTAGACTCCTAATAAAAACCTCCACTGGAAACTCTTCAATTTTAATGTGCTAGCCTAGGTTGTTAAGCATTGGACTGATTTCGGCATGATTATCAGTGCAAAGACACTTCTTAAAAGTTGTTTATTTCTTACAGGACATTGTACAATGATGACAAATATGCATCCAAGAGAAAGAGTGGAATCAGCTTCTACAGTTTTGATGAAAGTTTTCACAGTGCTATGGGGACCAAAGGGAGACATGACGGAAGTGTAGAATATCTGGGGTACTGTTCACTGATGTTTTATAGATTTTTATCATACATGATAAATGTAATTATATGTGAGGTAATTGAAGTGTGAGAAAGGTTTGTAAGAGGGAATGGTGAGAGTTTATATCAAAAGTCAGGAAAAGTCCAAACCAAGGGGGAAAGAGCTTAATTGGAAGTGAAATAGAGTCAGTTAGGTGGGAAAGGGGAGGACTTATTGGAAATGTAGAAACAGAATCTTGTGAGATGTAAGAGAAGAAGTAGGGTGGGTAATAATTGAAAGTTCCTAGATAAGTCACATTGGCGGGGAAAGAGTAGGAAAGTCATTTGATGTTTTTTTAGAGAAGTCACATTAGAGAGGCTGAAGGCAGGGAGAAAGAAGGATGCCTGATATTTGGTTGTCATAATGGCATGTGTGAGCAGATCAGGCAATGTACCAGACTGAAAGGAACACAGATTGGGGCTAAAAATGTTGAAGAACCATCTACTTGCTGGGGACTTCTTTTGTTTATGTGAATTATTTTATGGAAATTATTAAATGATTATTAACAATGAGAAAACATTTTTGAAATGTTGAAAGCAAATTTAAACATTTGGAGTATTGATCATTCATACCAGACCTCTAACTTTTTCAGATCAAGTAAGTCGAGTGATGTACTTCTTTTGTCTAGAAATCCACTGTATACGGATACAGGCATTCAGGTAATTTTTAGTAATTGTTATATGGTGCCTAACATAGAAAGTTAGGAGTGTATGTAAAAATGGGTAATGTATTGAAGAAAATAGAAGCAAAGCTCTGATTGAGTGTAAATTATTGTATTACTATCGGCTGATTACTATATTCATGCAGTAATGGACTCAGGATATTTCTTCTTTCTCTGATTATTTATAAGTCCTGGCCGACCCTGGGATATGTCCCTGGGTGAACTTGCCAAGACTCCTGACAGTCGCAGGTAGAAGAGAGACAGATGCAGATACAAGGCAATCCGGGTACCAGACCCTTGCTTTTTATGAATAGACCTCTTGGTTCTTTTACATGCCCGATGTATAGCACCGATACATGTGAGATTACATTTTGGTTTCTAACCAGTTCATCTCTAGATGGGTGGGAAACACCGAAAAGCTTTTCTGAAATTTCCAGTGCCCGTGCCAGGATACGAACTGAGGACCTCTGGATAGGTAGTCTAGAGTGTTAACCACTGGACCACTGCGCCACCCTACTCAGGATAGAGAAGTAACATGCATAACTTTGTTTATTTTAATATCTTTCAATACCAGTATGTCAGTACATGTACCCTATCAATAACAATGTTCTCTAAAACTTAAGGAGTTACACAATTGGTACTATATACAATACACAAATGTATGCTGTCAGGAAACCAACAGTAACAGAGTTTATATTTCATTTCTTAGTTTTATTTTGACTGATATCTTTTTTTTTACAGAGGCCACTTTCACAGACTTCCAGCAGAGATAAACTGTGCAGTGGTGAGCATGTTTAATATGATTTATTCACATTTCAAAGTACTAACCTGCATTCATAGGAAAAGTCTCGAGTTTTTCAAAGCAAGATGGCAGATGGAAACTGATAATTTCTTACCATATAAGTGACGTTACATATTGTCTTAAAGAATGACGTCACATATTGTCCTAATGAATGATGTCACATATTGTCCTAATGAATGAGTAAATGGTACATTGCCCTAATGTGACATCACAAGTCCAATGAAGATGTCACAAATGCCAATGAATGATGTCACAATGGTCACATATTGTCCTAATGAATGATGCACAATGGTCACATATTGTCCTAATGAATGATATCACATAATGTCCTAATGAATGATGTCCCAATGGTCACATATTGTCCTAATGAATGATGTCACAATGGTCACATATTGCCCTAATGAATGATATCACATATTGTCCTAATGAATGATGTCACAATGGTCACATATTGTCCTAATGAATGTATGAATTGTGTATGTTAATGAGCAAATCATACGCAATAAAGAAAATGTTCATGATAAAATAGTATGCTAGTTATCTGACAAATTTCAAGATCTATCTATCATTAGGTAACAAAATGTATTTTGTTCATATTCAGTATGAAAGTATATAATAAAGATACATACAGTCTGATCTGAATGCATACAGTTCCCTTACCATCCTCAACGAATTAACCTGAGTGATAATATAGCATGATTGTGTTCCAGTATAATTACAGTTATTTCTGTACTATTTACAATTACTTATAAAATGTAAAAGGTTTGTTTTCACGTGGGGATCTCATCAGATTCCTTGACCCTTGATTGTTTGTATCCCGTTCCAACTCCATAGCAAATGATCCTGACCTTCGGATGATGATCTTATACATGTACAGTTACCATGGTTACATTGACAATTAAAACAAGATGCTTTATGCAATGTCAAAGTTAATCATGTCTACTGTATTTTAACATATTCCTTTATTGTCTCATTTGAACATTTGGTATGAAACGTAACAGAAATGATCAGTGTATGAACATTTCATATACAACAAGTTCCAATAAATTTAACTTACTGTTATTGTAGAGAATATTCAAGAAACTGCATGCGTACAGAGTGAGATTGAGCTCCCTGCATGTGATATAGCTCTTATAAAAGGGACAGAGACTGACAAAGAAACAGGGACAGATAAGGGGACTGGGGAAAAACTGGTTGCCACTAGCAACAATGACAATAACGAGGAAGTCACCATCAGAGAGTTGGAAGATGATGTAATGGTTATATATAGGTAAGGTTTTACAATGTGAAACAAACCAATGATTTGGACTCGTCCAATGTTGTTGGGGTGAAAGACACTGATACTAAAGATTTATATCCGTTGTTTCTGGGGTTGGTAATTTTAAAATGAAGTAGTGGACATTAACGCAGACTTAAGTCTTTGGAAAGATTTAAAGCTTTCTTAGAATACAGTAGAACAGCTTTGTTTGCAAGATATTTTGGGGGGTATACTGGATTCAGCTTGTCTGTCTGTTCGTCCTTCTATCAGTCTGTCTGTAGACAGAAACTTGTGGACACTAAATCTCCAAAACCCCTGGTCAGAATGTAGTGATACTTCAAAGAAGTGATAAGCACTATGCCTAGTTGTGCACGGTCCATGTTTCGGGTCAGTAGGTCAAAGTCACAGGGGCTCGAGACAGTAAAATATTGTGTGCTCTTAATCTCCTAACCCCCTTGTCAGAATTTAATGATACTTCACAGAAGTGATAAGTACCATGCCTAGTTGTGCATGGTTCAATAATTAAAACATCAAATGTTACATAAAATTTATACACTATGTCAGAGCGTTGTTTGGGGGTTATTCATCACCTTCAGTGATACTTCTAGTTATGTTTGCTGTTTTTGTGGGAAGAAGAAATAGTTAATTAAAACAAAAAATGATTGTTTTGAAAAATCATTCTTGTTTATTTAATATGCTTTTTCACAAATTTGCAAGTTCTTTATAATTCATATATACATGTAGAGCAATTTTACAAAAATTCTGCAACATGAAAATTACCTTATTTACGGTAATTGAGAACTTTTTGCTTTTTAAGGTGTAAAGAAATTTTGAGAGGAAAAATCATAAATAAAATATGCGTTATTTCAAGAAAGTGCTGCAGGGGAAAGAGGATTTCTGTCTCACTTTGGAAAGAACATTAAAACCCTTTACAATTGTTGTGATCATTGTATAGATTAAGTTAAGGACTGGTTCATACTTTTTTTTCAGCTGCATGAATGCAGGTACGGAAGATCAAGAAAACCAAGACCAGTCCACAGAACCTATCTACACCAGTATAAATAGTAGTGAATGTCAGTCTTCTCACAAACAGTCATCATCTTCTACAAAGTCAAGTAACTCTGGAACACAGAAACCACTACTTAGAGTGACTTCCCCTGATCATCATGGTGATTTATCTCATTCAGTCAATAAGTATAAACTGCAAGATATTTCAGTGAAATCCTGTGATAAATTGGAAAGATCTCGTAAAGACAGATGTACAAGATCTGCCTCTCCTGGCCTTCCAGTAAGGGGCAGTGACTCTAACAAACCAAAACCACCCATAAGAGTTCTTTCCCTTGATCTGTTGAGTCCTTCTGTGAAAACAGGTGTTGAGAAGTGTAAGGATTTAAAATTGTTGTCAGAAAGTATGGTAAAAAGAAAAAACAATCTGAACAAAAGATACAAGCCTAAGGATGGAGATGTACATGGAGAAAATGAAAGAAATACAGTAGGTGCCATAGAAAACTGTATGCAAAATGGTTTTCATGACTGTAATGAAATTTCAGATAGTGTTCAGAATACGAAAACATTCAATACCAGTGAAACAAAAACAGATGATATTAAACTAAACCATCTAAAGACAGACCCAAATTCTGCAAGAGTTGAAGTACACATTCATGATGATGAACCTGGATTTCATAATGGCATAAAGGGAGGTAACCCTGTAATAGAAGGGAATGGAGAAATCGATCCTGATGATCCATATGAAGGAAATTTTAAGCTCAAACCCAAGCCCAAAAATGTACAAGAAGACAATTTTTTAACAGAGGCTGAAATAAAGAAAGAGATAGTGTCTGCTGTACTGTATTAGTTTACTAAATGGCAGCTCATGATATTTTTGTATCATGGGGACTACACAGTCATGTGTAGCTGTTGCATATATCAAAGTTGCCTTCTGAACACTAAGAACAGTAAGGAAACTTGAATCAATTTGGCAGATTTTTCTATTTCACTTCATAGTTTAATATGTTATTGATTGTTGTAAGCCAATATTTCGGAAATTCAAAGCATATGTTATTGGTTGTTAGTAGGTAACAGTATGTCACAGGGTTAGAAAACTGTGCAAACTGACTGGGACTTGAACATAGGGCTTTGCTAACATGGCATATGCTCTACTGGTTCAGGTACCCTGCTGTTTGCACATTTTCCCCTCAAATTCAAACAAGATCGTTCAGTGACATACACACTTGCAAAACTGGAAGCTGGTGCTTGAATTTCTGGTTCATGCAGGACAGTCATGTTTACATATAAAACAAGTGTTGTTAGACTCACTCTCTGCATGCTTACTCCAATTATTTCACACTCGTATATTGTTTGCCATTTGTCACAGGGAAGAGAAAAATGAGCAGCCTTACAGGTACTCTAATCCAGGGCTTTTTGTTGCGTTTAAAGGGCAAATGTTTTGCTGCCTGAGCCATGTGGGCTACTTTTACATTTCTCACCAATTGTGAACTTGTTTCTACTGTGACATTTTGTTCAGTTGAAATTTTGTTTAAAGTTGCAGCATTTTCAACAATTTTTATATAGTGCATGTACATAGTTTCCATTATACAATTTATACATTAGACTTTGTGAAATATTATATTGTTGACATATGGAGTACAAGAGGGGACAGAAATTTCATTTTGTTCATGATAATTAAAAAGGTGTATCTATTGTCAGATTGCATGTTCCCAGCTAGTAGCCTACGTGCTGATGGACAATACTGTTACTAATTTATTTAAGGGTAAACATTTATTATGTTCCCACAAAACAATTTGTGGGGACAGGGGCTTTATAAGAATCACTTTGTCCGGTGTCCGGTATATGTCCTGGACAATAGCACTATTGACTGCATTGGTTTCTAACTTTGTACAAATGTACACATTCAGTGTACCACTGGAGGTACTTAACACTTTTGAGGTTTAATCGAAGGTAATCGCCACCTATGAATTAACTATCGGGAGACACTCAAAATCCCCTTGGTCCAAAAATGGCATAGTAGTCATAATCCCCTTGATAGATTTTACAATATTTTTTTTTTTTCAATCATTCACTATAGTAAAGTTAAACTAGAGACAAATAAAACATTCAGTAATTTTTGTAATTTAATATATGCTTTTCCACTTGTAAAATTTATTGAGGGGATTATGATTACTATGCCATTTTTGGACCAAGGGGATTATGACCAAGGGGATTTTGACAAAGGGGATTTTGAAGTACACTCGAACTATCAGTACATCAACTTGTACATATTTCTGCTTACAATTTTTGAAGAGCTTTGCATACTGTTGTATTACTGTAAAGTTTCGTGTAATTTTGATGGATGAGTTGTCTAAAATTATATACCTGCATACCTTAATATTTATCCCTCAGTAAGTCAAGGTGCATTGGTAGGGGTATGAGTCCCCTTCATTGACACATTTGTAAGTGAAGCATTTTTAATTACAATATACACATGTATATAATGACCTTATTAGGTGTAATATTGTTAGATAATTTAAACAGATTTACATATTTTTTGTTTTCTTTGTGACATATTTTACATTTGGCATAATAAATATAGTTGTACATGTATATACATAATATTGTTATATGAGATTAGTATGTGATATTTGTATACTATAGTTACTGATTTATTTTATATTCCTACATGTGCTATTGAATGATTTTATGTTATCCATACATTTACAATTATAAACATAGATTTTTTGTAAGATAAAGGGTAAAGTTTTAGTTCTTTAGTATTTGCTTTTTATTTTCATTGAATGACCTTTTTTACTGATTTTACTTTTTATTTTTCCTTTTTAGTATCTTTATCTTTAAGTTTGATACTTCTGTCTGTAAAGGCTGGACATATAATGGGATCATCTGTGGTGGGTGGGTGGTGTTCACCCAAGTTTTTGCTCCCCAACTCAAACAGTTTTTATCAGATTTGGTTACAATGTATATTATGGGCATAATGCCTTAGCCAGTTTAATGACCAGCCTGATCCCCAAGGCACACCAGAGTGACTACCCTTGAAATGTTTAAATTTTGTCGAAATAGTATTGTCTGCTTTCTAACTTCAGGTGTTTTTCTCCGATCACTGCAAACTGCGAATAAAATATTTCTTGACATAACATCAAATTCTGGCATCAACAATTGGTCAGCATGTTTATAGGCATAATATCTCTTCCCATTTTAAATAAAAGCCTAATTCCCCAGGCACTCACAAGTTATTGCCCTTGATTTGACAAACTTTCAGTCTACATTATCACCAATATTTGGACAGTATACAGATTCAGATTGGCATAACATTGTGGCCAAATATTGCAGTCAGATTGCAAAAGATGCTCTAGAGTTACTGCCCTTTAATTTACGTTTTTTCCAATGTTGTACACTCTCTACCATATGTGCAATCTTACCCATTCTCAGAATGTTTATCAATAGGCATTTCTTATAATCGGCTGCCTTGGCCCAGTCATTGCAGATTTATAAATTGCCATTGTCTTTGCTGTTACCATGAACATTTACTGTATGAATTACTGTGATTGTGACACATATTTTGTGATGATTTTGCACATTGTTATTAGTTTATGATTTCAGTGAACAGTCCCTACTCGAAGGTTTCATCCCAGACACTGCTAAAGTTTGAGCATGTTACTATATCTTTGCAGGGGTGTACCTAAACCATTTTGAAGAATATAGGTTGGAGGAGGGGTTGATCCCTCTTGTGGGTGGGGGTATGGGGGCTTCCCCCGGGAAAATTTTGCTTTTATGGGTGCTAGGAGAGCCAATATTAGTAGTGGGGTTTTTTGCAAAAAAGAAACCAAATCACATAACAAAATGTGATCATCAATTCGTAAAATAACAAATGACATGATAGATGGCACATATAGAGATATGTGTTCATTGTAATTTTCTCTCTAGACTTTGAACACAGGTGCAAGCCTGCGACTTTTTCTATTTGCAAAGATGTCAACCACTTCAACTACATTGATTTCTCGCTCCTGGTAGAATAGATGTCTGAATATGAAATAAGTACTTTGACGACTATTTAAACAGCAAAATAAAAAAGCATTAATTAAAGAAATACCTGTGATTTTTGAAGTCCATTTTTGACTCGTGTTTCTTCAAAACTACATTATACAGCCTGAACAAAAAGAAATATATAATGTAGATATCCGTGTAGATGCAACGAGTCTTCATTTTTTTAACTCACCTGAGCTGGCTCAGGGTGAGCTATTAGGATCGATGAATGTCCGTCCACACTTAGTTCGTTAACACTCTAGTGGTCACATTTTTGCCTCAATTGTCACAAAACTTGGTCAGGATGTTTGTCCCAGTAATTACTCGGATGAGCAATAAATTGGGTCATCTCGGATGAAAAACTAGGTCACATGACCCAGAAATAGAAAAATCTTGTTAAGGCTCTAGAGGTACTGTTTCAGTCAAAATATCCTGGCAATTTGTCAGAAAGGTTGTTAAGATGATTTCTAGCTCAAGTTCGAATATGGGTCATCTGGGGTCAAAAACTAGGTCACACAGCCTGAATATGGAAAAACCTTGTTAACACTCTAGAGGTAACATTTTCGCCCAAATATCCTGGAAATATGTCAGAAAGGTTGTTTCGATGATTTCTAGCCCAAGTTCGAATATGGGTCATCTGGGGTCAAAAACTAGGTCACACAGCCAAAATATGGAAAAACCTTGTTAACACTAGATGTTACATTTTCAGCCCAGATATCCTTGAAATTTGTCAGAAAGGTTGGATTTCGGGGGTTTTTGGGCCGAGGTCGAGTAGCATGGGGGGGTCATCTGGGGTCAAAACTAGGTCACAGAGCCAAAATATGGAAAAACCTTGTTAACACTAGAGGCTACATTTTCAGCCCAAATATCCTGGAAATTTGTCAGAAAGGTTGTTTAGATGATTTCTAGCTCAGGTTCGAATATGGGTCATCTGGGGTCAAAAAGTAGGTCACAGAGCCCAAATATGGGAAAACCTTGTTAACACTCTAGAGGTTACATTTTCAGCCCAAATATCCTGGAAATTTGTCAGAAAGGTTGTTAAGATGATTTCTAGCTCAAGTTTCAATATGGGTCATTTGGGGTCAATTTTTAGGGGCCCGGGGCCAAAAAATGGAAAAGCCTTGTTAATACTCTAGAGGTAACATTTTCAGCCCAAATATCCTGGAAATTTGTCAGAAAGGTTGTTTCTATAATTTCTAGCTCAAGTTCGAATATGGGTCATCTTGGGTCAAAAACTAGGTCACAGAGCCCAAATATTGAAAAACCTTGTTAACACTCTAGAGGTTACATTTTCAGTCCAAATATCCTGGAAATTTGTCCGAAAGGTTGTTTCGATGATTTCTAGCAACTTTGTTAAAAGCAGTTGTACTCCGGTGAGCGATAAAGGGCCATCATGGCCCTCTTGTTTATATTATGCCTGGGTCCTAAAATATTGTTCAGGACCCAGATAATGCACAAAAAGTCACAAAAAGCCCTTGTAAAAGAGGTTTCAATAACACAATATGGTTTCGAAACGGACCAACAATGCTGCGAGCTTAGGAATAAATAAAAGCATATTTATATGGACAGGTGTCGTAAACGTTCTTAAATAAAAGGTTCAAATCCAGTCATTTATTGCATGTTATTAAAATAAGAATTTGCCAACATTTTGTTTCCATCTGGGTCCTAAATAATATATAAAAACAAATAAGGCATGTTGCATCTATACGGATGTTTACATTATATAGTGATGGTGATTGCTTTTTGTTCAGGCTATATAGTTTTGTAGAACCCTCAGGCGCTCAGTTCCCATGGTGCTCCCCGGATATGTTTTTAAAAACATCAGGATAGGGTGGAGACAAAATTTTGAAAATTCCCGCTCAGGAGAATTTGTTTACAAATGTAGATAAACAGCGAGCTTATGCAAAATTAACATATATGTTTAGAAAAAATGAAGGAACTGGACATTGAAAAATTGCATAAAATGTTTTAGTAGGTGTAGAGAATATGAAATGTGTTATAATTTCGTCAGGGGTGTAAAGATTACCCCTTACCCGGGTAAGGGTTCGATTTTTATTGGAGTTTTTGCCTTTAAATCATTTTCATTTTTTTAAGCCGTTATTTTATTTATACGCACGGGCGTATGGGCAGGTACGCCCCTGCTTTGATGTAGACATGTTTTTTTTTAATTTTATTTTTCATAGAACAAATATAAAAGGGTATTCTAGGGTTGACTTTAACTTGTGATGCAGAGGTGTGATTATTGATCAGGTAACTGCAACAGTTTTAGATGGACTCTTCATGTTTAGAGTCAATATAACCAAGGCCTCAATACTTGCCAGATAGGTCACACTTTAGTATTTTCATTAAGTTTTTTGGGGGGGGGATGGGGCGGAAGAATTGAGAATATAAATTATACCGAGTGTTACAATGGTGAACAATGGCTTTTGTGAAATGAAGAAAGAAGTTAAATATGTGTGCCATGATTTATTGCGTATGTTACAAGGGCAGAATATTAAACGTGTCAGCTGTGTTTAAAATATTGAACCCAGTGAAGCGACAAGGTGAAGAAGTATTACAACATGCTCATGTATTTTGTACCCACTGCATTGTTTTGCTGATGCAGATTGGTCTGACATGGCTGGTCCACAGACCAAATAGTCTCTGTTCAATAGATCTAACCCATGAACCATTCAGCTTCCTTTCTTCAGCCTTTAGAATAATGGTTGTTTGGTAAAAGTGTTAGACACTTGTTGATTTTGAGGTCACTCAAGTCTTGTTCTTAATTAAAAATTACCTTTGTGCTTTACAAATAGATCTTGTTTATTATTACGAAAATGTGGAAGACAAGATTGAATTTCCATGTGTACATACCAAGACTGCAGAAAAAACAATGGCAGAATCAGTAAACCAAGATAAGGTTGCTACTGATTTTTAGCTCCACTGAACTAAGTCCAGCAGAGCTTATGCCATGGTGGTTTCTCTGTCTTCCGTAAACTTTTCCTTGATGACACTTGACAGGTCACAGTTTTCATTTTAATTTCATGAAAGTTGCCTCCCCCCCCACCCCCCCTCCCCGAGACCTATGAACCACAGTCTTAAAACTTCATAGGATGAGTCGTCTTACTGAGTTGATAAGGGGTTGTGGGTCAGATGTCAAGGTCACAGTAACTGGAACTTTGAAAATAATTTCTGCTCAATGTTTTGAGATTTGATTATCGACAATAGTCTTTAGATCTCATAGGATGATTGGTCTTTCTGATTTCTACTGTTTTTGGGATTAGTGGGTCAAGGTCACAGTCACCTCTGTCAGCTTTTCCTTAATAACATTCCGAAAGATTTTCATAAAACTTACTCAGAACAATCCAGTAGAGTGATAATGGCCCTTATGGGCCTCTTGTTGTGAACAAACTGAAGTGCAAACCAAAAGACTGGTCACTGACAGTTTATATTTTAAAATATTTCAGTGCATTATGTACACGTATATTAAAATAAAATACAAATGAAACAAAATGAAATTCAACTTTTTTTCATTACTCCGACTTTTGGGGGGGAAAAAGAGAAATAAGATCATTTTTAATGCCAAATCTGCATGTTGATCCAGATTAAGGGAGCTGTTGTATATCAAAGGTTCTCTTAACCTATATATTCCATCAACTCTACAACCAAAATACTTACACATCTTAAAGTAATTAGGTATTAAAGGAAGTAAAAGTGACTCATATGCGACAATAATTATATCCCATTTGAGACATCTATTTTGTCTGCAAGTACATTGTACCTTAGCGAAATATACACAAAGAATTGTCACTTGCTCAAAGCATATACCTACACCATCACGTTTTATACCTCTCTCTTGTAATACTGTAACTTGTCTAGTTTTAACAAGACTCTCCTATCATTTGGCCTGGTGAATTAGTTTTTTTCCTCGTCAACCTAGAGATCATAAAGACATCCAATTTTTACAATTGGACTAAAGTGTGTCCTTCAGAGTGTCTACATGTGTGAACAGACAAAGGACATCAGGCGAGAACAATATCTCACCCTTGAGCATGTCATGCTCTGGTCAGCTAAAAAGTAGGTCAAAGTTAACATACCCAGGTAATCTAATATTTCACCCCATGTTACCCTGTTCTGATCTTGACATAGTATGTGAAGACAAGATTTTTGACTGCCTCCCCAAGTGTCTACAGGGTAAATTTTATGGTTAGACTGGACATCCTACTTTCCCAATTCTAGACCCAGTTTCTAACTTGGCTTAAAGAGACATTCCCTGTAACAAATCATAATTGAGTATTTTTAAGTATTACGTGACCTAAAACATTTCCTCTTTGTTTTTACATTCTGTTTTTTTAATGCGAGTACAGAAATCAAATGCCACAAAGTTATGTGAATACTGTCCTACAGCAACATAAAAGTGTCAACATTTGTTGCACTTGTTGCATACAGAAATCTAAAAAAAACTTCATAAATGGCGTTTTTGTTAGAAATGACAGGCATGGAAAGGCTCACATGTAAACAAATAGCTGCTTTCAAGGTTACGAAACTTTGCGCCAACTTCTCTAACAAAGTTTTATAATTGGATGATACTTTCAGTAAGAAAATTGTCCTTGTGTCACATGGTCATTTTCCAAAAATAGCAAACAAGTTCGTACAAAAGTCTGTAAATACCCGACAATTAACACCTGTGGACAAATGACAGACGTTAATACTTATGAGGATTCAAAAGCGACAAAGGTCACTCAATACAAGTAGTCACATGGGCAAGTTCACCTGTACCATAAACACAAACCTACTGTTTAACCATGACAAGACAAACATTCAGACCAATTTACACGATTGGGTAAAAAATGTGGCCTCTGGAGTGTCAAGTTGTTTTTTTATTTGACTATGTGACTTAGTTTTGAAGTTTGCCTAGAAATCACTGTAACAAACATTAAGACCAATTTTCACGACGATCAGGTTGTAAATGTCACCTCTATGGCATACACAAGGGTCAGACCTGGGGTAATCATAATCAGTAATCGTAATCAGCTGTAATCGATTACAAAATTTGAAGTAATCAGATGTTATCAGTAATCATGAACATTTTTTGATTACATAATTGTAATGTAATCAATTACATTGTGAAAAGAGGTGAATCAATTTTCTAAAGGTGATAAACTTGCTTGCTCAATAGAAACAATGATTTAAATGTAGTGCTTTTAAATTGAATTTTTAAATCTTTATCAATATAAGCAAACTTTAAGAATTTACCACAAAAAACATCTTTTCTAACAACATTTTTAAAGATTCTGAGTGAAATTTAATATTGACATTTAAGTAATAAAATAATGGGATAGATATTTAGTGGTTCACTTTATAGTATTCTTTTTCATGAATGGATATTTAATGACCCTAGGGCTTGCAAATTGTTCTTAATCAACAATATATTACCCCCATCAATGTTACTGATCACTAGGTGTGAAAAACAAGACACAGTAGAATATCCTTTCCAGTGGTAGCAACACTGGAATATATTAACAATACTCCTTGTTCAAAATGTGATCACATGTACTGAAGCATTTTGATGATCCCAACAACACTGCAGGAAAGGTTTCCACAAATTGCAAACACTGTCTTACCATGTTTACAAACGAGAAAACAAATTATTATATTTTAATGGCAGAAAAATGCCAGACCTTTCCTAAATTATGTTCTAGCCAGAAAATATTTAGCTGTCGCTGCCTCCTCTGCACCAGTTGAAAGGCTTTGCAGTGTGGCTGGCAAAATATATAGACCCCATATGTGCTCTCTATTAGACGAAACATTTGAGAAACTGACAATGATTCAATGCAATTGTTCACTTTAAGCTGTCATTGCCAATTAATTGCAGCTGTTGTAAATAAATAAATGCATATGCTTCATATTGATTTAATATCATTTTTATGCAACTATAGCTCACAGACAGCATCAATTTCAGTGTTTACAAATGGGAAAACTAATTATTATATTTTCAATTATAAACAGTAAATGTAATCAAATGTAATCGATTACATGTCAAAAGTAATTGTAACGTAATCCATTACATTATAAACAAAGTAATCAACTACATTTTTTAAGGCATTGTAATTTAATCGATTACATTCAAAGTAATCATGCCCAGGTCTGACAAGGGTTTTCAAAGTTTTGACCTAGTCACCTAGTTTTTAACCAAAGATAACCCGTAACTTTGACTTAGATTTTATAAAGGCAGACATTCTGGCAAAATTTCATGAAGTTCCAGTGAAAAATGTGACTCCATTGCATAGACAATGTGTTTTTAACCAGGTTTTCCGAAGGAAAAATCCTGGTTATTAGATTGGGGTATGTCGGCGGGCGGGCGGGCGTAAACAATTTCTTCTGTGCGCAACTCCTCCTACATTTCTCAACGGATTTCAACCAAACTTTCACAGAAGTATTGTCATGAAGTGCCCTGGCGCATATTGTCGGGGTTTTGTGATTCGGTCATTTTTGACAGAATTATGGCCCTTTGTTTTTTTTCACATGTAATTCTTCTGTGCGCAACTCCTACATTTCTCAACGGATTTCAACCAAACTTTCACAGAAGTATTGTCATGAAGTGCCCTGGCGCATATATTCCGGGTTTTGTGATTTGGTCATTTTTGACAGAATTATGGCCCTTTGTTTTTTTTCACATATGTAATTCTTCTGTGCGCAACTCCTTCTACACTTCTCAAGGGATTTCAACCAAACTTTCACAGAATTATTGTCACCAAGTGCCCTGGCGCATATTGTCGGGGTTTTGTGATTTGGTCATTTTTGACAGAATTATGGGCCTTTGTTTTTTTTCACATTAATTCTTGCGCAACTCCTACATTTCTCAAGTTTAACCAAACTATCATATAAGTATATGAAGAGCCGGGGCGCAAATATTCGGTTTTTTTTTGACAGAATTGGCCCTTTGTTTTTTTCACAAGTAATTCTTCTGTGCGCAACTCCTACACTTCTCAAGGGATTTCAACCAAACTTTCACAGAACTATAATTTTTTTGATTTAACATTTGACAGAATTATCCTTTGTTTTTCCACATAATGTAATAATGTTCTGTGTGCAACTCCTACATTTCTAAGGGTTTCAACCAAACTTTCACAAACTATAATTGTGTAACCTTAAGATATTGAAGTATAATGTAAAACCCGGCGCCGCCCGTCAGCAATACTCTGTCTCCTTATTTAAGTATAAATAAAAGGGAGAATACTCTGTTATTACTGTCTTTTTTTAGAATAGATTACCAGTCCTGTATACTTTGGAGTATTCTGTTACAGTAAGATGACAAAATTTCTCCTGAGACCAGCGGTTCAAACCCCCACACAGAGCAAGTTTTTTTTTTGTTTTTTTTTGGTTTTTTTTTAAATAATTTTTGCCTGAATTATGGCCCTTTGCTTTTTTTCCACATATGTTATATATAGAAGAATACATTTGCGCTCGGCCAGCAGACTGGAAAATGAAAACCTGGTTTTGTGACAATTTCCTGTCACTTGTTACTATTTAACCTAGTTTTTTACCATAGATGACCCATATTTAAACCCGACCTACTTTTCATCAAGATAATTATTCTGACCAAGTTTCATGAAGATTCAATGAAAAATGCAACCTCTATTGCATAAACACTAAGTATTTCTATGATTTGACCAGGTGAACTAGTTTTTAACCTTAGAAGACCAAATTTCATGAAGTTTAAGTGAAAAGTGCAGAGTCCATCGCATACAAAGCATTACTGTGTTTTGACCTGGTGACCTAGTTTTTAGCCCAATATCCATAATCAAATGTCTTAGATTTCATCAAAACATTCTTGCAAAATTTCGTGACCTAGATTTCATCATTTAAGTCATTCCGACAGTTTCATGAAATTGGTGAATAATGCAGCCTCTATTGCATACACAAGGTCAAGTGTGGACGGACAACAAACAGATGCAGACACCAAGCAATCGCAATTGCTCATCTCAAGCACCTTGTGCTCAGATGAGCTAAAATAGGGATAAATGGACAAACCACCATGGCACAAGCCTTCTGTACTTTGTCCAGTAGGGCTAAAATTGCACAAGAGTCTGAACTGGTGTTTCACTTTCAGGATTTAACGGTATCTATTTAAAGTACTACTGTGCAGCTTTGCCAAAGTGCTTTTATGAAGATCTTTATCTTGATTCAAATGCAATCAATGGAAAGCGTGTTATTCTAAACTTTGAAAACAGCTTGTTGTCACATCAGTATTGGTGACTCATCTCTTGGCGATTACAATCTAGCAGGAGTAATGATTGAAGTAAAACACTGCAATGTTGTGCTGGACCTATTCTTGTCGTAAAGTTTTAATGGAGTCGCTTGGTAATTTTCTTCTCGTACTAAACAAAACAACTTCTCATGGCTACCTAAAGTTTTATTCCAGCTTCTTCACATGATTCTCAACAACAATCATAAAAAGGGGCATGGCAAAAGTGGGCGTGTCCACGTCAATGCATCAAGCCATTAGTGATAACAGCTATCCTGCTCAAGTGGTGACAAATAACTTAATAATGTGAGGTTTTTAGTTAACTGGGATTCTAAGTTCACATGATCAAGCACACCTTAACAAAACAACACTCACTCATTGGAAAGGAAAAATTTACAGACACACTTCATGTAGATGACAGCAATGTCCTGAAGTATCATCATTATGAACTTTGTGATAAATATGACATGATAATGCAATGATGATGATGATGAATGTTAATGAGCTGATGAATGGGAAATGAATGTGATGATAGATGTCATTAACAAGTCATGATGAAATGATCATGATTTATGAAGAATGATGACAACTAAAATGATGATGATGATGATGATGGTGATGATGATAATGTCATATTCAGGAACAGACAAAAAATTTTTCTAAAAGATTAAATATAGCAAGTGGAAGTAATTGCCACAATCAGTTGTCCTCTTCTGATGTATATAAAAGTCATCAATTTTTTTGAACTGGTCCCCTTTTAAATGAAATAATCTGATTCTATCTCATAATTCATTTGGCAGGTCTTTCTACAAACAACTGATGAGTGTGTAACTTCTTGTTCCAGAAATATTAATGCTTGACTTATAATGTGTATGTCCACAAGTTAACCTTCCTCCTCGCCATCGTCATCGTCTTCACCCTCTCCCTCTTCTTCTCCCTCCTGGAAATAAAGAAGTACTGCTGATCATGTCAACTAGAGATGGTCAGAGACAGTAATTGCCAGCTATAGATCAATTCTTAGGGGTTAGTTATTATAATGAAAAAGCAACTTCTATGCATTTGTATACCTCAATTCAACAGGATAATAGGAATATATAAAACAACACTCCCAATCCTGCAAGGTTGTATTTTGGATCATTTGCCTACAAATTGTGGTAAAAGAGCCAAAAGGTCATTTACTACAAACTTTATGAGAATTTTTTTTAGTTTCTATATAGAATACCTAGAACAAAAGGGCCATGATGGCCCTATATCGCTCACCTGAATACAAGTCCACTTGCCTCATGGGTGTGGTCAATTTTGACCAAAGAGGCATGATTTGACCAAAGTAGGTGGAAGACCACAAGACAATGTTACATACCTAATAGGTTTTCCTATATACATCTTTGTAAAACAAGTGACCTCCTTGGCGGGGCCATTATTGACCCCAGGGGTATGATTTGAACATGATTTCTACATGCCAAATATCTAATCTCTAGGTCTTGTGGTTTCAGAGAAGATTTTTAAAGTTTTTCCTATATAAGCCTATGTAAAACCAAGTGACCCCCGGGCGGGGTAAATTTTGACCCAGGGGTCATAATTTGAACAATCTTGGTAGAGGTCCACTAGACAATGCCACATGCTAAATATCTAAGCTCTCGGCCTTGCGGTTTTAGAGAAGATTTTTTAAGTTTTTCCTATTTGTTACAAGAGCAACCAGAGTTCTGCATGGAATGGAATTCTTTGAAAATCTTTGAAAGAGCTTCATACAAGGAACATCCCTGCAAAGTTTCATTAACATTGGCCCAGTGGTTTCAAAGGAGATGTTGTTTGAAGGAAATGGTGGACGTACAGACGGAATGCGATCCTTATAGCTCACTCTGAGCTAAAATACACTGGAGTTCAAAGGGTCACAACTCTAGTGCTCATAAGGCAATGTTATTCACAATACATTTCTTAGATATGTCTCGGGGCCGAATGACAAACAGCCAAAGCCAAACTACATGTATATCCCTCTACCTTCCATTGGAAACAGCACGAGATACAGTGTTGAACGGTTCAGTCAAAAGTGAAAAAACTGAGGCTGGTGACTGAGGGAAACCCAACTGATTACAGAACTTGACAGAGACAGTGTGCCCAGAAACATTGTGATCCTTAATGGTGACAAAACTTTTTCAGAACCTTCATTTTTAAGTTTTGAGAAAATGAGTTGAAGTTTGAAATTCAATGAAGATCAGTGACTTGCAGGTTTTGGAATTAGCTTAACCGAGTTATATCAGTTCCATAAGAAAACAGGCTATGTCATCATAAAGAGCGATGAGGGGGGAGGGGGGGGGGGGGGGGCCACAGGGTGACAACCTCAAAAAACCGATTTACGGGGTTCCAAAAATAAGGGCGACAATTGGGACTACAGTTGCTCAAATTGCCAACATTGTCAATTTGGTCCAAATTTGACCATTCAAGGTCTAAAACCATCCAATGTTCCCGACAATCAGACTGGTTATTAATGAGGATAGGACTAAGTTTGGTGTATGAACAACAGACCTAGAACACACTACAACAAAGTATCTGACAACTGAACTTTCGCAAACAAGTATAAACAGAGGTTTTTAAATCCAATTGGATTATTCAACTTTCCATAAAGGTTAGTAAACTTAAAAGATGTGAAAATTGCTTCACAATAATGTCACTCATCTATCTTTTTGGTATTACAAAACCCAATTTCCTGACAAATTGCTCAATTAAGCAACACCAGCCGATCCTCATGTAAAGTTTCCACAACCCTAAATAACACATTTTCTCATGTTTTCCTAATTTACCTCATCTTCTCCCTCAAAATCCTCTCCTTCATCTTCCTCATCTAGTTCATCAAGTTCTTCATCACCACCTGGACCTACTCCACCTTCCTCGTCAATCTCCGATGCCTGAAGCACCAAAATTAATCTTATACCTCACAACTTCAACAGTAAATCTGATCTTATCTAAGCTTTTCAAGCTTTCACCCTGCAGTGAATCTAGGGAGTCTGTGTCTGAACAAGTACTCGGCCCATTCTGCTTTGTTAGCATTTCAGTCAGCAAATGTTCATGGTAAACACAAAGTGCAAATTGAAAGAGATTAACGTACACACACCTGAACTAAAAGCTGCTATGCACATGTGTATGTTTCTTTCCATCTGTCAGTAGATCTAGTTCTTTATACCTGTTCCTATTTCTGGGAGATGTCTGATACAAAACTGTTACATGTATGTCGTCTTAATAGACATGTGTTGGCGGATACCTGACGTGAGGTTGGACATCGGAGAACGGACAAAACGAAGGGGTGTTCTCAAAATGATCCATTTATATTATGTAAGGCCAATAAACAAAATTAAATGTTTCTGTAATTTATTACAAATACGTGTAGTTTCCTGTAATTGTAAAAATACAAAACGAGAGATTCATGTGCACGTGTGACGTAACGTAAATAAAATTGTTCCAACTTTCTGCAACATAGTTTGTCCAATTGTCACAGATAGTGACACAACTATTCGAATACGTGGTATCACTAATTACCTCTCTGACAACATGGTATCACCTATTGGTGATAGCACCTATTCAAAGCTGTTATGTGAGATAACATATTCCCTATGGAGCACTGTTTTACTATTTTATGCACTTTTGTGATATAACCTATTTGCATCACCCATTCAAATAGGTGATATCACATATTCAAATAGGTGATATCACTTTTTTAAAGGGAATGCGGAATTTTACCTGATTTTGTGATATCATCTATTCAAAACGGTGCTATAACCTTCTCGTAATCATGGTGATAATTACGTATTGCCTTGATTATGTGATATCACCTATTTTAATAGGTGACATCACCCATTTGAATGAGTGAAGTAATCTTTTCAAAGGGAAAGGGTGCTATCATCTTTTAGAAAAAAAAATGTTTTAACAAAGGGTCAGCTAGTACATTCAACCAATAAATCGTTTTATGTGATATCACCTATTCGAATATTAGGTGATTTCACCAATTATGGAAGTTTATATCACCAATACAAATAGGCGATATCACCAATTCGAATGGGTTATATCACCCATCTGAATAGGTCATATCACAAAAATGCATCAAATAGTAAAACAGTGCCCGACAGATCACCTATTCGAAAGGGTGACATCGCCTACTTGATATTACTTATCAGGTTCGTCAAAATCTAATTTTGACTTACTACATGTCACCGATTTTTAAAAGGTGATTCAACCTTTTGTAATAGGTGATATTATATATTGACGTGGCAAGGCCTGCAGTGGCTCCGGTACACTAGCACAACAAAGCACGTAGTGCTGGCATGGCAACAGTTGCAGGGCCTGCAGTGGCTCTGGTACGCTAGCACAACAAAGCACGTAGTGCTGGCGTGGCAACAGTTGAAGGGCCTGTATTTGGTCCTGTTCGATAGGAAAATCAAGCAAGTGCCAGTGCTGATGGTCAGGTTGTCATCAGAGACCAGGATGCGGCCCAGATTTCTGAGTCATCAGACGAGGAGCAGGATGAAAATGTAGGTGGACATCGTCGAAGAAGAAAGAGACAAATCGTAGAAATTATCAGAGCAAACCATGACATATACAGTCGCTTTCTGCGGAAAAAATGACAAAATTCTAACGTGAACAAGGAACCAGCATTGCAGATTCCGAATAGCAATGAATTGTTTTGTTACTCACTGTGACAATTAGACAGACTTTACATCATACATGAATTTATTGTGCTGTTTATTTTTACAATTACAAAAGAAAATATTTGCTACAAATAACAGAAACATTTAATTTTGTTTATTGGCCTTACATAATATAAACGGATCATTTTGAGAACACCCCTTCGTTTTGTCCGTCCTCCAATGTCCAACCTCACATCAGACATCCCCCAACACATGTCTAATAGGACAACATACATGTAACAGTTTTGTATCAGACATCTCCCAGAAATAGGAACAGGTATAAAGAACTAGATCTACTGACAAGTTGCAAATTGATCATTTTAAAGATATATGCCAACATCATGACAATATTAATCAACTTGTGGCAAAAGTGGTACCCACAGAACATTCAACATATCAGAACTGATGTCTGAAACTGCCCATTTTTATAAATTGAGCAAGGTAAATTTAGAAGCATGAATTGCCAGTTGTTGCCAGAGCATGAAACAGTTAGTGTCATCAAGACAAACAAACTGGGATTAATCTGGCCATTATTGTAGCCTACACTAACCGAGGTATGGAATCAATCCAGATACCTCCTAGTATACAAGTATAGGCTATAGCTCGCACTGTGTATCATTTTATCAAGAGAGGAAACAACTTTACAAATCATTTTACAAAGCATCTCCTGTGAAGCCAACAGCATGTTTCTAAAACCAAACTTGCCAAAGGGCTCAATAGTTTTAACCACAGGATGAGAAAATACCAAGATGGCTTTCTCTAATCAACAGAATTTAAAACAAATAAGATGAATATTTTGTTCAGATTAATTAAAGCGCAGGTCAAGCACTTCCTGTCTGAGTATTCAATTATCTATTCATCTCTTACTTAGCTGAATCACCCTAAAAAATATAAGTGGCAGAATTCCAGCAAGAACAGTTATATTTCACAATTGTAGAAATTTATGCATATATTCATTTTGAAAATCTACTAGATTCCTATACTAACCAAGTAGTACTGTAATGGATTTGGCCAAATGTCGTCTTTAATGACTTCTCCGAGTTCATCAGCCCCAGCATCTCCATGGTCGGAGAACCAGCAGAAAAATGACTCTTGCTCCTCAGGACTCCTCTTTCTACCTCCCTTTGCTGGAGAGTTTGCCTTCTTTGTGAGGTCCTGAAATTCATAAATTTGAGAATGAGCTCTTTGTCAAACAGTAATGCAGATTTGATTTTGTGTTAAAGGTCAAAATGGTAATCAGTATTGGGCCTCTTTTGCAGATCTTTGCAGATGAAAAGTTGGCTGCCATACCGGACAAGGCCTAAAATTTCAAGTGTATTGTGCCAATATCATTCAGATAGAACAAGTAACAGGCTATACTTTCTTGAACCATTTGATTTTCATTCTCAAAAGTGGCTTTGAGCAATTGAAATCAACTGATTTCAGCAGAGCCCATCCCGACACAAGTAACATTTTCACCACTGCCTCCAACCCAAGACTATTTTTCAGCACCACCTCCAACTTTCACAGCAACATACTTCACCACATGTGTCACTAAATTTTCACCACCATCTCTATATTTCAAAAAAAGTCTCAATAATCTGTTTACTTACTTTTCCTTCTACCCAGTCGATTGGCGTTGATTTTGATGACGGCTCTCCGGTATCATTTAGATGAAATTCTTTTGATATCTTCTCATTATTAAAGTACTGGTTACTGTCAAAATACTGAAATGACACACAATGTTATTTATGTAGCTGCTATGTACATGTAAAACTAACTCGATACAATATACCCCGCAGGATATTATGCTTCTTTTGTTAATGAAATCTTCTGTACACAGTACACTACTAGTCATTAATACAGTATAATTCAAACCTTGAAAATGACAGACTGATGTACTTTCAAAACAGATGTTGACTCCCTGCATTAACAAGTAGCAACAGCCGTGTTTCTAATCTAGTCTTTCAGCGGGGAAATTCACAGCCAATTTCATGTTAGAAATTAAACATTATGGGATCAGTATTGTAAAGGTTCAACACAACCTGCAAGCTTCAAACCCACCAATGTTCCACTGCACCCATGTAACTAAAAGCATCAGTTTACTTTTTTCCCATGTAAATTCATTGCAGCTAAGGGTTCCATTGAGCTAGCAATAAATTTGAATGAAGACATCCAATTAAAACCAACTTTTGTTCTAAAAATCAAAGAAATGCATAACACCTCCTTGACCTGGTGAAATTCATGTACAGTACTAGAGCACTCAAAAAGTTTTTAAAATTTTGAATACTTACAAAATTGATTTTGTATCCGGACTTGATGTCCTCAAACTCTTGTACCTCAACCTTTGTGAGAAATTGCAAAGCCTCTTCATCTTCCTCATTTAGTAAAGCTGAAACTTGTGGATGATTCACAAACTAGTGCATATGTTAAGGCGATATATTTTTGCAAAAAAAAAGTTCTTACAACTTATGTAAATCGCTCTCGAGACTCACTGCTGATGAAACCAACCTCGAAGAGAGGCAATGTGGAATTACCTGTGTCTTGCTAAAGGACACTAGCACTACCTGGGTACTGGTGGGGACCAAACCCAGGCCCCATGCTTATAAAAGATTCTTAAGCACAATCTCATGCTCAGTACGAAATCATGCTCAAGTAATATATGAAGTAAAAGTAAACTTATATTCTTTACAAAGTCGGGTTCCATAACTTAAATCAGAAGGTCTGTTCTTTACCTTATTTATCTTTATATTAAACCAGACTTTGTAAATAAATATAACTTGACCTCATAATTACTTGAGCATGTTTCGTGCTGAGCATGAGATTAAGCTCAAGAAATTTTTTAAGCATGGGGCCAGGGGCCCAGGGCCCTATGATCCCGAGGCGAAAGCACTACCACTGCACCAAGGTGGGTCCACAATATATATTTTTGTAATTCAATGTTCCTTTCAACAGTTTAAGCTTAGTAGCCTGCAGGTATATTACCTAACCTTTGTTCCAAAATCTTGGAAATGACCAGTACTACAGGGGCCTAGCTAGAGCAAAATTTTAGGGAGAAGTCACTTCTCCCTGAGCTGAAAATAGGGAGAAGTTTGGCGTCTACAAGGAGAAGTGAGGGAGTAGCAAGATATTTGTTGTCTCCCCCCCCACCCCCACTGTCATTCCCATTAAAGACCTATTAAGCTGTTGTTATAGGTCTTTGTTCCCATAAATGGTCAAGTTTGATAGTCATATTATAAACGTAATTATTAGGTGTGCATTCTTTGTAAGTTAGATGACAACAATATCCAACGGTAGTCAGCATGGTATTAAAAAAACGTATACCAAAGCAAAACTAAATTTCTTTCTATTGGTAAAATATTTTGTGAAAAGTAACAGACGGGTAATCAAATCCACCCTTCAAAAAGTTTAACTGGAAAATCTGAGGTACGAAACTCATTTTGTTGACTGGAAATACAACCGAAATAAAAAAAGTGTACATAATTTTAAATAGACGCTTACGCGGACATACAAATAATGTATCGTCTTTAATCCGATGTTGAAGCCTTCACCATGATTATCACTCGTGTCATATTGTGAAATCAGCCTTCAGGCAACCTTTTTGTCAGTCGCTAATTGATTGAGGGGGTGGAGTTAATGGTCAGAGAAATGTCTGACACTTTGTTTATTCGCTTCATTGTTTATCGAGATATTTTCGGGCGAAGTTAATTTCGCTTTTGTCACAGAAATGGGCAAAGTTGAGGTGTGAAAGGCCACTTTGTCGCCCTAGTCGCCCCCTCGCTAGGCCCCTGTACTAGTCTACACTCCAGCCGTTCGTAAGAAACTGCCAGCTTTCTGTAAAAAAAATCAGGTAGGTAACCGGCCTTCAACAAATGACCCTAAGGTGACATAAATGAAATATCAGATATCCATCATTCAATATGTACCACAAGCATGTTCGCTCAAATTTCAGCCTATAGTCACTACTACTTAGTCAGACTTTTAGGTGATATATGACCTGCATGTAAGTTTTAACATCTAGGTTAACAAACAGAATTTATATAACCAAAAGAATATTTCTGAATATGTTATTCTATTTTTCGCGGAAATTACTATTTTCGTATTTCAGTTAGGCCAAAAAAAAAATATGTATGTTTCCTGTGACATGCCAGAAAAAAATAGGGTAGGTAGGTCGATTTTTTTGTTTATTTTTTTTTTCAGGGCGAGAAGAATAGCCTTCTTCATAGTAGTAGAATTCCCATAGATGGTTGTAGATGTAGATGCTTTTTATGTACCCTTTGGCTTTTAGTCACCCTCTGTAGCATGCAAACCTGCTTTAGTAGCATAGCTTCACGGTGAGTGGTATTTGCACAATAAACCATGTAAGCCACAGTGTTCCCACTATCGTAAATTATTACGTAAATCACGCAAAAAAATAAATATTGCGCAAATAACTTTCACCACGTGCGAGATCGCGCGGCATTTAAAATGCCGAGGACGAATAGGTTCAGCTGGAATCCCTCAGTATGTTCTAAAAATAGATCATGGAAATTCTACTTTCTCGGCCAATCGGTCGGCACAACTGCTGGTGATTTACCTTTGATGTCATGAAATGTAGACAGGTTTCATATTTGAATGCTCTGGGAATTAATATTAGCACTTTAAAAGTGTGACCAATCTAATGATCCGGGTTTTGTCTGCAAAAATGTGGCAGTCAAAGCATTGTGTTTTGCCTCACGGCGAATAAAATAAATGATGCCCAATGACATAGTGAAGAGTTACCATCCACAAGTACTGAAACAACTACGAGTAGTTTTAAAATTCGGAAAAGGTACCCGAAACGGTTTCATAAGAAGTGGTTGCCGCAGGTTGTAAAAATTTTAAACGGTCGCCGCTTGTCTATCACATAATTTTCATACCCCCAAAAATTGAGATTTACCCCTTCTTTTTGTGTCCAGGGGGTAAGTATACCCTTGAAAAAAATACTGAGTGGGAACACTGAGCCATTAATGGATATCCAAATCTATTTGATTCGTCCTCACTTAAATTCGAACCAGCGAATGATTCGTTCTCAAATTATTTCGTACTAAAAAAAAAATTTTTTGTCAATAAAATGTTGATGGTCGGGGGTTAAAAATAGGGTAGGTCAGGTCACCGGAAACATACATTTTTTTTTTGGCCTTACTACTCCGGTTAAACAATGCCGTATTTCTTCATGATATTTAGCTTGGATACATCTGGTTATATTGCACGGTTTTTCTGTCACAAAATGGAGAATTGCACCAACACGTTTTTGGGATTGTGCTTATCATCACAAAAGCAGAGACAATTGACCTTACGCCAGGAGTCATAGCCACGCCCACCGAAATCAAGGGACTACTCCTGCGAAGTCCGACAAACACAGGAAAAGCTCTTACAGATCTCTATTGAATTAAGTCTGAAATTATTTGTTTTATAAGTATATTTGATGATATTTAACTGACCTTTCATCCTTTTGCTGATTTCAAAAATATTTTATAAAAAACACAAGGTTACTTTGAGTGAATTTAGTTTTAAAAGATTACTAGTATCCAAAATGCGTGCAGCATTCTGTTAATAAACAGACTATTAAGAATAAACTAGTTATTTGCAGACGGATTACAATCATTTGTATCGTGATGAAATTGAAATGTTATTTTAATTAGCACCATAAAATCAGTTATCACATATTTACGGTAGCATTATTATGTCCGCTGCGCATTAATTATCAAGTACTCTTCAAATAGGCGTTATAATTGAAAAGTTCTTAAAGATTAGATATCGATAAGCATTAAACATGTGTCAACAGTAAAATTAGCTGTGTGACCATGGTTTCTGATCTGTATTTCGTGGGAGACATAATTTTTGTATGCAGTTCTGCGAACCGGATTGTGTTATGGGATGTTATGTTTGAAACAATGTGACACTTCTGTAACTAAAACAAAACCGATAATATACAGTAAAGCATTTTTAAGCATATGAATTTTTATCATTTTGATACAACTTCTGAATTATGCCTCCACATGAAAATCAAATAATTTTAAAGTTTTTTATTGGTATTGTTTCTTTTTGTTGTTGTTATTTTCTAAAATGATAAACAACTGTACGTCCAGCTATAGCATCATTTATTTGTCACAATTACTTTTTAATTCAGATGCATCTGACTGACTGACTAATTGGAGTTATTTATTCACGCTTCGGGCCGGACATATGACCGAGCATGACTTATATTATCATTGTGCAAGTGCATCGGTCAAAGCCTTTCAAATATATGTACACACACATGATGACACGTTTTAATAACTTAAAGATAGATTTGACAGGGCATGTATTTCATTTTAACTGCGATCTCCTCTATGGTTGATTGGTTACGGTCTTACTTGTTATCATTAAAAATATCCTTAATTTAGAATCATTGGCTCGAGTTTAACTACTTTCCTTGCTCCTAAGCTTATTTGAAGAAGTTGGCAGTTTCGTAGATGTATAGTACATGTCATTCCTTTAAACAATGGTTGCTCAAGTTGTAAATAACCAAAATACTGTTGAAACAAGGCATTAAAACGTAGTGACAAGAAACACTATTAAAGTCTGAGTTTACTTCGGCAGGATAAATATTTGAGAACCTCTGAAAAAACGTCAGTCTTTTTGCTTTATTTCTTAAAAAAAACGTTTTATAAGATCATTTTAAAACGTATGAAGAATCACAAAACTCATAGAACATACAAACCAACCCCTAAGCAAGATTTACGGTGTGACCGTCATGATAAAACTTGTTTATTTCAAAGAAATACTCTTTCTTACATAGAAATTACCTATTATTGCATGTCCGTCAACGGATGCATTTTGAATGTTTGACGGACAAAATGGCTAATGACCATTCGTCACATGTTGTATCAGCTAGCTGTTTGATTGGTCTGATAAGAGATTCTTATCTGTCAATCAAGAACCTGGCGTAAGGTCAATTGTAGTGTTTACACTAAAAATCTACCACTAGGTGCCTGGTGATCAGATTTCAGCCAGATTTTCTCGTTTTTTATATAGCCTGTTTCGCATTGAAAATAAAGTAAATTTCTTTTGAAATAAAAACCAAGTGGTAAATGCTATTTTATTTTTACACTTGTCCTTAAAATCACAAAAGGAAAATATCAAGCGTTCTGAACAACATGAAAAATGAGTTCAATTGCATCATACAAGATCTCCAAAGAGCAGGCATTTGGAATGTCCGTTGTAAATGTAAACACAATGATGTAGGTCTGAAAAATCATTGTTTATGGTCAACTTTGGTTGTAGAACATAAATGAATTGAAAAGATTATGTCCATATTTCCCTACTCAACATACATAAGTTGAAAATTTGCATGTCCTGTAATTCTGGCAAGGATTTATAATAGGGCTAATCCAAAACTCTGAAGACCCATCTGACGAAAAACAAAATATAAAAATTGCGGCATAAAGAGTTTTGGAAGCCAGAACTAGTCAAATTGGTTTGCATTCAAAGTAGAAATTGTGAGACTTGCACACTTCCAACTGCACACAAAACTCATAAACCAGAATACAGAGATAGTACACCAACATGTATTTTCCTTTGTTTAACTTAATGAAACTGTCAACTGAAATTAAGACTTGTAAAGGATACAGCAGTTACCCAGAAGTTTGGTATTTTTGCTATTAAATCAGATCTCTTCTGAAAGAAAGGCTGACGCAGTTTGTTGTATTTTTGTTCAACTTTCAAAATCTCTTCGCTTGCCTGCTCATTCAGTCTATCGATCTCATTTTGAACTTCATCAATCTGCTCAATCGCCTCTTGTTGCTCTTTATCTGAATAATAAACAGTTTTTTTTCTTTCACTTATTCGTAACTTCTTGGGTTACTTTCAACATGCCGCATCGTGACGTCATAAAATGCATTTTCAAAACTGCTTTCGGTTTAGAAAACTGTGCACAGATTAAATTTAACAATGAAATATATCCAATAATTACTTGCAATCATTTAAAGGCACTGTAAGTGCTTTAATAGTACAACAATAATCAGCAAATGTCACTTATATACAAAGAAACACATAATCACAAAAGAAATCGTGCTCGTCGTTTTCTTGTTCGAGCATGGGTTTGCAACAAGAGTGATTCACAGTATCATCACGCGATAAAAAATGAAAAAAAAATTAAATTAGTTTAACGTAATTAATGTTCTAAATAACTGGTCAATATTTTATCTTACCGGCCTGTTCATCAGCATTTTCAGCGCCGTTCTTTTCTTCAGTCTTCGCTTGTTTTGCAGTGGTAGCCATATTTTCGCGAAAGAGAATGAAACACGCATGCGCAGTCAAACGAAAACTGCCGCACGCGACCTAACTAAATTTGATCGGCTTTTTCCGGACACGCTCGGATATTTTATCGGGACTATAATCGCACTTCCGCTAAAATCAAAGCACAGAAAGTACGTATCCGAAGTGATGACAACAGAGACTAGTAAATATTTTACACGTCGTATCTGATGAGAAAAATGGTTATTAGTCCGCTTCTTGTCCCAATTCAGATTAAATATACATCTAGATTGTTTCTGCTGATTATAAGTGGAGACGTTGTCAGGGAAAATGAACGGTTTTAAAACTCAAAGTAGCTACGGGCAAATATATTGTAGATGGGACTGTTCTGAGTCTAATTTTGGCGTTGCAATGTGACCCCTCATATAGATCTGACATTTCATAAATGTCACACCTTTTTGAAGGCAAACAATTCTAAACTACTATCGGCCGGGATGCACTTTTTTATCAGACTGTTTTACATTTCATAATATCAGACTTGTTTACAGCAATAAACTGACAGGTAGCCAAAGTAAACAAATTAGTCGGGATGCACTTTTAGATAACGAGACTTGTCAGTAGTCGTGAAAATGTGTGCCTGTTTGTTTACTAACATTTTGACTGCAAACGATTTTGTGAGGAAAAGAGGTAGGAATAGTATTGTACATTCTAAGAATCACTTTAATGGAACATAGCGTAGAACATATAATAATATTGCTGCGTTAATTTTGTTTAATGAAAACAGGAATCGTATATACAATTTAATAAATCGCTTACTCTGTAAGACACCTTTAAATATGATTAATACGGAATAAAAAAAGGTCAATAAAAGCGTCTTTTCAGACTCTTGCGTTTTTAGTCTTCTTTTAATGGTTTTATAATTATCTTACGTAAATAGTTCAATTCTATAATATTAACATAATATGATGTTACCACCAAACTAATGTTAATTTTAAGTGTAAGTTATTTGTTTTCCTGATGCACATGTCAGGGAACGGACTTCATCACAATTTGGGAGAAAATGTGTATACGGCCGGTTAGCTCAGTTTGGACAGCATTCTTTCTAACAGCCCTGGAACCGACGGGTCATGGGTTCGCGTCCCGGTCTGGGTGTACACTTTATCTCACCCTGTAACATTTGGCGCCTTCGTACAGCATAAAAATTAAACTCGACATGATTTTTTTTCTATGATATCTAGCTACCCATCGCTTTCATATACTCAAACATCTTTTTTAAAGATAGTTCTTGTGTTGAAGTTTTTCCCTTTATGAAAGCAAGTGACCTCCGGGTGGGATCAATTTTTACCCGAAGGTCATGATTTGAACAATCTTGGTACAGGTCCGCTGGTCAATGCAACATGCTAAATATCTAACTATATGCCTTATGGTTTTAGTTAAGAAGATTTTTGAAATTTTCGTATTTGTTGCCATGGCAACCAGAGTTCGGCAAAGAATGGAATTCTTTGAACTACTTTGATAGAGTTTCATGAATGGAACATATCCTTGCCAAATTTCATCAACATTGGTCCAGTGGTTTCAGAGGAGATGTCGTTTGGAGGAAATGGCGGACGGACGGATACCGGACGGTGAGTAGTACTATAATAGCTCACTTTGTGCCAGGTGAGCTAAAATTCAAAAACAGGTCAAGTTCAACTGTTTTGTTTCATTTCATTGATATCTGGAAGACTTATAGGTGAGCTGTAGCCCCTTTCGAACTTAAAGTTCCTTAAAATATGGTTTTCTCGTTATGTTGCAGATATGTTTCATGTTGCATGTCCATATTGTGCATACTCATTTTGAGTTGATGGGCATTTATTCATATAATATTATCATTCTGGATGTTCCATTTTCTGGTCATTAAACAGACTGTTTAAATGAAATTTAAGTTAGAACAAATCATATGCGCACAGCAGAAATAACAGTGTGCAGGAGATTGTATTGCTCAAGATAAATAGTTGATTGACAAAATCCTATTACAAGAAAACCACACACCTCTGTGTCTAAAAGCATATAATGGGGGAATCCCATTTCTAGTCTGCATTCACATTTGGCTTTGGATCTTTTCACAGGTTTGAACCTTGTACACTTTTTTGGGTTATTATGATAGTCATTTAAGTCCCAGGATCACAATTACAAGTAGCTCTCATTTTATCAAAAAAGATGTCTTACTGACAGAAGTGACTTTTGTTTGTACCAGAAACATTCCTAACTTTGCTTTTTAAATGGATAAGTACATATAAGAAACATAGTGCAGTATTTTTTTCAGTGATATTGCAAAAAAGAAAAAAAAAGAAAGGCTTTCTGGCAACTCTTTTTCTTGAAGAAACAACTCGAATACAAAAGAAAGGCATATGTCAACATTGATTTAGAGTGAATAGGACATGGTTCCATCATTATCCTATCAATAAATTTATGTTACTATATCAGTCAATTCAAAGTGACCCCTGGACCTTTAATGCCTAGACGTGAAATCATAGAATATGACGATATCCACGTCTGTATTTAAAAATCAACGTTCGGACTACTTATAAGAGACACGCTTTAAACAACAGAAACTTTCAAGACAATGTTGTTAGCGGTCTGTTACAGTACAGTCAACGGGTTACTGCAGTTCTATTGTAACCTTTTCACACAATTAATGACACTTTATTTGAGTTGTGAATAAGTGACAATCTGCTTTCGCACCTTTGTGACATGTGGTTACCCGAGTAACTATTTTCTATTATGTTAATAACAATATTGTAAATTAGCTATGTATGTGTGAAATATACATGTACATGCATACAGCGGAATTCTGTACATTCATTTACATACGCATATGGTGAGGCAAAAATCCAAGACGCTTTGATCTTCAAAATATTCGTACATTTTGGATTCAGAACGGGCATTTAGGTGAATATAATATATTCTTACTTATTAAAAATTTCACTACGAAGGCACGCGGATAAACCCTATTACTTATTCTAAATTTTATATATAATTTTTATTATAAGGACTGCAGTTTCGCTTGTGTTTAAAGCCGGCAGATACTGGATGTAATGTGGCAATTTTAAGTTGTGAAAACATTTATCTTACGTTAAGAAATACGGTTTCCGTTAAATTATTCAACAACCCGTTGACCAAGTGTCAATAAACTTGCCAGGATTATTTCGTATAAGAATTTACTTTCGGGCCACTAGATCATCGGCAATTTCTTGTGTTGAAGTAACTGGGGGAGGGGAGGGGGGAGTCTGTGCGAAGTCGAATGCAACTTAATGGGGAGCGGTGATGTAGAGGATAAGATGTCTGCCGCTCATACCGGAGGTTTGCGGGTTCGAGCCCCACTGGGGTCACGGCCGTACCTCCTCACATGGCACCAGTACTGTTTTCTTCAGGAAGCGGACTCGAGAGTTACTCGATAAGTTGCAAGCTTTCTTCACAATCGAGCTAAAATAAATTTGTATAAACTAAAATAACTAAATGCAACCGGGTTCAAAATCCCGTACAAACGAGCTGCAATTTGTTATGTTTTGTAGTAACTTAAAACTAGTATAGAGTTTTGTCTTTCGATCATTGTTATTAACTCGACTATTCAGAGAATATGGAGAGCTATTACAGTCACTTGTGCGTCGGTGTCGGCGTTGCATGCAGCTTTGGTTAAAGTTTTGCATGCAAGGTACTATCATGCACATATCTCAGTAACCACTTATGATGTTGACTTGAAGCTTCATTAATGTTTTTAGGGGTGGCACACAGTCAAGTCAAATAACTCTTGTATAAATTTAGTAAAAATTATGGCCCTTGTTTGACTGAAAATTTGGTTAAAGTTTTGCATGCAAGGTACTATCATGCACATATCTCAGTAACCACTTATGATATTGTCTTGAAACTTCGTTAATGTCTTTAAGGGTGTCACACAGTCAAGTCAGATAACTCTTGTATAAATTTAGTACAAATTATGGCCCTTGTTTGACTTTGAAAATTTGGTTAAAGTTTTGCATGCAAGGTACTATCATGCACATATCTCAGTAACCACTTATGATATTGACTTGAAACTTCATTAATGTCTTAAGGGGTGTCACACAGTCAAGTCAGATAACTCTTGTATAAATTTAGTACAAATTATGGCCCTTGGTTGACTTTGAAAATTTGGTTAAAGTCTTGCATGCACATATCTCAGTAACCACTTATGGTAGTTATATCAAAATTAGCAATAGTATTCAGGGGTACATTTTGTATCAAACAATTAATTTACAAAAAATCAATATATAGTGATAGATTTTGACTTTTTTTTATGATTTAACTTTTCTAGTTTATACTTCAGAGTCAGCAGAATTTTGTTTTGCTATTATACTGATAAAAGTTTTGTTTTATTAGCAAGCACCCACAATAGTCGAGCGTGCTGTTTTATGGACAGCTCTTGTTATGTTTTATTGTAACTGCAATATATTTCGTTTGGAATACTGAAAAATGCTTCCTCAGTTGTTTCAAAAGATTTCTACATCTTACAAGTGCAACAGAGGGAGGAAAAAAAGGACAGGAGGCAGCACCCTGTTAAAAAAACCTCCAGATATAACAGAGTATTTGCAATAAATAGTAGATACGAGTATAGAATATCTAAAATTATTAGTTAAACTTTCCTTCCGTTTCAGATATGTTAGATACAGTCCCGATGCCACGGAGTGACTTCAGTGTTAACCACAGGGGAGCCTACCAGGCCGGTAGTCGAAAGAGGTCCGACAGAGAAGGAGAATTTTGGGGATGTACGTGCGTCAACTGCGGAGAGGTGTTTTCGAACAGGAGAAAATTAAGAGTTCATTACACGAAGTGTATGCATTTTGAAGACACACATGAGACGCTAGGAGAAAATATAAAGATAAATAAATTTAATTGTTTCAAGTGTGGTGTAAATTTTTGTAGTAAACGAAATTTAGGATATCATAGCCAAAGGTGCGGGCAGTATCAGAATATGCAACAAATTGCTATTGTAAATGATGAAGGTCTCGTAATAAATGAAACAGAAAAGGAAAAATATGAAGTCAAAACTTACGATGTTATAGTTATAGAGGACGAAAAAGAACATATATGTAAAAATCAAGAGGAAGTCGTATTGGGAGCAAAAGACCCAAAGGCTGCTGAAAAAGTGGAAGACAAAAGATATGAAGGGAATTCTGGGGAAGTTGTGGCGGCATCGGAGAAGAATGCTTTACTTGTGAAGGGCGATTTTGAAGATAACGTTGAAAGTGAACACGCAGACAACGCTATTGATGATGCTGGTAGAGTTAAGATTAATGAATACATTACTAACTCAGTTAAGGTCAGAACTGAACTTTTAAAAGAATCGAAAACAACTGGACGAATAAAACGGAAGTATGACGTCATGTTTTCTGCAGCCTCAGAAGATTTGCTTGATGAGGCCAAGAAACTAAAAATAGCAGATGCGCCATTATATAAGTCATTACGTGAAGACATACAACAAGAACGGCGGCACAATCTCTTTGACAGGGTATCTGATGATCAAAAGTCGTATAAATGTCCAAAATGCAACGTTCGTTTCAAATACAAACAAAAATTTGACATTCACGTAAAGTATGCCCATGTTCCTACGGAAAAGTTTATAGCAGAAGCAATCCACACAGACGTGGCTGACGTGTCAAAGATTGAAAATTCTGAAACAACCAACTTAACCAGAAACGATGATTCTTCAAACAGAATAAATGTTAAAAGCCCGAGAGAAACACCATTTTCTTTTACAAGTGCGACCTCTAGTGTTAAGTTAGAGATGGCAAATTACCCGTGCGATTTCTGTTATATGAGTTTTCGCCATTATTCACGTTACCAAAGGCATTTGAAAAGTGTTCACAGGGAACTGAAGGAACGGGACAAGTTTAGTAAATGTCCTGAATGCAATAAAAAATTGCCAGACAACTATGCATTATTAAATCATTATAAGTGTATGCATGCAGGAAATTCTGCTGAAGGTGAAGAAGAAACAAGAACAAAAAGCAGCACTGTTGTAGATGTAAATGATGTTATGAAATACTTGAGAAGAAATTTGTTATGCCTTCAGGACGACCGAAACTTTGAAACAGACAAAACGGGAAACTGCAGTGAAATTGCACGTAACTCACGAGACATATCTAAATATAGCAATGGGTCAGACGGCAATATTATGTCGCGCGAGTCTGAAAGTAACAGTGAATCACGTGACAGTGCCGTCTCTTCGATTGACGAATCAAGACACAAACTAGAAATGCAAGAAAAGGACAATATTGCATGGAACAAGGACGACATTGGGTATCATCAAACGGCATGTGATGTGAATGAAAACGTTCCCTTAGATCTATCTTTCAAACTTGCAAAACCAAGTGTCCAAACGTATGATACACCAATTGATATAACTGATGAGGAAATAAGTGTAGTTGATAAGAAGCCATCTGAATACGAGAAATCTCTAATTATGGAGTATTATAAAGACTTCTTACAGGAATATGGCATAAAATGACAGCCCCGGCACGTTTAAATGGCACAGTTTACTATGAACTGACCCATTTATCAACCATTTGTTTTGTGTCATAACATTTCACAGATTTTTTTTCACCGAGTTGTGTTCATGCCAATATTTACAAAACTACTAATTAATAAAGAAACAGTTAGGTTATGACGCCTTTCAACTGACTATTTTTATTTTCACGCTTAGAAACAAATTAGACAGATCAGACGAAAAGTGACAGTAATGTTTCGAAGAAGCAACGCTAATAAAACGATGGAAGTGAAAATATTATTTAGTTATTTTCCCTAAAATGTGTATCAAAACCAAAATTAATAAAAACTTACGACGAACCTACACAATTTCATTTAGTTTGTTGCTTACTTTATTGCTTTCCATACAAGAGAATCAAGACAAAATTGTTACTTTCACTGGTAGTATTACTTCTGGTGTTATAAATATTCCAGAAACCTTTTTATGTAACCAGGATTACACATGATTGTATATTTACCTTAGCATCCAGTTTGCAAAATCAGTCAGATATTGATACTGCATATTCTAGTATTTGTAATATTAATAAAAATAAGATGCTAGAAAAGATAGATCTAATAACAGAAAGAAAATATCTGGAAAGCCTTGGTAGTCTGATGCTTTGAACAGTGGAAATTAGTCTGTATTTCTGAAAGACTATACTGTAAATGTAAAACAAGAGAAAAAGCGTTTGAGACCATGTTTCGTTCAAAACAGAAACACTTAAAATAGAATGGTTCAAAAGGTTAAACGACGGTTTTGGTTTGATCTACAGTACAATCTTTTAAAATGAATTAGATGATGATCCTCATACATTAGAAATCAATTGGAAAAGTAGGCGTTGCCAAGCATTAAAAAGTGTCATACCTATGCAATATATTAACAGCAATGCACTGTAAAAACAGAAAGGAAACTTTAGACTGAAATGGGTGGCAGCTGGGTTGCCACCAATTTTGGTGTAAAGTAACCTTATTGTTTTTATGGAAACCTTACACCCTGCTATCGGGGAAGCAGGACACCGTTCATGGTGTTACTTAACACGTTTTTTACAAGACAAACGTAACACGTTAGTGTATGCGTACACTTTCATTACATATAAACCCTTTTCATCAATTCATGACGGCAAAATCTTGACTCATTGGTCCTGTCACTCCCCATCATGGCACATTTCTCGAGAATGTGGAACAGATGGTTTGTGTCTGACCAATATTTAAGAAGATCTTAGTCAGTTGTTACTTAACTAAATTTTCAAAGAACTACTTATCTGAACTCTTTACAACATTCTGACGGGTTTCATAACTAAACGTCACGAAAAGACTTTTCGTTCATAATTTCGCGAATAATAGCAAAGTGTTCATGTATGATACACGGATGTGTCCGTCTTAGTCACACTACAATTTGAGACCATAACCATGTGCATGGAATGCGGCATAGAATTAAGGCACATGCAAGTCCTTGGTCAGTTGACTTGCATACGGCAGAAAAAGTGTCAAGCGTATATCAGCAGGCAATCGATAAGTTTTGGGGATTAGGAGTTTACGGAAACAACTACGGTTCGGTAATATCCGTAAATAACGGTCAGGGTCATAAATCATTGATTATCGATTGTACTGGATTGTACTGCCTAAGGGAGATATTGAACTTGACGCGTAACTTTTGTGAAAATCTTATGTTTTAATTTTTATCATTTCTACCAGAAGATAAAGAAAATTCAGCATTATCATTCACGTTACTTGCAATTAATAATAATAATAATAATAATAATAGTAATGTTTTAACTAGTAGCACTATTTCATTACAGTCACATCATCAGTCATAAAAATAGTCACAGAATAATCCAAAAGCTACAAAATTCGTGAATTTTGACATAATAATGAAAATGAATCTAGTGTGCACTTGATTTTTCATAATCGGCTAATCCCTTTACACGTGCATAACGTTTGCTCGTGAGAATTGTTTAAAATTTTAGACCTCTTATTTTCAAGTACAGACGCACACGGCAAGTCTGTTGCAAAAGTATGGTGTGCTTTAGAAACGTAAATAGATGGACCTACATGTCCCCGGTAGATAGTACGTCAACTTGTTTTATTTTGCGATCTTAAATTCCTAATCAGTGTTAGTCCTGATCTGATAAAGACTGACATTTGATTTCGGTAGGCTTTTTTAATTTGAGAAATAGAACAGTTTCCTTTCAGAATATCAAATAGATTTTACATACTCTAGTAAACGCTTGATGTTGAATACCTTAAAAAGTATGTGATTTTTCATCACATGGCTTGAAAATATAATTAACATTTTAGAAGAAATAAGGATTTATTGTAGGAAAAAAACTTTTCCGTTTCTGCAGTAGAATAATACCTGTTACATTTTACAGATTTTGTCATTTAATACTCTGCACACAGATCAAACCTTGCGTGTTTCTTTTTTCTTCTCTCTTTTTGTTAATGTAATAATCAGCTTATTTCTTCAGGAAGAAATGAAAGACAAAAGATACGAGTAATAAGACTACCTGGTTTTGACCTGTGTATTATGAAAACTAGCTTTGGTCTGGAAGAAACTCTATGTTGACACCTATAAAATGAAACCAATTTCAGCGGAGCGAATTCTTGCCTTTCACTCGAGACAAAGAGAAATGTAAAACAAAATATAAAGTACCCGTGCAAGTGTTTCGAAATAAAAATGCATGCATAGTGAATCTTTTATGTGTTGCAAATTAACATCAAAAGCTAAATAATATTATTGATAATTATACTGAAAATTTCATGGGTCCTCGCTATAAAGACGATATCATGTATATCCGGTTTCAATGAAAGGTTTTGCCTTTTTATGAACAAAAAACTGAAGATTCTAACCCAGTTTGCATTTTAATGTAAAACAAAACCCAATATACAACGTTTTAAAGATCATGGTAAATGTTACGTAATGTCCGGCCATAAAACTTATCGATGGCCTGAAGCAGTTAGATCAATCATTCGGAAGTGTTCGGCCAGTATTACGGAAGCAACCGAGCTCCGATCGTAAAAATGAAATTATATACCTGTTAAACAAAACCTTAAAAAAAGACCATTCTCTTCTTTCTTTATTTTTATATAAAATATATCACTTAAATGGAGAATGATTGTTTTATTCAATCCCGTTTGTGATTCTAAAATAAGTGTTTTAGTTTTTGAACAAATTGAAGATAAGCTGCAAAATTTTCACTTAAAATTGTGACATTTTGGGCGTTTTACTATATATTATATAGTAAAACGACGGGTAGAGTTTATAAGTTAAAAAAAGACCAAACAAATAAAGTCTCAGAAAAATAAAAAAATATTCATTAAAAAGGGGAAATGTTATATTTTATCATCCCGTTTGTGATTTTAAAATAACTTTATTAGTTAAAATGTTATCGCGAGTTAATGACAGCGCTCCTATACAAACCTATAGTAAATTTGTGGCGTGTATTGGCCCTGGCTGTGACACTTTTTCTGCCACATGTTTACGATACACGAATTTTAGGGCAAAGTTACACTTCCGTGTTACTATATCCCAGTCGGTGTATCTGACCAACTTACACTTGTACGGATTTACAAAACGCCAGATCGGGAGTATCTCTTCACTGATTTTGGAGTAAAATTGCATTTCGGTGATTCTCTACTCGCACACGGTGTAACTTACACGGTTACACCATTTTCCAAGCTGGTTTACACTATATTCAGAGATAATTAACACTTTTTTTTACAGTGTGGTCACTTAATTACTGATGTATCATCTGTATTGAATTAATGGAAATGTGAGTTTGAAAATTTATATAACATAACAGATAACATATAGTTTATTCGACAATAAATTGCACATCAATTCATAGTCGACAAATAACATTCCAAATACAAAGTATGAACAATGTGAAATTTTCCCTGAGAAACGTTTTATCATTATGCATTCTAAATAAAAAAATAACTCTCCGTAGACTCGACAACAAGAGGTCTTTCTTATCTCCCATGTATCATTATTAATATCGTTTTATATTTATATACAATGTACTGCTTATTTGTCGAATCAAAATGGTGTAATTGGCATAGATGACAACAATGACGCCTGAATGATAATGAAAGAAGAATTAGTCTTTTAGAAGTAAAAGATACAATTCAGCAGGCAAAAAATAACAAATCTAGTGGGTATGACTGTTTGCAGTATGAAGTTTTTAGAAATGACTGGGCTGTGTCGCGCTTACATATTTTGTTCAATGTATGTTATTCTAAAGGTATCATGCCAACGGACTGGGGGGAAATGTATCATCAATCCTATTCCTAAATCAAGTACAAAAGATAAGACTGATCTTTTAGCTTACAGAGGAATTTCATTAGCACCGACAATGTATAAGCTTAACTGTAGTTTATTCAACCATAGGCTGTCTCTTACAACATTTTAGATATGTCAAGTTTTATAATATTGTACTGTGCTGTTATATGCACTGATGTGACACTAAAAAACATAAATCGTAGTGCAGCCAGTCTCTACAACACAAACTTACAACTAAAAGTACTCAAATAGTGTGAAAAGAGATGAAAAGTTTCATTAGCGGGCGATTGTTAAAAGTCCCATGCAGAATCACTTTAAATTCAATGATATAGCAAATTATACCGGTATTCATTTGTAGGATAATGATAAATCCATGTTCTATTCAATCTAAAACAATGTTGACATAAACCTTTCTTTTGTATTCAAGTCGTTTCTAACTTTCGTCACGAAAAAGAGTTGTCAGAAAGCTTTACTTATTTTTTGCAATATCATCTAAAAATAATACTGCGCTATATTTCTAACATATACTTACCGATTTAAAAAGCAAAGTAAATAAAATGTCAGAAATAGCGATAAATATTTAGGGACAAATGTTCTGCATTGACATCTTTTAATGAATGTTTAAATGTAAGTAACTTTAAAGATGTATTGCCAAGTAATTAATAGAGTACTGTTCAAAACGAATCGATTGGAATTTAATAAAAGATATGAAGTTTTTATGTTTTTGCAATTGTATTTCAGACAAGACAGCTGTCTTAGTAAAATAAGAACTACAGTCAAACCTGTGTTAAAGACCACCTCCGAATAGAGGCCACCCTGCCAATAAGGACCAGCATGAGAACCACCGTACACTATTTATATATAATAGACATACCTGTGAATAAAGACCACCTTCGCAGTGCACACACATACCACATTTGTAGCTTCCAAACATTGGTCTTTGTTCACAGGTTTGACTGTACTTGTAATTGTGCTCCAAGATCTTTAATTTTAGGCGTTTCCGGTATTGAATGTACATGTATTTTAGATTTGCTTTTGCATCATTCAAGCTTCTTTGACTTTATTCTTTTCATGTTGTCGTCTTTTTAGTTCAATTTTACCTGAGATTACTTGGGTTCAAATTGTAATGTCGTAAACTGAAAATGTCAAATTCTAAGTCATTTCTTTTTCAGCCGACACGAGACTAAAGTGCTCAAGGCATAAGTATGCTAGTATCGTTGTTTGCTTGTCTGTCTGTTCGTTCTTACCTTGTGAACGTTTTGTTCCCAATCATCATTAACCTTACAAGAAAAAGTATCAACCTTTACTGCACTAGATAAATAAACTGGTAACCAAAACCACTGAATACTCTTGAGCTACATTCTTTGTCCAAACATGAAAATTGGTCGGCATGTTTGCTAAGATGATTTCTGCATTGAGTTTGCAAGTGAGTCACATTTGATTGTCAAAAGCCAGATAGCTCCGACTTTGTGGATGTCACATTCTGTACACGATCACTACAAAAGTGACGATCACTAAGTCAGTTCAAAAGTTATCAAAGTAATAATGGGGGGGGAGGGGGGAGAATTAGGCCACAATCTCCGACATCAAAGGATATTTAACAATCAGTCATAAAAAAATGCATGACTTAGTTTTTTTTTTTATAGATTCAAACAACCACACTAAACAGAACATGAACAACTACCCCCCCCCCTATCCCCCTCCTACGCCCCCCCCACTATCCCCCCTCCTACCGCCCTCCCCTGTTATTGAACTTTTTTATTTTGACTCAGTTTGAGGACGAAACGGGTTTTTCACTTCTGGCACCATCCGTTTGAAGAACAAAAGATTAAGTTGAAGCCAACGAGTTCACACGGAACACTTTTGGACACATTTTTATGAATAACTTAGAAGTACTAAACATGTCTAGTCAATGTTTTGATATATATGTACATGTGTAGCCCCAAAACATCATTAACACTTTATAGAGAAATAAAATCGAGTTTTGGATTATCAGAGTATCTGTTAAAAATGAATTGTGTAAAATTTAGAAACATTATCGCTAAACTAAGATTGTCGTCGCATCAGCTAAACATAGAAACAGGTCGTCATAGAAATATCCAAAGAAATGATCGTAAATGTACATTGTGCGATCGAAATGACATAGAAGACGAATACCATTTTATTATTATCTGCCCTACATACACAAATCTTAGACAACAATTCATTCCAAGATATTACCATAATCACCCTACTATGTTTAAATTTTCAGAGTTACTGAATTCTACAAATGTAAATAAATTGGCCATATTTTATATAAAATCTTTCAAAATAAGAGTAGATAAATTAAATAGTGTTGTTCATTGATAACATGTAGTGTACTTATCAATATACAGGTGTGCAGGTGTGTGTGCGAGCGTGTGCGTGTGTGGATATATGTCCTGCTCGTTACCGTAGAGAATTTTCGTACTATGTACTATGTCAAACACTTTGTTTGAATTTCACGTTCACTAACATTATTTGTAATATTGGTTTAGTATAATAATTTGAACAATTTTATCTAATGCCAAATTCATGTCTTACGTTTTGTTTCGGTAAGGTATAATCAAAGTATGACAGCTTATTTGTAACATTTCCTTGCATTTTCGTTTTTGGCAAGGATTATTACAACAATGCTTGGCAGATCAAGATATTCTTCTGATTTTTGTACAGATTCAAATATTTACGTATGGTGATACGGATGTTATTCTCTAAACGGTTGCTCAACGCAGGTCATATAAAGGTTTATATAAATGTTTATTTATCAATTTTTGTTTATTAATTTTGTAAAATATATATGTGTAGCATTTATTAGAATATGCCATTTCTTCTTATTTACTCTCGCTGTTATTAGCGCATGTTGTATATAGTTTATTGCAGACGAGGAACTGTAAATGTTCAAGTCGTATGTAAATAAAATTCTGTTCTGTTCTGTTCTGTTCTGATCTTAAGTCTGAGCTCAGAACTGCATCAACGCCCAGGTATCTAACACAACCCTGGTCAACTTAATCAGGCTTATATATTTTATTTGAACCTAATATTTCCTTTTTAACTAAATTTTCTAGAAAATTAATCGATATGGCTCCGATTGTTTCATGCTTGCTTTTTATATTCGCTGTACATGTTTTAATGCGCGTTATATGACCTTGGAAGTCGACGCGCCATAAAACACCAAACATTCATGCAAATTAAATCAGGCACGAACTACGAGTTATTGGACCAGATCTTTTTAGTTTATTGCAGATGTTCTGTATAGACTCAGGTGATCAATATAATGTCAATATGGTCTTCTTGTTCGGTGACATCTGCCATATCAATTTGGAAACACGTTAACAATAAAATATCAAATATTTAACAATTAAATTTGCAATAAAAATTACAAACGCTTATATTTTATTAAAACATAAGTTTTATAAAATTCAAATTTAACATTTAGCAAAATTGATTAATATAATTGATACATGTAATGTGAAAATATTTTTAATGGATACTATAAAATTAATTGAGTTTACATAGATCTCGTTATGTCATTGTATAATTACATTTAGTTGAATCTGACATATGGGCTTATAAGCTCTAAGACTGAATGGATATCAAACGCAGTGAGCACCGCCACGCATGCGCAGAGCCTCTATAATACCATCATAACCTAACAGAAATCTACAAGTTACACGTTTTAGACCACAAAAAATACGAAGGAAATACATCAAAAACAGAAATCACATAATAATTCTATTTATAAATTGACCAAAGAGAATGTCGTATACGATTTTCTAAATGTTCTAGCCAAAATGATGTAATGAAAGGTAAACATGGGTACATCTAAAGCGATGTGATATAAATCACGCTTCAATCTCAAAAATAACTGTATGTCACAAACGACTAAGAATTGTTTCTGTGATAAATATGTATAGCATAAGTTCTAAGAGCTGGTTGAACTATAACACAGTGCAGGCGAATTTCTTTCTATCTACGAATATTTAATTTCAGTTTATAAAGGGTGATAACTCTTCTCTTTATATTAGTAATAGCATAAACACCAAACATGCTTTATGTCCCTTGGTCAAATAAAATGCTGTTTGAGAAGAAAAACATATGTGAAGTTCGAAATGCGTCCCGCAATATCAATAAGATAAAAGTGCCGACGTTGTCGATCTATACTGTTCATTATAGTACGCTGCTAGGCAACGTAATTTCTATGGGTGCTAACAAAAAAATCAAAGCACCAGATGCACGACTACGTTCATGTTTAAAAAAACTGTGTAAATCTTATTTCGTTTTTTTTTGTGTTAATGTATCCATGATAAATCCTTTGCCCCGATCCGGATTCGAACTCCGGACCTAAAGCTTGCTAAGCGTCGCTATAACATCTAGCTCACTGACAGCACAAGTTGCGTTTTATACCTCTTTTATATTCAATACTTCATAAGATATTATTAGGATCACATACACAAGGCTTGACAATGGTGTTATACTTGTATTCACCTTTGTTGGTATGCGGAGTAAGGGCATACTCGAAACGACAGGCGGACAAATCAAGTGTCTCCCTTCTGTAATCGATGAATGAAAGCGTAGTAAAATGCGATACCCAGAATATGAGAAAGTCTTTTTTTCCAGACATTGTACAACGTATGTAGTAGGTCCAAGACATTGGGAAGAGTTAACAGTGCTGAAATTAAAGTAGATTAACTTTTGTTATAACTTTATGACAAATCCAGCTCCGTGGGTCAAATAAAATAGTAGAATATGTAAAATAAAAATGACACATTATTTATCCACTTGCATGTACATTAGCTTGGTTTTTCAAATATTTCTTGCACAGAAAGTTCCCTATCACACTTTTCCTGTTCTGGTTTCCTGATATATCTCGCTTTTTGGGCTTCTTCCCAGCGGGTTTCGAAGCTTGGCATGTTGTGAACTGTGCGTAGGGTACCATCTGCATTAAACCGTTCCGGGTCAACCGATGGGAACATCACGATCGCCTGAAAATACGTAAACTGTGTGATTTGTATGTGTCGATTTGTTAGATGTGTACCACATGCATTATATATACTATGGTATATCATAAAGTAAGAAACTGTTGCAGACAAATTATTTGTCTATGGGTGACCGTTCATGTCAAATTTCGATACAGTATACTTCGTATATAACAACTCCGGATATAGCAAAAATCCGGATATTACTAACACATTTTATCGGTCGTTTTTTATTTATTTATTTATGTGAAAATGTGATACGGATAAAACAAACTCCGGATATAAGGAACAAAAGGAGTTTGCTGAACTTCTATCGATCACTTTCCAGATAATTTATAACAAGGAAATGGTCTTCTGTTGAAAGGTTGCACGATACAGCTTATTTTTCAAAAGAAAGCCGACATAAAAATAGTATGAAATAGTGTAAAGGCGTTTGCTCACTTTTTTTTTGCTATATTACCATTTAAGATAGCCATATCGAATTATATAGGAGACTGAATCTGAAAACCTACAAGATGCTTTGAAACCATGTAAGAAATGAGCTTTACGGAGTTATTTCTCTTACATATTGATAAAAATGAGAGAAAACCCACAACGTTGAATTTTCACTACCAAGCTAGTCAAAACAGATTTTTACAGATATGCGAACGAAATTTTTACATACATTGGTCAAATAAATTGTTTATAACTAGGGAAATATTCCTTATTCAATGAGTATGGCTTTCTTAGAATTATGGTAATCATCTTAACCTTTTTCAGCTTACTTTTGAAGCGATAACAGTAATGGAGGAAATAAAAGGATATTGTGAAAACAGTGCAAGTCAGTGAAGACTAGGAGCACATTGATGCCAGTATTTGAGTAAGGGTAGGGGCCTATGTAAAACTTGCACCAAGCTGTTCTACCTGAATGCAACGCCCAGTCAGTTTTGTCCAAAGATTATGCTTATTTAGCCAAATTTGTGCAAAATGCCAGTAGCGGAGGCAGAAGCTGACATAGTTTACCTTTGCTCTAGGTTTCTTTTCGTCTGCATCGTCTGTGGGCGGAGTACTGTCGTTTTGATAGGCGTTACCAGATGTATTCATGTGCGGCTGGTGTGACGCGTCTGTATTTAGTGCATTCCTGGAATTACTCGACAGTCTCATAGAAACATTTTCACGTGCACCAGCCATTCCGTCGTCTGCGAGTTTTGCAATTGAAAGCGGACGGCGTGGTCGGGGAGTAGTAGATTGTCCTGGGGTTACAGATTGGCACTGAAAAAAAAGTTTGAAACATTTAATGTAGTTACGTAGGCAGACAAGTGAGGTGCGTCTAAAACGGTGTATTTTATTGGGTCACTTTATACTGCGAAGCTGGTTTAGGAATATGGAACTTAATTAAGAAAGTCACTGATAAGGGAAAACCGTAAGATTAATGGCAACCTGATTGGTAGAGTTTATATACAATAAAAAACTATATAAAATGCAGTCATGCCGCGAATTAATATTTTAGTGGTTAAGTACCTGAAATGCCGTATGAATAGAAACACATGCTTAGGACCCTAAATCTACCTACTAAATGGTGCGGTTGTCTCCCTAGTGAAAAAACGGGGTTGGTCAACCCCATAAACAGCTTTTGATGTGGAGACCAATCTGCTCAAAAAGCAATTTCATTGTAAAACCCTTTGATGGGTATTCCCTTTTGCTGAGTTATGAGAGTCGAGGGGGAAAACAATGAGTTCACATTGGAACTGATTAAGAAAGTCACTTGAGCGTTTTGTGCAATAATGTGATTTATATTATTACGTATATAGTCAGCAAGTTTATTCAGTGAAGTAGGCCAAGGATCTTATCTATGACTAAATCAGGAGTAAACGGGCGAAATTTGAAAATCCAGTCGCCAGGTTCGTGAGATTATTTTCTGTTTTACTCGAGTACCGCGTCAATTAATGCTCTATAAACCGAATTCAATAATCAAGTGAGGTCATTTCCAGACCTCCGTGAAGACTCGTGTTTGCGAAATAGATCAGTACATTGGAATTGCATAGCGTGGTCCCTCACCCGGAAGTTTGTCATGTACAGTCGTAGAATGAAGCACCTTAGTAAAGTAAATATTTGAAGATATATTATTGCATTAAACTCTTGACAGAATGACGTGTAATGATATCTGAGTTAAGTAGTATTCAAATACGTTTTAATCACGTAAAGACTACATAAGTTTGTAAATTAAACAACTCATAAGGATAAAAGAGGTTTGCAAATCACGTACGGGTATATCATGTGCATGATTGATTTGTATAAATATAGTTATTCATAAATGAGTTTTCAATCACTGCAGTCAATGTGTTTGACATTTTGAATGCAAACGTTTTCAGCTCTAGTCTGCTGTATAAACTCAGAAATCAAATTGAAGGCATCTCTTCTGCAGAGTGTAATAAGCACGGTAACAGTATAATATTACGTAAAACCTGTCAAAACACGTACTCTATATGAAAGTTTAAATACGTATATGTTTTTATGTAAATGTAGCGTTTCCATAATAACATAAGCAAAGATACCACGCTTGATCGCTTAATGACACTGCTAATATATATATTTTACAGGTAGCAACCGTCATTCCCTATAATACATTCTACTATATAGAGGGTAACTGTTGGTTTCAGTGTAATATCATGTTTTATTATATATCTATAATTATTTTGCCAAAAATACAGCCTATATTCAACCATCAAATACGGCCTGACAGAAAAAATTTCCGTATTGTATGTACGTGGAATACAAATAGAGCGGCAAAATTTGTAAGAGTGCATTCAATTGGCTCTAAAATGCACATGACGTTAATAACGTCGCTTTTGACTGGGTCGTTACTATTTGTTTATACGATGACGTAAATAAAATGGCGTCGCATACTTCACATATTTCGCGCTAAAAAGGGTTTTTCTTCAATTTTATGCTTAGAATATCATTTTAATTTAGTTTATTCGCGCAGACAAGTGTCAAAAGGTATATAATAAAAGGGTTATTAGTATAGTAATGTGATCCATAAGCCGGATTGGCTCTCGTCGAGGTCGGATCAGACTCGTGCTACGCACTCGTATGATCCGACGCACGACTCGAGCAAATCCGGCATGCTGGATCACGCTACTATACCAATAACCCTATTATAATTTCACCGAGTGGGCAACAAAAGTGATATTTTCGTGAAAATAACTACTTTTGGTGTTCACGAGTGGAATTATCGTGATATTACATCAATACCAACATTTTTTCTGTTTATCTCATGTCTCAAACTCTTCTTTTGTTTAGTTTGTTTCAATAAAATGTTGAAAATCGCAGGAAACCTCATCAGAATGCATACCAAACATGACGTCATTTTAACGACGTCATCATCGTATGGGCTCCTACATTCATTACGCCCGGTATACATTTTGACGTTAATCCAGGTAGAAAATTTTGATTATTTTCACTCAGTGGACAGTGAGTTTATCATGATATAATCCACGGTTATATATTTTGATAAACCACCGAGAAACTTAAAACAAATGTGGTGTTTATTCATTAATTTTTCCGCTATGCAGTGGAAGTGGGATAACTAGGTTTCCATGAATATACTGCTGCTCAAGGGAAACCAGTCTTTTTTCAATTATTCCAGATCAGCTAGTATTGTAAGCATGCTCGAGAAGTTGAAAGTTTCTTTTCAATGTTTTACACACGAAGCTGTTCAACCCTATATGACTTAGCAGGGTTTTACCGTAAACCTTAAAACTTTGCATTAACAGATTACATGATCCCCATGACGTCAAAACTATTGTATTTGATGATCAAGAATAAATTGATTTGCCTGTAACTATAATTAAACAGTACATGTACCAGGCCGGTAGTACAGTTTCTGGGGAAACATTGATGTAGTTGTTCAATTTTACATCTGTCCAAGGTAATATTGACGTTGTCATAGAGGTCCGCGACAAAACTGTTCTGACCATGACATAAGTCTATATGATACCATACTGTATAATATACCGCCTACCCGCCGCCCCCGCCGCCCCCGCCAGGACCACCATCATTCTTGTACCTAAGTGAGTTATCTTCCCTAAATACTCTCAGCTGGAAGTAGGTTGGTCCTTTCATTTGAATTACTCTGTTTTTATCGCTATTTTGTTAAATACATGTAATTAATATTTGCAACTATGATACATTGTATGTGAGAGACTTGACATGACACAGGTGTGTTAGTCCCCTTGCTATTCAAGTGAACAGCTACGCTACTGAATATGTGGCAATATCTGCGTATTGTTGCATGAATATTTGATGTTTAGCGCACCCTGGTTGAGGAGATTATTACAAAAGTCTATAATTTATCACACAGTTAATTGAAATCCTTGCTATATTGATCACCTTAAGGACCTGCGCAAATATCCGAGCGTTTATTATTGTTGTTTGAGAAGTTCCAATATAAATATAGCGATATAAAATGAATCGTTGCAGGCTACAAGGGGACAATATACTTATACGGTAACTACAATCAGAACTCGAAAATATACGTCTGAGAAAAAATGTATTTAAAAAGTATAGCAGGTGTATTCTAGTTATTTAAGGTATTGAAAGTTCGTCATAGCCGGAGTTATTTTTGCTTCATTCTTTTAAAGAAAATCATCTTTCAATAACTTGTCCAATTATATTAAAAAAACACTTTATAGATCAAAGATGTTCAGCGACACGAGTCCGCATTTTAAGAAAACGGTAAAAGTCGAAGAGGACGTTATAAGTCACAAGATAATTGTCTATAGGATAATCACATAAAAATGTGGCAATTCTTGTTGGTATCATGTGACCGTCTGATTCTGAATACTAGCTGCGCCATGACGTAGTGAGAGTATGGGCTCCTAACCGCGAGGCCGCGGGTTCAAATCACGCAGCAAATAACTCTTCCGGCGCAAGTACTGGCAATTAAAGGAAACAGTCGAAACTGGTTAACACAAGAACGAAAGAAATTGAATCCACAACGTCACGCTAAAGCCGGGTCGCCAAAAGATTAAGATCGCACCGCTTGTAAAAATCATTACAAAGATACTTTTATACATTCTTATATAAAACTTGATTTTGACGCAACAATCTCAATTTTGAAATTTTACTCCTTTTTTTAAAGACTCGAATTCTGCTTGCGATGAATGTTACGAAACGAGTCTGATAAAATAAGCTTCTGAAATCCAAATGTGTGACATGAGTTGTCATAAGGTAAAGCCTGACAGGAGATGTAACTACAATGTGAAAATGATTTATCTTTTTAATGGTGTTTAGAAACTGTGTAAACCTATATATATTTTTAGAAAGGTCTTTTCCAATCTTTAAACAAACCAAACATAACGAATGATGGTCCCAGGAGTACAAAAAGAAATATGTCATTAAATGCAATACATTTCTCACATGCCCGTTATTTTTATCGGACTTCATCTAGTGGTAATCTCACCCCTCCCCCACCCCCAATCCCCCCCCCCCCCAAAAAAAATGTATTTTATACATGGTAACCTGTTTGAGGGAACCGTGTCACAGGATTTTGAAAACATTACTTGTTACGAGTTTCTGCATGGCCATTTTTATGGTTATAGGGGGTGCAACCTTTTAACACAGCACATACAAGAGCATAAAATGATTTAAAAACAGATATCAACAATCTGTGACAACGTGTCCATATGGAAAGGGGACTCCTCTAACTGCAAGCATTGTTAAAAAATTGATGAAGAAGAAAAACGACGCAAAACAATTTTAGAACAAAAAGCAACAAAATGGTGTTACCTGAGGATGTTAGCTAATATATTTCAAAGAATTCCTGTTACATGAACATTATCCGAAATGGAATCCTTTTTCATTTCACCAATCAACTACCACTTAAATAAGAACGTCCGTACCTCTTATCGTTTTTATTAACGACAAAGTCACACAAACCGTGATGTCCACAGAAATGTCAGATTTTATTACTTGTAACGCCACTGAAAGTTAGTTCAATATATGCAGACGCTAAACTGACGGATTTGGATGTTCCCAATAAAGAATCTTCGTGCGTATCGTTTTTGCAATTTGACGATGATAAAACCTTTGACATCTTACCAAAGGCTTCATACATAAATTAAAGTCAATAAATCTACTGCTTTTATCCCGTGATATGATGTTACTTCATTTTTGAATAGAGGGGATTGTTAACTTTGTTTACAAAATAAGACAGAGTAATAATTAGTCTTTAGAAGGCCAGCTCTGTGGAAAATAATTTTCAAATTTTATTGATTTTTAATAACTTCAAACCAAAGATGGCTTTTAACGTATATCATAAAAGTAATAAAAAAGACATCCGTTATTGTAAAATCACTTAAACTATATTAACGCAAATGCAATGTTAAGATGGGTTTGTAACGTTATAAAAGAAGACTTAATTTTCAACCCGCTGTTTTTAACTGATAGCTGGGTCTGTATACTATAGACCTCTATTCAAGCAACATATAAATATACGGAATTAAAGAATTTAGCCTATTGCAACCCCGCTCGAATACATATCCCAGGTGTGGTCCAGCCCGATTTAAAACCATACAGATTACTGCGTTAGAAATTGTAGTGAAACTGTTGGTATTTGTGGTATTGTTGTATCCATGGATACGTTACATTAACAGCACCATCATCATCATGATTATATGATAATCATTATCATTATAGAGATAAACATCATCATCATCATCATCAACAACAACACCACCATTTTTATAATCATCATCACCAGCGTCTACATCAACACCATCATTATCATCATCATCATCATCATCATCATCATCATCATCATAAACAACACCATTTTCAATATCATCATCAGCAGCGTCTACATCAACACCACCATCATCATTATTATTAGCAGCAGCATGATTATTATCAGTGGTACATTGTATCAGCAACAGTATTCGTGGCCATACTCGTTATAACACATGACGGTACTTAAACGTACACATTAAACTCTGTAATCTATATAACGACTCCCGATATAACGAAATTCCGGGTATAAAGAAAGCATATTTTTGAACCGATTGTTTCCTTCTTTGTTAACTAAATTAATGAATATAATTTACGCCGGATATAAGGAATATATATACATGGTCCCAAGGAACTCTTTATATACGGAGTTTACGGCAACTTGAAAGACTGACCAAAGTAAATGTTTACACACTGAGATTATTCCTACTTCTGATTGAACCTTTACGATATTTATATAGAAGCCACGAAAAAATTGACAGCATATCTGAACGAGCAGTTCATTTAAGTAGCTAAACAAGCTGTCAAATATTTACTGACACTATCAAGTGTCATAAAAACTACTTTATACAGTTGACCTGTTAAATATTTATGTGATAAAAGAACCGTTTGTGACCGAATAACGAGGGATAACCAAACTATCAGAAATAAGCGTAGTCGGTTTGAATTACTTCCCTTCTTGTGTCCAATTATTGATTTGGTACTTGAATTTCAGTGTTACAAACTGCAGGATAGATTCAGAAGCAAATGTTTATATGACTGTAATGTAAGATCAACATGCTAAAACTGTCACAAATAGACTGTCTTTTAATTTGGAACGTGCGTTGGTGCAACCATTTCAGCATGTATGTTTGTCATCGAAAATTGAGTAACAATGCAGATTTTCCACAATTTACCCATAGCATACGATATCCCACCCTTCTACTCTGTCCTTAGACTGGCATCAGTCGTTAGAGTCATTACCTCGTCTTTTCTGTGCATTTTTACAACATATTCACAATTTCTCATTCCCTTGACTCTAACGTTGAGATGAGCTTTGATTGAAACAAATTTTTGATAAAGATGCTTTCTAAAAAGAAAAAAAGACTTGAAGAGAAAATAGAACTCTCAATATCAACATACTTTAATAAGTCTACTCTGTCCTAAGAGCGGCTACAATCCAGTTTTAAAAACGATACTTGTTTCTATTTCAAGCCATGAAGACTATCCCCATATTATGTACAGAATTTCCCTCACAATTATAGTCTGAACTTAAAAAAAAAACAATATTCAAAGACAACATTAAATGATTCGAGCTGGGTCAAAGTCTACTAGTATGTCATAAGGTCTTGTACAACGAATACAGCCCCTGTCTTTCCGTCATGCTAAACTGTCTTCGTAAGCTAGTGTAATTGATTTGTTATATACGACTACTCAAAAGACAAGCGATGACAGTCTAGATTAATAACAGAATAAGGCACTCCCCACTCACCTCATTTGACTGATCTGTCATGAACGTAAATCTTGGTGTACCAGAACCATTACTGACTTCCGATTTTCCATCCACAAAATCGTTCTGATTGTGATCCCTTACACCATCCCGATTAATCACCTTGTCGTTTCTTAATTCTAGTTTATCGGGGGTCCAGTCATGTAAAAGGGGACTATCTCTATGCGTGACGGGACTGTTTATTTGCTTTCTTTTCGTTAATGGACTGCTTCGTCTTAAAATTGGGCTATGTCTGTGTAATAATGTTTCATACTTATTCCGCAAGTCTGCCTTCTCAGCCCTTGAAACATTTTCTGTGAGATACTTTGGCGCGTAAGACCTTTTTGGCGGAGCTTCTTTAGTAAGTCCTGGAGTAATGCGTTCAAGAGTTTCCAAATATGCATCACTTTGCGCATGCGCACTAAGAATTGGAACTAACGCAGAAGGATTATTTTGAAGAAACAAAATGGCGTCATATAAATGATCTTCCTCTTTAGAATATTCCGGGGTAATTGTGTGATTGTCGTGTTTTGGCTCCAGAAATCGCGGAGTATTTACGGACAATATATGGTTCGCTTTATTATGAACATGGTCTTCCAATTTTGGTGTCTTATGGATTCCTTTACGTATTCTTTCTAGTTCCTTTTCAACCATTCTCTTTTCTTTATCAAGAGCGGCAAGTTGATATTTTACCACAAAATTTGGTCCGTACCGCTCTCCCTGTTGGCGTCTCTCCTCGCGACGGTTGCGTTCTCGTACCAATTCTTGCGACTTCACCATTTGTCTGTACCAACTCATTTTCAGAATTCACTACCGGACTTTATATATCCCAGAAAATCTTTATCACGATAACATCCACATAGTTTTATATATTTCTCCGATAATTTAGTTTAAACATTCCATTTTAGCTCCCGAAGCTGAAATATAAAGAAAATTACTGTTTAAATCAGCGGACGAAGCAAAATTTTACTATTTCCGGTCTACTGGTGGTAAATCGGATAGTTCTAAGTGTGCGACCCGCGCAGACCCGGCTTAATAATCCTACAGTCTAATCATGATCTGCACAGTTCGCTATCATCAGTCAAGCACCATCTTTAACAATAAGTACATGGTATTGTTCAAATTGAAATATGGACAAGTCCATTTCAGAAAAGCAGAATTAGTGTTTAAAAGATTTAACAACAAATACATCGTCACTATTCCAGGTACACGAAGTTAGCTCTAACTAATTTGTTGTAAATTTTGCATTTTTTTTATCATAAATTTCATCATCGCTTTCCCGTGTTAAAATCAATAATAAAGCTACTCACCAAAAATCACCAAAACTGCATCTTTAAACCTCAATATCTAAATACGATTTTAACAAATGAAAAAGTGCAAACTACCTTATCTTGTTATTTAACTGTTTATAAACATGGTGCAGGTCAGATAACCCTACTTATGCACGAATATAATATTTTTCCGTGTTATCTAATGTTGTTTTGATTTTTTTGGCAGTCTACATTTGCACTTAAAGTGAACTTTGAAAATGTAAATCAGGGGCGGCTTGCGAGGGTCTCTGAAATTTATTAGCTTAACATTGAGAATGCAGTCCCCATTCGGAACATCGCTCTGGCTTTTCCGTAGAAATAACAGTACGGAAAAGGCCGAGCAATGTTCCTATTGATGCCGACCCATTATGACAGGCAGTCGGACAGACAGTCGGAAGCACTAATGGACATTCTTATGATCAAGCCATATGCAGGAGATATATTTTACTAAAAATCCCTGTAGTCAACTATGAGGTACTAAACTGACTGTCTTGGTTTAAATATTTTCATACACGGAATAATGTTTAGTACCGCGCAGACATGTAGACACACAGCCTTCTTAAGCATTTTCGGCAAACAAAAGAAAAGTCTGACAATTGACCATACAAAAAACATTCATTCTATAAAACATTGTAAAAATATACAAAAATATACAGAGACAACTTTATGCTTCAACTCACCAACACTCCCGGGTACGTCCCTGAATCAGGAAACGGAGGTTTTAATTAATTTCCATTTATTTCTTCCCACTTGACATGTTAAGATAGCCACTCTTTCAGCAGAACGATAATGTTATATTTATGCAAATAAAACGCACAGACATTCGCAATTGGCATGCAATATTTCTTCGATTTATTATGTAAAATAAATCTCCCTATACGATTAGCAGATTGGCTACAGAAATAGCATATTTATACATCAAATTTATAACAAACATGTGCAAAATACACAAAATACACAGGTGCCAAAAACTAATAGTCTGACAGGATAAAACAGAAAAGTGTCTTTTTAATATCCTGGATTATCATACAATAATAGTTGACTTAAAGTTTTAGGGTTAAACCATCCGTATACCTAGATTTCTTTTTGATTTGTTAGTTGGCATATGCCAATAATACAAAAAGATAGCACTTTTTGGCGAATTAAGTGGTATGTTTGTATATAGTGTATATAGATACAACGTGGGCAGTTGTAAATCCCTTAAACATAAATATATACTAACGACTGTTAGTACAATTTGAAATTATCATTACAATTTCATGTACTACATGTACATACAATTTTCATCGTGTTTGCAATGTACATCGTAAGAAAACAAGCTGAAGATGTTTTGCTATGCGCGAAGTCTCATACCGTTTGGAGCGATTTAAAGAAGGGTGTACACATATATGGTATACATGTATACATATATATAAGGCAAAGGTATAAGACATAAGTGTGGCATTGACCTTGGGAGTAGGTGGCTGGGACTGAGTTCTAATGGCACGGGGGATAATTGTGGGACCGCATTCGATGCATGTATAAGATACAGAGAAGACAGTAAATATTGCAAAATGACACCGTGTGAAAGGTTTGAGTCAAAAGTGTGACCTTGATCTTTGGAGTAGGTTGCTAGGTGTTGTGCATGACACACCCGTGAGGTATGGGTAACAATTGTGTGAAGTTATATAAAATATGTCAAAGCGCATGGAAGATACAGACCGGAAACGAAATTGCACGTAGAAGTGTTTGAGCCATAAGTGTGACCTAAGAGTGAGCTAGATTTTGGGAATAAGTTTGTTGTGCATGGCACACCCATAAGTAACACTTGTGTGAGTTGCACCAAAATCGGTCCATGCAAGTGGAAGATACAGGCCAGAAACGAAAATGCATGTGGTAGTATTTGAGTCCTAAGTGTTACCTTGACCTTGGGAGTAGGTTGCCTGGTTTGCTCATGATACACCCTTGTGGTATGGGTAGCCATTGTATGAAGCCATATCAAAATCAGTCCGTTCATGTGGGAGATACAGACTAGAAACGAAATTGCGGACTGACGGACGGACAAACAGACGTAGGGAACAACTCAAACCTATAGTCCACGAACCCGTCATACGACTGTTTGGGGACTAATAAATACCACTAGCATTGTATGTGCAACATTATTTTGGTCTAAATGGAAATGAAACAGAAACTATTAGAATTACATTTTTCGAATTTATTTAATATGCAAGAATTATTTCCTTTAAGAGTTTAAAGACAATAATATTGAAGACAATGACAAATACTTTGATATATCTAGCCTCACCCAGGTATTTCTGATTTTAAGTGTGACCAGTCTAGATCCTGGTTACATTGAGTTGGGCCTAAAACAACAAAATACTGTGTGTAGCAAAAAACATTCGCTAGAACGTATATCAAAGTCTTTATCTTTAAAACTAATCAGGTTGATAAGGGTGCAGTTATTGTCCGAATTCTTTCGAAAATATAATATTTATTAGCCAGTGTTGACTAGAAATCTTTTCATGACGGCCAATGTTTTATCCCGGTTGATTTATAACGAGAGAAAAAACATGTTTATATATGTAATAAACAGAGATAACATTTAGACGGTGTGCGATTTAGAATGTTTATAGTCCCGGTCTACCCTGTAGTATTTCTGAAACTGCCAAGACCCCTGACAGGCGCAGGTTAAAGAGAAGGACGAAGATAAAGGGGGAATCCTGGCACCATTATCTTAGGTCTTTACGAATAGACTCCTTAGTTCTTTAACGTGCCCGGTGTATAGCATAGACGCTCACGAGACAACCTATGGGTTTCTAACCAGTTCATATCTAAGTGGATGGGAAAACTAAAAAACGTTTCTGAAATTCCCAGTGCCCCGGCCTTGATTCGAACCGGGGACCTCCGCATTGGTAGAGCCTTAACCACTCGACCACCTGGACCGTGGTGCCTCAAAGGTGTTTAACAAAATACTGGATGTTGAAAGCTATAAAAAATCAAAGTCTATGCATGGAGCTTCCGTACATTGAAAACATAAAATAATGGAGGTGGGGGAGGGGGCGGGGGAAGGGGCAGTGTGTAGTATAGACATGTACAAATATAGAATTATGTCCCTTTCTGTATATTTTCAGAAACACGTGGCAGAACCATAACAAGTAGATTCAATTTTTATATAAGACATAATGAATAAGTCTTATTATTGTGAAATAGTTTTACATACATCAATGTCAGAATTTTTAGGCTAATGTCATCCTTTCTACTGTTAATTTATGTGATGAACATTCAAAACTAACAGGGGTCTACTGTATGTTATATAACAGATGTGTAGGTCTCTTTTCATTAAAAAAAAAATACATTCAATCTGTGATCAGCTAAATAAATATATGTGACAGGTAGTTCATCATAAAACTCATTTATATTTTATGTTTACTTGAATACCTTTTCATAAAACTGAATAAAAACAAATTGTAACTCTTTTCACCATAACTTAGTTTCAATAATCATTATTATCATCGTTATCATCAGCATCATCGTTATTTTCACCATTAGTATCATCAATTCTGCTTTGTCGTCGTCGTCGTCGTCAGAATAATTCTTATCGTCCTCGTCGTGACCATCATATTCGTCATCATAATCCTCCTCTACATCATCATTATTATCATCATCATCATCGAAAACAAAATCAGTTTTTCATCACCATGATTACTATCATCATGATCATCATTTCCGATTAGTGATTTTAACTCTTATTACATAATGTTAAAACAAATTAAAAAAATCATGCTCACCTTTTTGACTGGTATCCATTTAAAATAGACAATTAGTAATATGCGGAATCATTTCGAATTATTTTGTGATCTTGATTCAACTTTTATATCACTTAAATATGATCTCATATGCCATATATAGCAATAAAACTCCACATTCATACTACATAGTATTTTGTCACATGCTTTGAACATTTTAAAAATAATTTGATGACATTTTATCATTAACAATCTCTCGGTTTAGTTTACTGGCATATTTTCAATCGGAGAATCACGTCGTAGTCTTCTTACAATTCATAACATAAATAGTAGGGTTTTGATCTGCAAATTTTATCAGGTTAGCGGGGGAATTATAACTATAGGTTGGGTCGCATGTTTTGACTATGTTCATTCTGAACAGTTATATGCAAAAGCTTTTTAAAAGATGTCAGGCTATCCTGTGCTTTCTATTCTTACACTATTGAAAATTTCCCTATATACGTAAAGAAGGATTTGAGCGTGATATACCAGCACCAATGTCGGGAACTATTTTGGCTGCTGAATTTCCCTCCCGTGTAATTTTCACACAATTTAGTGGCAAGCGTTTGGCATTGGTATTGTGAATGAAGTCACGTGATGTAAAACAAATTTGAAGTAAAATTGACTACACTTCCGGTATCGCCTGAGACGAATAGTGTTTTAATGAAGTGTGAACAGCCAAAAGTTCACGGAATGCACGGAGTACGAGTACAAAGCAGCGGCCTCATGTTAGAGCAGTAAATAGCAACCTTCGAACATTATTGTTTAAACTAACGTGTTAGAATGAAAAAATATTTTACATTTAAATGACAAAGCGGATCATATAGATCACGATTTGTCGTTCAGATGCTTCGTAATTAAGCACTCAGGCCTTCGGCCTTCCTGATTAGACTACTACACATCTGTACTCCAAATCGTGATATATGATCCGTTATATCACTCAAAAGTAAAATCTATTTCCTAAATTATCGACTAACGTGTTAAAATCAAACCAACTCTTTATAGGTACACTCGGACAGTTAGGAAAATTCAAGCAAAAATAAAATCTGATAATATTTATTAACATAATAAAAAATACGAAAGCAAAAGTAAAATCCAACATTACCAAAACTTATCAGAAAAAGAATTTGGCATTTACCAAAACTTATCAAAAATAAAATCCGACAGTTACCAAAACTTATCAAAGCAATATCTGCTTTTTTTACCGGAAGTTTAAGTGGAATTTAGCAGTTACAAAATAGTATATAAGTCATGAAGCCCCGACAGTTACCAAAACTGAATCAGAAGTAGCCGTCTGCGGCAATAAACCAACTTTTAGCGAAAGACTTACATGGCTTATATAAGACTGCACGATTACAGAATAAATAATGACAAATTTTGATTCTTTTTCTTAAAGTTAATACAGACAATGTAAAAGAGTATTGAAACATCGCGAGGTACCTATACACTCCTATTTTAACACCGGGAGATACCATCTTGTGTTTGGTTAATCAAATTAATGACACATTGTTTTTTTCCTTGTGAGACATTTAACCGGTTATTAAACAAATAAAGCCTTGTTCGCACCTGCCTAGATTGTATTGTATATGAAACATGTCATTTAAAACAAGCTATTAACCGAAAAACTTTGGTATTGATGGCTTCGTTTTATTACTCTGGGATTGGTTTGTCTTAAGAGTACAAATAATAGCTCAACACACTGTTTTAAGTAACGGTGTATCTAAATCTGGATCAAATCAATTTGTGTCTGGGAATTTTATAATTTATTTAGCTCGATTTAAGAAATATAAGACTTCCTAAGCCGTATGGTGATAGGGGCCGGGGGGCTCAACCCGCATAACCCCTTTAGCCTACCTTACACCGCTACCCTTGGTACCAATTGAAACTTGGCAATATTTCTTATTCAGATCTATACTTTGTTTAACGTTATTTATGTACATAACGGTACCATGACGTCACAAACATGACCATGCCACGCCCATTTTTTTACGTCTGTTGTACGGAGACAAAACTTGTCTTACACTAACTGTACTGAGATCATTTGTTCGCGATGAGAATAAAAACATATACCCTTACAGCAGTTATTTCACTATACAGCTCCAGTAAAATCAAGGGGCAAGAAGGAGTTCGGGAATACTCTCTAAGTTGACGAATGTTGTCCCTTTGATAAAACATTGTATAGGGAAACCGTACAAAAAATAAATATTAAGTTAAGCTATACAATCGTATAGATTGCATATTAGAATCTAAGCATGAACTTGAACGTGCTTTTAAAATAAAGGTTGATACCCATAAGTACCGGACATGCCGTGTATAGCACGCCATGGATTGGGGTATAGTTATATTCTCTGCTTCCAGAATCAAAGCATGAACTAATGGCTTCGGGTTGCATTGAGTTAAGGAGACATGCATGGTTGCTATATCCTCTGGAATTATGGGCCTTATATATTTTGCTTTGCCCTTAAATTAAACAAGCCGAGTGTGTGGGGGGGGGGGGGGGGGGGGGGGGGGGGGGGGGGGGGGGGGGGGGGGGGGGGGGAAAGTGGCAGAGACAGGCGGACTGATCCGGGGGGGGGGGGGGGGGGGGGGGTGGGGTAACAGGTTCGAGTCTTAACTTGGATTTCCAGTATCAACAATAACTAAAACTGGAAACTTGCTAGGTGTAGCTACATAGTTGTTACTACACGTATTAGAATAAAGAAGTGTGAAGCATGTTCGCTGTTTTAATTTTTAATGTAACGTTTGCAGCGCACATGTTATGTCGAGTCCTGTCCTTCCTTGTCTATTTCTTCCATACTTAACATTGTTATTCTCTCGATGTTCACATTAACATCATGCATCTGTAACTGCATGCACAATAAATACTAAAAATGCAACTGCAAGTATTTCAACTTTAAAATGTTTACAATGATTAAAAGTCGTGTATCCATCATGGAAGAGATCGTAAAACTTGAATTTAATGTGCATTGAATCATTAATTAGATACATACAACGGATCTAATTGTACTTATCAAGGTGAAAAGTATTTACGTATTCTAATTTATTGAGAGAAAAAAAATAGGCAAACAAAATATAAGTTTGGATACTTATAGAAAACTAAATAATTTAATCAGTTTTGTTTAAGTGTTCTTTAATATCCAGACTATTCAGTCGTTTTTTTATTCAAATTGATCATCTGACTTTGAAACGTTTTGCTAGTGTCTCATTAGCTTGTACGGTTTGGCTTTCTTAAAGATAAGAATATCAGTAAGCTTGGTGACAGTTAAAGGGAAGTAACTGTTGTATGAGTTAAAACGGTAAGTATGATACGACAGATTGACCTACAAACACTCGTTTGTATTAAAATCAATCTAAGACCTTTTGGCCTTATCATTGGGAAATAGTTTGAGTTCCTGTAGATAGCAGACGACAAAATATCCTGTTCTGTACTTACACCTGTGAACATTCTCACGGAATTTGTTACCCCTTTACGTCAGAAAATATTCACAGGATCACATTAAGGAAAGGTATGAAATTTTATACTTTTTTGCCATCGATAGTTGGCGCTTTTTTGAACCACTGTTTATGTTTATATTAAGGGAATCACCGTTTTCTATTACCATGCAACTTAAAAGCTCTTCGAAAGTGTGCGATGCTTACAATTAATGAATTAGGCATTGACCTTCTTCAAAAAGTTCAATACAGTAAACTCCATATATAACGAACTCCTAGGGACTATTTAAATTTGTTCTATGTATGCTATATCCATAAAGCATTTTCATATTTAATGAAGAAGAAATAATTCCTTATATCAGGAATTTCGCTATATCCGGAGTCGTTATATACGGTGTTTACTTGTTTGAACCAAAATGATGGCGGATAATGTGTTCTATATACATGTATATATATTCTTATAACGGTATCTTTCTTATGCTTATAAAATTGTAAAGCTATTTTGATAGCTTCTATATTGAGAGCTGGTCGCCTTCTGCACTTTGTTTGACCAATTTGTCCGCCATTTCATAACCAAGAACACCACATCTTGTGGCAATCCACTATAGAGATACTTCCCACTTCTTACTGAGTCTGTTAGATTCGTTGGCAAAAGTTGGTACTTTGACGTTAGCCAAGCCGTCCGGGACTAACTTAGTCTTTGATGCCTGAACTTGATGGCTTCAACATCTGCATTGCAGAGTCAGAAAAGTTCTAGCCTGTTTGTATGATTACTGTCTCGGACTAATTTGTCATGTGTTTGATGAGAATGTCCACACCGCCGTCTTGTAAAGCAGCTGTCGCAAAGCTAATTTTGTGTACGCAATGTTCTATGTTCATTATGAATAGTCTTCTTAGATCATGGCTTGTGTTGTGAATTTTCTGTTACAAGTATTTCCATCTTCAACATCTGGTTAAGTATTAAGGACACTGATTTTTGACAGACTGTTTCTCGAAGGGTCTGGTACTTCTGAAAAGATCATGCTCATTATGAGCTGTTAGTTGTTCAAGATTAGCAGCATTTGCTATTATCATCTTCTTGGGTTCATGTTCCTTTCGGACTCTCGCGCCTTGTCTGCTTGGGTTCTTGCCGGCTTCACGAGTGCCTTTGCATCCCTTCTTTTACCGAATGACAAGGACTCCCTCTATGGCCCTATGATTATCATGCCATATACTAAAGCTCAATTAAACGAATACTGAAGAGTTTTGGACCAAAATCCCTTCCACACTCTACAGATTCCGAACCCCATGTTACCCCTTTTCTTCAGCCCTGCGTCCAAAAGATAAAAAGACCCGTTCAGAAAATATAAGTTTCATTTCTGTATGAATTTTGTCCGGGTTCAGCCTATTTTGAGGCTCAACAGGCTTGACTATGAAGACACACTAGTCTGTTGCCTGAACAGTGTCGATTAGTCGTCCATTCCGGAGTAAAGCATTCAACTTTCGACTGACTGGATAACTCCTACGTGTGTCTGTTCTTAAACTATATTCAGTCTACAGAGACTGATAGCCTTGTCATAATAATGTTTATTTAAGAAATCTTAACGGACGTATCTGATCTTGTTTGAATCTCGATAAGGAAATGCTGTGACAAAATAAGGAAATATGCTACTGATTCGTTGTATGTAGAAAAGCCATGGATAAGAGTAATATAACTTGGATATATACGTCCTATTAAAGTTAAAACTAGGGATGGCAACGAATACCAAAATTGATGTTCGAGTACTCGGTCATTCTTTCGATCGAGTACTCGAGTACTCGGAAAACGATCATTGACGTGAACGACATATAGCAGTACATATTAGAGCAATGAACTATCTAACTATCTTTTTAACTTAAAACAATAAGACAGATTTTAAGCAGACATATTAGTTATACCATCGGTTGATATAATCGCTATGGTGTGATCTTCTCGGAAATCCTAGTAAATTTAAACCACAAAACAGTTCGACCGACCATTTAACAACAAGTTTGTTCAAGTTCATTTACATCAGTTTAAAATAAAATGATTAATAGATATAAGAAAGAGGTTTCACTGTGAATGAAAATAAGCTCACCTTTGTGTAATACATCAGTTTGACTGTTCTAACTCCGATGTAGATGGAGGCCACACAATCACTGGTGTAGGTTAGTGTTCATTTTGAAGCATTTACGAAAATAAATTTGTCAGGCGCGGCGCATACATTTGTTTTTCGATTTTAAATAAGTCAAAACTAAAGACGGTTACACAATAAACAATTTCAGCATCATTTATCTCACCTGCGGCCGTCCAGCAATAACACCGTAGCATTTGATATTTAGATTTTATTTATGTTGAAAATGACAGTTCCGTGGCTTTCCCTTTGTCTATTCTGAACAGTGGGTTTGCTTAGACTCTATGTTATAACTTATTTGATAATTTCGCGTAAAGGAAAACAATTCTACAGGTCGGTTTTGTCACTCACATAATTATTTTCTTTACTTATTTATGTAACAGGGTTATGTTGGGGATAAACAATTACTATTTGTGTGGCCTGAATGCATTTACATCTTTAACTTGATCATAATCATTAGCTTTAATTACTTTCGTTACAGGATTCTCTACACGAATGGAGCACGTAGTGTTTGCAGTTGTTCTGTGTCTTTCCGGACTTTGGCTTGGGTGTGTATTTATTTCATACTATCGTATCAGAAATTGAATTTGAAGCACACAAATGTGCATATATTTTTATGTTATATTTAATTCCTATTTATTCATAAAACCTGATAAAAGACAAAAAATATTTTAAAAGCATAAATTAATTTTGATTACAAACGAAAAAGCAAAAAAATAAAATTAAAATGGAAAAAATAATCAGTTTTCTTAATGTTGTCTTCAGATCAAACTATTGTTGTCTCTAAGCCTGAATAACTTTGTCATACATATTATGGATTCAGATTGAGAAATATGATAAAAACCAAGTAATTTATATTTTTATGTTACATTTGTATATCAAGGATGCTAATACAATAAACTCGTAATATAACAACTTCGGATATAACGAAATTTCAGATATAAGGAACACATTTCTTTGATCTTTAAGTGTGACTTTGACATTGAGCTAAGCGTTGGAAAAAAATCCTATTTTACCCAAAGTTTCAAGAAAAAACTTTAAAAGGTTTGGGGGATACAAAAACATGACCTTTAACCCTAATTGTGACCTTCACCTTGAGTAGACTTGGTTGAGATACAGACATAGCATGCTGTTTCCATAAGGTGAACACATTTGGCTCAAGTTTCGAACAGTTTGAAGTTATAGCCCGGACACGAAAAACTTGGATATAGACCGGTATCACAGGATTGCGCCCTCAGTATGACCTTGGCATGCTAGGTAGCTCCTCGTGTGTTGTGCATGACACGTCTTTGAAATGGGTAACAACTGTTTGTTATTGAAGTTATTTCTTAATCAATCTATGCATGTTGATGTTACAGCCCGGGAACGCAGTGCTGGTATATAGTCCTACATTATAGGTTTCTGAGCCCCAAGTGCGAAATTTACCTTCAAGGTAGCTCCTTGAGTGTGATGTATAGCACACCCTGGTGTAATGGGCAACAACTGTGTGAGGTTAATTGAAAATTGGTCCAAAAATAATTATAGAAGTTACAGCTCGGACACGAACTGCGGGCAAACGGACGCAGAACCGAGCAAACCTTAATCTATAGTCTCCATCTTCGAGATACATGTACTTTGTTCTTAAGCTTATGACATTGCGAACTATTTCGAGATGCTTTGTTCATGTTGTACTTGTAGTTAAAAGGAAATAAGTATGATAGATCGAAACTATACCCCCCAGGAACCAAGATAATAATATATCTTTCGTGTGCGTAATTTCGATTATCTAATTCTTAGGGGAAAGGTTTTAGAAAAAAATAAGACAACACATAACCATCTATGAATACACTGATTCATATATTCTAAATGCAAAACTTTTCAACTTTGCCTAGGAAGGCACTAATACACAGTGCATTATCAATCAATATACCATGGCGGAAATTGAACAGTGGAGGAAACACTTAATTATAAACAAATCTGTAATTTAAAGTTGAATAGATATATCATGTTTGCAGGTGTACGTGAAGTGCGGACTCGTGTTCGTAACATTTAAACAGTAGTTTCGGACTCCTCGAATTTATGCACGGCAACGTAATTCAACATCCATGTTGACACACGGCAAGGTGACACGAAACATTGTACCTCGTGTTTGCAAATTTAGCACGATATATAAGGTTGACAATGTCATGTAATATAATGTTATTAATCAAGTGATTTCATATTAGCCTAGTTAATTGTCCGAGGGTGGTCGTATCGGCCAAAGGTCTCGTGTCTTAGATTGACTGTTCTTTGTTGTCTTTTAGTTAAGTTTAGGTAATCATTGCTAATCAGTTCATCCTTGATCTGATCTAGGCTGATATTTGGTTTTTAAAAGGCATTTTTTTTCATGAGCAGTTTTCCTTTTCAGTTTTTTATCGAAAACCTTAGTCTTGGATTAGCAATGGTTATCTAACTTTTACTTTGTATAATAATTATCATTGTAGTAATTGTGATATGAAGTCTCATATAATTTTTACTAAGAATGGCCATTTACATGTTAACGTACGTTGGTTTGTTTATGTATGTTTTATATGTATACATGTGATGGATGAGACATTAATAAATAAATGAAATAGGTTTGTGTAAATAGGGTAGAGGAAATAATAGCTTTAAACCCAATACATCAAACTCTTCTTGCTACCATTATGAAATAATAACTTTCCAAATATGACTTTAAATGTCCTATTTTGACTGTAAGAGTCAATTAAAAAAGAACAACTGCATGCAGGAGTTTTTTTTCCCTTCCACTGCCGAAATCTCTACCAACAACAATAACACAAGGGAGATCACTGCGAAGAAAGGAACTATTATTTTATTAGTCCAATTTTTTATTTCTAAAACACCAACTTCAAATACTAATGTGGCATTATCATAAGTTTAACACATTTAAATGCACAGCAACCAAAATTGCTTTTATAAAACTATCACCAAAAATACACTATGTGCAGTAAGATGTGCATAATGTCGCTTTAATCATAAAACATAAAGTGAAAAGACAAAATAAGAAAACGCGAGACAATGGAATTCTAGCGGGTAATGCACAGACTCTCGACAGCTTCATAGGACATTGTCGAATGCGGTCTTTCCTTCAGTGGCATATGGTCAGCAAGATATATTAACTCTTAACTCATACACTACTGGCGGCGAGTAATTCTGTTTGTTAGTGCAGATCATGATCAGTAGTATTCGCTTTCTTCAGTTAGGATAAATTTTGCAAGCACCCTTTTGAACAATGACGGAACTGTCCAAATTGAAATTTAAGAAAATGAACAGGGTCATTGTTTAGTTCAATTCTTCTTGCAGGGCTGATTGTCACCCTGGCAGGCCAGCCATACCGGACGATCCAATAGCTAGAGCCATATTTATGGTTGCAGAAGCCAACAGGACAACAGATGGTTTCCTTACAACAGACGAAATGTCGGACATCTTTTTCAAGTTTGACATTAATGGTAAGCTCAATTAACAAATTTTCATATTTACTAAACAAAAATCATATTTGCATTATCTAAACATGTGCAGTGTTTACTTAATGATTGTTGTCGTTACATTTCGTTCCGCTTTGGTGAACTTGTAAACGACAGGAAGAAACCTTGATATTTAATAAGACTGCATATGAGCTTTTAAGTTACCTGAGAGTTTTACGAAGAAGATAAAAAGATTGTATTTTTTTCCTGACTGATCATCTTGAAGTGACAGGATTCACTACGGTAAACACATAGGAAGTACATTGTAGTTAAGAGTCGATGACTTGAAATCACTTAACTTCTCATCGACCGAGGGTCGTGGGTTTGAGCCCTGTCATAGACCATGGCTCTTTATGTGAGAAAGATTGCAGTTTCTTACGGAGGATAAGGTTCTAGTACTAGTCAGTCCCAGGAATGATGGTTAGGTAAACTGTCCGTCTGTACAAATGACTGAAGTACTGTTGAAACGTTCGTTAAGCCGATGCAACAACTACTACAACTAAACACAGAGGAGGCTAGGTGGGTCATGTCTCATTTACATTTGCTGACCTATAATTTCCTAAATGACCTTATGTACAAGTACTACAGCAACTCAAATATTCGTATGATGTTAACAGACAGCGGCAGTTGTCTTCAAAGTGTCACTTCTGACAAATGTTTTGTATTTAAGGTGACGGGGCCGTTGATGAAACGGAGTTCATCGCTCACTGGACACTGCTAAAGCTCGGTGACCTCGAGCATGCCGTCACGTTGTTCCATCGCGCTGACACGAATAAGGACGGACAATTATCGCGTGACCCAGATTATTCCAGACTTTTCTATTATTTCGACAGAAACAGTAAGTATCACCCAGAGATGAATCACATATGAAGGGATGTATAATTAAATAACGTTTCTGCGAATTTCGCAAATTTATTATTCACTTACACTGTATTTAATGGTTATATAGCTCCAAAGTTGTCAGAATGCTTGGTGGCAATACGTCCATTTTGTACATAAACATCTTCGCACACTTTACAATATATAAAATTAGATTCGTCATTCCGAGATACTTAATTACTTCTCAGAAGTCTTTCGGTCGAAAAAAAAATCGACCCGTTCGATTTATAGTTACGCGTTTAATCTCAGAAGTTGTTTTCGTGACTATTTCAGTTGATGGGAAGATTTCGGAGGCGGAGTTTGTCAGCGTGTGGTTCAGTTTGTCAACGTGATTTTAAAGTCTAAGAATATCTACTATTCTTGTTTGAAAAATAAAATATTCTTCAACTCAGTCTATCGTGTTCAAGGTATTGAGCAGAACTTTGCGACTGTCTCACTTAAGTCTGTTAGATGTATGACCGTGTATGTGATCATACAATGTTGGCAAACAGTATTGCTCAGAAACCACGGACCTGATCCCCGATATTTAGTCAAAAGACTTTGATAGTAGCAGCAGCAGTAGTAGTAGTATATTCATAATAATAAACATTTATACAAATTGCGCTTACTAGACTTAATAAACACTAAATCACAGCCTTTGCATAGTTTGATAAGGTAACTTTAAAGTGTCCCTATAAAAGCAACTTAAGTGACAGTTATTTCAATGGCTAGTACGTTCATGCAAGACACTAAATAATAACATGCAGGTTAAATTTACACAAAGTGTATATAGATGACGGAAAGAAAATATTGTATTGAGTTGAAATCTCAGATGTTTGTACGAAAAGACTACCCAGGCTTTTTAACTTTGTTCATAATGGATAAAAAATTGTACATGTAATGTAGCTTATTTAAAGCTTATTTCTAACATGACCCACGATTTTCTTTTTTATACAAAAATAGTACTAGATTTGTGTGCTATTCTTAACAAGTAGCTTTGCATTTTCGCTATACAAAAATATTGGGAAAAGCCTTTATTTTATTTATGAAATGACACCGTTTCCAACGGTGTTAGTCGTCTTAAAGCCACTATAACCGTTCAAGTGACCATCAAAATTTTAAACGCTAAAACATTAATCATGATTTATTACTGGTAAAGTGAATAAACATTCATATGTTATAACCCTAAAATCGATGTGTAAACAGGGTCACATATACTTTTTGACATCTTATCCGGGCATATACTTAATTTGTATTTGTCGATAACTGAAGTAACCTGGTAAAACCATAAATTATAAAATCTTTAAGCATCACGTTTTTGAGCATCATTCTTAACTATAACCCAATGTGACCATTTTCAAGGGTAATATAATTCGTGGCTAATCACTGCGTATTGATATTCCAAATCATTGGTTTAAAATACGATGAAGTACCGCTGAACCGATATTTCATAAATACAATTGTATGTTGTACAATCCAGGGTTGATGCGATTTATTACACAAATCCACGTTATTAGATTAATATGTAGTAAAATCAGGCATTCTTGGCACAGACGTTGCAATGTCTCAGCGACTTGCCATTGTCGGGTTGTGAAGTTGTCTTTTCACGGTCGCTCAAACTAGATTTCTGCTAATGGAGTAAATTAACATTCAGATTGCTATCGCTTTCATGTGAAAGGGCCACAAAACTGCCATTAACTTGAACGTGTGTCTTCACATCACAAGAGGCAAATATCTAACAGATATTATGTTTGTCCCATGTTGTAAAATATCTCCTACTTTTTCACGCCGTGGTGTTGTGGTAGGGACAGGACTTCCTACGGGAAACAACTCTAATTAAATAAATGCGCTGTCAATCGGGATTAATGTCGCTTTATGTAGAGACTTCTAGATCAGATTAAGATTTTTATGTAGATTATTTTCAGACAATGGACAAATTTCAACTGCACGTATTAGTGAGTGGGAAGTTTGTCAAAGAAATTAACTGAAGAGCTTTGACAGATTTACTGGAGACACTGTTAGAAATAAAATAAATGTTTCCGAAACTAAGAGAAATTACCAAATTGAATATATTTTTTGAATGTTGTTACCTGTTGTTTTGATTGTTTATAGTCTTGGCCGACCGTGGGATTTCTCCCCAGGCCCCAGTGTGACTCCAATGCATACTGGTACCTAATTTTGTTTTCAAAATTTAGGCAGTTTTGTTTTACCTGACTGCAATACCCAGTCAGTCTTGTCCAAAGATTATGATTATTTAGCGAAATTATGTTCAATGCTTGTAGCCAAAAGATAGGAGTGCGCGTGTCGCAAAAATAAAAACAACAAGCATAAACGTGACAAAAGGGCAGACATTTACCAAATACATTGTAACACTTTTCAGACATGATTCGTTCGTAGAAGTCCATGATTGTTTTTCGAAAGTTTACAGACTTATTGTATCTCGTTTGGAACATGGCGCATGCCTTAGACATTGTAAACTCTCATGAGTACATCAAAATTACCGGTTTTAGGAAACGTTATGAAAAGAAAAACAAAACATAGGTCAGCAACGTTCAGTAGAGTGCGTCTTCACTTTAAGCACAATAAAATACAACGATAAACGCCGAGGAATACGAGCAAGACACGGCACATTTTTGTTGTTGAACTATAGTTATCACTCTGTTACAAAAAATAGTGTCCCAAATGTAAGTGATCTTATCATTTTACACTGAATTTAAAAATGTCAGAAATGCTGTTCATGTTAGATAAAACTATATAAGCCGTACTACAGATGCGATCTTTCTCATGTAAGAACTGGAATAGACAACACACAGGTAAATTGCAAAAGAATTGTTATATCGAAAATATATTTATCTATTATTTTTAAAGCCCGTTTCAACAGAATTTCGGTTATATACAAGCGTACAGTTGACAAGGGGTCATCTTAAGTCAATTCTTAAGAGATGCTTTGAAAATTACAATTTCCTTAATAAGATAATTAAGAAAGGGCAGTGTGTGCGTTGCAACATGGTCAACTTGTGGCTTTATTAACTCTCCAACGAGAATACTAAATACAATGATTATGTAATCATACACAAATTATGACTTGTGAGACACTTGTCATAAATCGAACTTTTGCACTTAAGTTAAAATACTAAATAAAGAAAACACTGGAATACGACCCCCGGAAGGACCAGTACAAGACTAGAGCGCTATATTATATAAGGAACGATGGGTGAGAACCTTCTAGGTGAACTACCTCACAGTAGGCAATTGAACTACTTATATTCCAGGCTACAATAAGCAAGTTCACGTACTTAATGTAGATACCGCACGCAATTACACTTTGATTTCAGGTTCTAAACATTTTCTTAACCCCTTTATACCTTTGTTTTACAATGGGATCTTCTTACTTCCAATTTGGGCAAGTCTATTTCTTGAAATAGGGATTTTTTGCAGAATTGTGCTCCAAAAGACTAGCAACTAAAATCATGGTCAGACCACAGGAAGTTGATATTTTGTCAAAAAATAAAAATGATCAATGTATCTTGCGGAAACAATCACACCTCTCTCTATATAAACACCAGGAATGCAATGCCTTCCGTACCCCACCCACTTCTCCGATACAAGAATATTTTTTGTAACAAACTGACAACTGGGTTTTCTGGTCTAGACAGTTAAAAAGTTTAAAATTATCACATAATCTGTCCTTACCTTTAATTTATCGTTGTTTATACTATTTAAAAATCATCTCTGCGACATTTACCAACACGTCGAAGCCATGTTGTGACGTAGAAGCTTCTCTGTTCCGGAGCGAAGGTAACTAATGTAAACTCCGCGTACCGGTCCAGTTCGTACAAGCACGCTAAACAAGAATGACACAGGAAGAAGCAATTTCTCTGGCTTCAGAAGGACACAGTTTTGTTTTAACCGGGTCGTGTGGTACCAGTAAACTTTAAACACCGAAGTAAGTTTTCTGAAATGTGTCCAAACCCAAATAAAGACTTCAATTCTATTCGGTTCTATTCGCACCGTTTGAAAAAGTTACCCTGCTTGATTGGGTTTCCCTATTTTGTTGTAGTAAGTATAAATTCAATAAACCTATAAAAAAACAAAAATCTTCCGATTTTCATCATTAAAAAATAATTAAATAGAGAACACTGCATAGAACAAATTTTCAAAAGAATAATATTTAATAAAAAAATTTAACCTTCGCTCCGGAACGGAGAAGCTGCTACATGACGCCGTGTTAGTAAATGTCGCAGAAGAGATGATTTTTGAATAGTATAAACAACGATAAATTAAAGATAAGGACAGATTATGTGATAATTTTAAAACACTTTAACTGTCTAGACCAGAAAACCCAGTTAAAAATATTCTTGTATCGGAGAAGTGGGTGGGGTACGGAAGGCATTGCATTACTTGGTTTATATATATAGTGGGGTGAGTTTTTCCGCAAGATACATTGATCATTTTTATTTTTTGACAAAATATCAACTTCCTGTGGTCAGACGAAGCGTAACTGTTTGAGAAGATATTTATTCAGACTAGTAGCTACTAGACACAGATGGGTTAATTTGTTTAACTTGTTTCTTTATTTACCTTTACTTCAAACTCATGTTCGAAAATATGTTATGATGTTTAACGTGTTTTATATAAAAACTTGACCGTCTTTTAGGTGATGTCGGTGGTCATTGTCATTTCTTTACTTTGTTTGTCAGGAGTCTTGACTGGGTAAGTAAACATGTGTGTTTTCTTAGAACATTTTGATGTACATTATACACTACATTTAATCATTCAAATAGGGCAGTGAAAAATTGGAACATATTTTCCGTTTTACGTGTAAACACATCTACTCATATACATGTAAGCTGTTTATAATATAGCAGAAGTAAAGTGTTACTAGAGATATAATTTTGTTACGGTTATACAACTTAGTTCAATAAATTCTACTGATACTGCTCTTTACCATATATGTCTTTATGTACTGTAATGGTCATATGCATTTTTTTACTAATGTTTCCAAATGCTCCACTGCTTGATCAACATAGCAATGAAAGACGAAGCCTTCCTGATATAAACGTCTCATTCCTTTTTCACGCCATATGAGCACAAACTTAATTTTGAGTCAATAGGCATTTAGCTTGTTGTGTCCCATGCGCGGACTCTTTCCAGTAACGTGTTCCCATCTGTTCAGTAGATTGTTGTCATCCTTTTCACCAAGGCTTTATTTTCAAGGTTGCAATGCCTGTTTCCATTTGTAGTCAGCCACCTTTGGACTTTGTTTAGTGAACTTGTCTGTCCACTCATGTCCAAGAACACCACACTGTGGGTATCATGTCACCATATTGGATAAACCTGAAAATCTTTTTTGTGTAACGTATCTCCGAGCAGTCGTCGATATATAAATTTTCCCTAAGGTTTCTTACCTCTTGATTCAAAGCAAATCACGAAAAATGTACTTTCAGTAACTTCGATTAAAATTTACTATAAAGATCAGCCATCAGCCGAACAAATAAACCTAACCTCTCACAAACCGATACTTTATACTAATACACCAATCTCAGGGCAGCTGGGCTACTCATCAGATAAGGTGATCAACTCCCTAATACGCCTTTACGTCGAACACACTATAACAATATATATCTGCAACCTAAGCACTATGACTTATTTCGAGTATTCTCTACAAGAAGCTGGGCTTCTACGAAGATTATACTGTACTGTTAAGTATGGCTTTTAGTCAACTTGCAAATTATATATGTCAAAGTAAACGAATCCCTTATCTGGATCAAGGCACCTTTTATTTACTTTAGTTAGCCTCTAAGAAGCTGAGCTTCTACAGAGATATATCCTGTATAAACAAATACGGCCCAAAAATCCCAGATATTTTATTATTCTCTTCGATGTGACTACGACAAGACCTAGGCACAGACTGACCCTTTCACTGAATTGAATTGAATTGAAGCAAATTTTATAAAGGTCCGTCCATAAGAGCAGTTGCATTAGCTTGTATTTGCGGATGAGACCTCGGCATGTCTCCTACCATGCCTATACCTAGCAAAAAGTGTTTGTCTGCGTCCAAAATAGGAGAAATTTACCAGACTGCAATTTCCAGCCAGTTTTAGCCGAAGAGTGAATTTGATTGGTTGCCAAAGAGTAGGTCAATCACGGTGACCAATGAGATCTGTAGTGTGATTGACCCTTTCACTTTGATTTGAAAGGGATTTTATCAAGGTCCGTCCAAAAGCTAAATTTTTTAGCTTGTGTTTTGGATGAGACCCCGGCATGTCTCCTGTCATGCCTAGAAAAGTAGAATTTTGAGGCCGATAAAAGGAGAGATTTACCTGACTGCAATTTCAATAACAAACTCACAAAGTCAATATAATCTCTACGAAAAGTGACTTAAGTATTTAGGTGGATTTTCCATTAAATATACGTTACCTTTCCAAATCAACAATTTGAATCAATAGAATCCATGTTTCTTATAAAACCAACATAAAAGATTACAACAAATTAGACCTAAATTACCTAAAATTTCTCCGGGAACTTGATAGCGTCTTTCAATTACAAATGTCGTATTTACAATAAAAGGGACATAACTCTGTTTACTCAGAACTTGATAAAGTCCGTACTATTACGTTCCGGTAGTACAACTATATGGTTTAAAGATTATCAGTGAACACTGCACTTGAAAGCTATTATATCCTGTTGTTGTCACGGAAATATCCTGTTTTTCCAATGGGTCAAAATAATCACCTTACGACAGGCCTCAGTTGCCCATGCTCAATAGTTTATACTACATTTACGGTGACTTCAACTTCTGATTGATAACTGGCACAGTTCTTTCCCGTTGATATGATGAAATATTTGTGTACAGATGCGTCGGTAGATCATGACAAGTGTATAGATAAATTAAACCTGTCGGCTTTAAGCTATTTTTAGTTGTGCAAACACAGGCATGTATAGTGTACAAATAATACAAGTTATAGCATTCCAAAAGTTCCTTCTAGGGCACATCTTTCTATATATATTATTGAAGTACAAAATACGACAGTCTAAGCAAATTAAGGTATTGGTATTTTATTGATAACGTCTACTTTTTTAATACTCCACGCACCTGTTACATGTGTACTACGTCACGCTACGCTACAGTACCTCTCCGACATCTGCTTTGATATGGTCACATGATAAGTTCGCGCCAATACTTCCAGCTCAATATAAGCATATTTCTACGCTATGCAAACGATATGTAAATTGACATTCACTTAAGCTATTTGTCAAACTAGCAATGCAAAATAAAACGCATTGTCGGACGATTTCTGCAAGTCCAGCATGCAATATGTTACTGCAATATAAAGGGAAGTAACCACAGTAACGTAAACATATACCGTGTACGGAAAAGAACGGCTATTGGTAATCAGTTGGTTTCTCTAATCGGCAGAACGCATTTTCAATATCACAACGTTTCACTACTAACGGAAACACAACGAAAACGGCTTCCGGTATGCATTGTTCAGCCAAGTGTGCCTGTACAATTACAACTGTTCCTTCCTGGGAACCACATATCTGAGCATTCAATATTCACATATACACATCAGACATTTGCCCATGCTGAAATCGTGCATCATGTAGATGGCATTTCTAAGAATCTTCGCCCAAGGTCGTCTCAGTACAAAGCGGCCTTGAACCCCTTGGAAGGTCAGATACCAGATATGTTGCCGTTTGACCACGTACATACTTCGGTAAAATGTTCTTTATAGATTGATCCCTACTTTCCTTTTGTCTTCTGGCCTGGATCTCAACTGTGGTGCTTCTGGCCCAGATCTCAACTGTGGTGAAGTTGCTCTAGTTTGTCGGAGCTTAATATTAGTTTTAGATTATATCCCTGGTCCCTATGATTTACTAATCACTTTTATTGGCTCGTCAAGTCCGTCAGATAATCTCGAGGCATGAAGTGCTGCTGTTAGAATGCCAGTCGTAGTATTAAAACCTTTGACGACTAAGTTAATATCTCTGTCCTTTACTCGGTTGTCCGGTGCATGACGTTCTTTGAACGACCTCAAATATTCCATCTAAAATGTTTGGCTTTGTCTGAAATCCTATTGCATTGTCACGACCTCAATATTGTTCACCTACATCTTCTTTGACATTGCTGTGTATGTCATCTGGGAAAAGCCAAGGAGCGTCTAGAATATAACCTTGACAGACGGTAGGGTTCATGGTTCATTTACCAGCAGGTTGCGGTTATCTTACCAGATTTAAACATCTTCTATCCGCGTGTTAAAATCCTTATCTCTGCGAATGTCTGATAAAGTCGTTAAAATCTAGCTTGCTACGTCCATGCATAGGGATAGTGATTAGTGACTTAACTGAGTGTCCTGACGAGGTCAGTTACGCACTTTGGGTTCGACACAAATCCATGCTCTTTGATCAGACTACGTACATATTGTGTACTAAGGGATTCCTGAATTATACATGTCGCCAATAAATGTTCCGTGATGGTCCAGCAGGTGGTCTAAGTGTTTCACCAAACATGTTTGTAAAGCGTGTTCGTCCTATCTCATTGCATTAGTAATGCTGCATTTGTACAAAACGTACAAAATATTGATTGTTTAATTAAACGGTGCTCAAATTAAAGGAAACTTATTGTTGAGATAAACTGTTCAGGTTTGTTGTGAGTTAGATTCCTTGTTTTACTATGCCTAATCTATCGTGTTGAACCCCTGTGGCCGATAACGGGTATAATTTTTTGGCTTTATGTCACTAAAACACATTTTATTAAAAAAAATCTCAGGGTATACAGTAACCCCGGGCGACCAACTATTCCCGACAATCCTGCGGCCTCTATAATATTTGGTATTGCGGAAGCCAACCGAAATACAACACCTGACGGGTTTCTTTCTGTCGAAGAAATGCAGGAAATATTTGTAAACTTTGACATGGACGGTAAGAAGATAGAAACACGTTTATTTAAGTTTATTCTGTTTTCATTCTGTCGTTTATTCAAGACACCTTTGTTTTCAATCTGACCATCAAAAGCTTTAGAAATACATTTCTCAGCCTTTACGCATATAAGTGTTATAACCAAAACTGTTTTGGCCAAATTTGATCTTATATCACTCTAGGAAAAAACTAGCAGTGTAGTACCGCAACAAAACACTAGCAGTGTATTACCTGACTATTTCTGTAAGCACTAGCAGTGTATTACCTAACTATTTCTGTAAGCACTAGCAGTGTATTACCTAACTATTTCTGTAAGCACTAGCAGTGTATTACCTAACTATTTCTGTAAGCACTAGCAGTGTATTACCTAACTATTTCTGTAAGCACTAGCAGTGTATTAGCTAAACATTTATGTAAGTGGAAAACGCTAGCAGTGTATTACGTACATATTTCTGTAAGTGGAAAACTCTAGCAGTGTATTACCTGAATATTATTCACGTTCTATACTATAGTATATATGCGTTGTTCTCAGCGAACCAGTGTATAGATATGACAGAATTCATAGCTCACTGGAACAACCTGAAGCTCGGTGATCTACAAGAAGCAGTGACATTGTTTCACCATGCCGACACTGACAGGGACGGTTGCATAGAGGAAGACCCGGACTACGCCAGACTCTTCTATTACTTCGATCGGGATGGTAAGTCGATTTGCATAATTTCAAAACTGAAAAGTGTGTGTATGCGTGTGTGTCCGCGTGCGTGCGTGCGTGCGTGCGTGTTGTGTGAGCGAGTGGAATAGAAGCAATGCTCCTTTGTACAAACGTAGTCAAGTAATCTGCAGTCAGTATCGTTACTTGTGCCTCGTTAAAGACATTTTCACTGAATTATAAATCCTCATAGTTTTGAAAAGATTGTTGTCTCACACACTGTCCCTGCATACATAGTATTGCAACCAACTGTACCAGCAGATCCAGCACTTTAATTGATAGTCTAACATTCCTCTTAATTCTCTGTATAGATCTATATAACTCTGAAATGTTATCTTCCTTTTAGAACAGCAGTATTCTTAGTCTAATTCGTATAGATACAGTTTTTTTCTGTTTCGATTGTAAGTGGCTTCTTGCTGTGTTTGTTTACCTTTGTTTAAACTAAACATTGAATAGACAGTACATAAACAAATAAACTTATAAAGTTTCTTTGTTTGTATCGCTTGTGTTGTGTATGCGGGTAAGTTTAGCTCCAACAGTTTACCTGAATAATGAATTGCAATCCATTGTTTACTCCAATACGAGGGTATACATCAATTAGACAGAACAGTAGGGGGGTATATTTTTAGATGTACTTGAACACTGAGAAAAAACTAAATATCGGACGTATTGAGAGGCAAATTTGACATAGATTTATAAGTACGGGTCAATATAAAATCATTTTGTGTGTACAAAAAATCACTACAGTAGAAAAGTCATGCCAGTTTCCACTGTAATAGCAGCCAAGTTTCTCTATTTACTGTAACGACTTATCTTACTTGAAATATATGGCTTGATTTTACTTAGGCTTATAAATATTTTTAAAAATCTTCGTCGCGTATATATTTGGCATGTAGCATTGCCTAGTGGACATCTACTAAGATTGTTCAAATCATGACCCATTGGTTAAACTTTACCCTCCCCGGGGTTCTCTTGACTTAACATAGGCTTAAATATGGAACACTTCAAAAAGTCTTCTTCTCTGAAACCACAAGGTTCAAAGCTTATATATTTGGCATGTAGCGTTGCCTAGTGAACCTCTACAAATACTGTTCAAATCATGACCTCAGGGACAAAATTGACACTGCCCGGGGTCACTTGATTTTACATAGGCTTGTATACGAAAAAATAAAAAGACTTCTCCCTTGAAACCACCTGGCATAGAGCTTAGATATTTGACATGTAAAAATTTCCGTGTGGACCTCTACAAAAACTGTTCAAATCATAACCCCATGCAGGTAAATGCCCGCGGGGTCACATGATTTCACATAGGCTTATACATTGTATAACTCTTCTTGTCAGTACTGCAAGAGGCAGAGCTTCGATTTTTAGAATGTAGCATTGTGTAGTGGACATCTACGAATACTGTTCATATCATGACCCCGCTGTCAAAATTAACCCTTCCTTTATGTTATTGTTGACCTTGTATTATAGCCTATGGTAGCCAGGTGAGCGATATAAGGTCATTTTGGCGGTATTGTCATAACAATTTTACAGACAACAGTGTCAAGATAAATCTAATTATAAAAGTCTCTTTGTCGAACGTACAAATACACTTGATTATACACTCTAAGATTGTAAACTATTGAAGAAGTGAAAATAATTTATATTTGTGCTTTCCATTTGTGCTCCAAACCATTCTCTCCTTGCCGTTCCTTGTTTGCGCTATTTTCGAATATATCAATTACTATCCAGTTTATATTTATTGCAACTTTGTCTATATCGGAGAAAAGCTCATTGAGAAATTAATTCAGTAGCAATGTATTCGTTAACTGTATCAACGGTAAATACAATGCTAAAGATTGTCATGCTGTTGTCGTCGTCGTCGTCTAGTCGACACCGTGGAAATAGGTCATCGTTTCAGGTAACAGGCCATTGTTAGCCTGTTGCCGCTAGTCAAATGTTTAACAGGTCATTTATATGTCGTGTATCTCGTGTTGAACTTATGGCTAGGTCCATGAGATATTTTGCAAACTCCTCGTTATTCCATGTCATCCTGTGTCCGTGATTACATGTGTGGTTAATTGCTTATTGTAAAAGCTCAGTGCTCTTTTCGAGCTACCTCTTATTTCATTATTGACAGTCATTTACAAATCAGCGCTCTGTTATGTGTGGGTATCCTCGATCAACGCTTAATCTCACTCCAATACCAGTAATAGAGGATAGCGACAGAGCTCCTTTATATTATTGAGAAGACATTGAATAACGGTATCCCCTCATTGGTTTTCGACATGTATGTATGAAAAAAAAAACATATTATTGTTGTTATAATTTACTATTTTCTCAAATTGTAGGCAACGGAAAGATCTCGGAGACAGAGTTTAAAAATGTTTGGTACAGTTTGTCGGCATAAAGATGCAATTGCGTGTAGTATTTTGTAAAACTACGTTTCAAAATAAAATCTCGTATCAAAATGAAGTGTTAATCTTATTCAACAAAACAATGGTTGCATAATTAAAACTGCCACGCGTTAGTTTAACCGACTTTCGTGTTAATAACTTAGATGGCTACTTACTACTTGTATTTCTGATATTTCTCTGGTTATATATATAGTTATATCGTATACTTGTCATAAATACTTAATCCTGATTGGCCTATACCGCTCACGTGCCGGGTCCGCAAAAGTATGTGTAGACCTGGAAAATGATGTGTAGACCTGCACGGATTTAAAGACGCCATTTCTGCTATATTTTCGCATGATTTTCACTGCTCTTTATGAGGTATACGATTTAATAATTTTAGACTAATGTTTCGGTCAATACATAGTTTTGCGGACCTGTGAAAAAAGTGATATTGCCCTCGGACTTCTTCCTCGGTCAATATCACTTAACAGGGGCGCAAAACTATGTATTGACCTCAAAATTAGTCTATAATTGTATAATATTTTCGCGAAACATTTGCAAGGTTAGATAAATAACGAAATACAAATTGTGTCCTTCCAACTCACATCTCCCACTACTTATCTATTTATCTCAGATAACTAAGTGACTAACTGATACCAAATCTGTACCAAATTATTGAATAATGAATGAAATACAAATGTACGTGCATTTTCTTGTCTCTTGTGTGATGTCATTTTATAAAGAATTCTAAAATGGGGGTAGGGTTATTCAAATTCCTATAACTGAGTTTTTTCACGGTAAAATTCTTTTAAAATTTGTTTTTAAATCCAGGAAATGATACAGATTAAGAAAATATTAAACCTATAATGATTTGAATTGGTGCACATTAGGGGTCTACTACCTTAAGATTTGGCGTTTCTTTTTATTTAATATAGTTATTGTGTCGCACTTTCGGAGAAAAGGTGATACATAGGGATCGATTTGACAGAGTTATGCCCCATTTTGTACTTAGATCTTGCCAAAATAAATTGTGTAGGTCAAGGTGACAGAGATATTTGACAGAGTTATGCCTCTTCTTGTACTTGCATCTTGTCACGAAATTATTGCTTATTCTGACAAAGTGTACGAGGCGACTGAACACTCATCTAGTTTAGTTAAAAATGGATGAGTAGCAACGCGAAATATCTTCACGTTAGCCACTACTAAGTAGATATCACGAAAATATTTCGCGTTATCTACTTATATATTGAATTTTCACACAACATTTACTGGTTTTTTTTTTGAGAGTTCAAAATAGTGAGTACAAGTTAGCATATCAAATAGTGCCACAATCGAACTTGTTTTTATTTAAATTAACGTGTTAGAAATGAAATATATTTTACTTTTGGTAGATATACCTGTTGGTATGCACTTAATGTTTTTCCATAGACTTGCCGAAAAACATTTAAGCTCGGTCCGCATACCAAAACATTCGTTGAGTAATTACACCCCAATAAATCGGTGGAACCACACCCACACCTTAGTCACACCCAAAAATGCCCTATACATAATGTGTTATTTTATAGCCGAAAATTGCACCAGTAGGACATCTACCCCTCGTCTGTGGGATTTTTATTTTCATTCTGTCAAAAAAATCAATATATTCAGATAGCCATATGGCACCGTAATATTAATAACGACTTACAAAATGTTCCAAACATAATGACGAATGCACAGGACGAAATGATGCATGTACAGGACACTGAACGACTTACAAAATGTACATAACATCATGACGAATGCACAGGACACAGAACAAACTGTAGTAACTACTGAACGACCTACAAAATGTACTAAACATAATGACGAATGTACAGGACACTGAACGACTTACAAAATGTACATAACATCATGACGATTGCACAGGACGAAATGATGCATGCACAGTTAACTTCAGAACGACTTGAGAAATGCACAGAACATAATGTCATTGCTACAAACATACAGATAAATACTATCAGAAGGCAGCTGTGCCGTTCCATACAAAACAATCGCAAGTTATACTAAATATCGCGTTGTAACCTCGATATTTATATAAGACAAGGCGTGGAGAACAAAAACGAACGATTTTCTAGTCATAGAAATACGTTTAGAAAAAAAATTCTAATCATAGAATGATAGAAACACGTTCAGAAAAAAACTTTTAAGGGTACTTCGTGTGATGAAACAGATACATGTAATAGTTTAAATTGACTGAAATCATTGATAATGGCATTATTACGCACGTCGACGTTTAGAGAAACTTCTAGCTGTAGTATGATAAAACAAATTTAAACCAAAGTATAATAAAATCGCTTTGGAAATTACCTTGGGCGTTTACATTTTTATCATAGTAACATATGTTAACTGTATCAGTTACAAAGTAATTTTAAAAAGATTGATAGAAGATTTTATGTTGTTCATGAATTCTAAATATTTAAAGTTCGTAAAATGTGGGACGTTAACCTCGCCGTCGATAACTGGTTTTTCACCGGATCGTTGCATTTTACGCATTGAAATACTGTAAATAATGAAATGTATTTTAAACCTTGACGCTACACAGTACCCTATTAATACGACAGTAGGTGGATATATTTTACCAACTGTTTATAACGAATACAGTTAAAAACTAGGATATAGTTGTTCAAATACTGTATTAGTCAGTGCGTGGTCGGATTAGTTGACATATAAGCATCATTGAAACGTTTAAGAAAATCTCTGACCACTGAGAAGTTTAAGGATAATGGCTAAGTTTGGCGGGTTTGTGACATTTCTATACTTCCTGGCTCTGGCAGCCGGGGTCATTGCCCTTTTTTTGCCGTTCTGGGTGTCCACGGTAGCTGATGTAGAAGTCAGGAATGTCACTATAATAAAAAGGACACAAAGTGGACTGTGGTGGAGTCGCGAGACTTATGAAATAAAGGGAGACTCTCTGACCGAAGCTGAAAAAGATGATTCTTGGAAAAGCATCACTGGCACTTCTAAACGTAAGTTTATGGAATTCATATCATTATATTAGATGATTATATTTTATACTGATGTCATTTGTTTTGTGAGAATTGGCTTTTGAACAAACATATGCAGAAAGTTTCAAGAAATGAAAAGGAAAAAGAATGATGAAAGAAAAGAGAAAGAAACACATGTAAGTTTACTATGTCTAAAAGGACCGTAAATTTGTCATCTGTATGAATAATCAACTGCGTCGTTAAAAAGACAATAGACTCTGAGCTACGTGTACCCATAAATAACTGGGAAATAAAACAGCCGAAAATTTTTATTTGTACGTGCTATAATTTTCCTGTTTACTCAAATAGTTGTACAACTCAGGAATATAATTAAGGGTGAACTAACCACATTCAATTTTTTTCTCAATGAAAAGGCCAGAAACTTGATACTCTTAACGAGGGTGTGGCATTGAACTTCAGCTGTTACCAAATACAAGAAGAGTGTAACGACCGAACATGATCTCATAACAATAGAATTATCATTTTGGATAGTAATATATTTAGTCTTGACCTTATAGAATAAGCTTAAAGTACGTTTCTTGTTCATGTAATCATAAACTGTTTTATTGATATTATTGACAAGTAGTTAAATTCTCCTTATGAAATATTAACACTCTCTGAATACTTGCCGGCATGACACAGTTTCACAGTACAATGAAAGCTATTATACCATCATTGATCAAGTGTGTCGATTTGAAAGGCGTTCGAAAGTTTTTTTGCTTTTATATATATATATTTTGAATATTTGCGTAGATTTTCTATATCTATCTCATGCAATAAATTTTAAACATAAAGTAAGTGTAAATGTACGGTGCCCGTGAAGTGACATGTGATGCGTGTTTTTATGTCGTAATTACGAAATTATTTGTAAAAACGAAATAACCTTATTACGAAATCTTATTTCGTTTATACGAAATGTTAAATCGTTTTTACAAAATGTTTTTAGTTATTACGAAATAAAAAAAATGTATCACATGGGACTTCACTGGCACCGTATAAATGCAAATTTGATGATGTCGATCTTTCTTACATGTATTGATTCGTTTATCATGAAAAAAAGACTTAAAACAACTTTACATTATTTCACGCGACGCTTTCGCATTCTTTCGGCATCACCATGAAACCTTGGATACTGTGATACTTGCTCACCTTACTATATGTCCACGTTTTGCTTAACTTTGTTTGCATTAAAGCTGCTCGCTCTCAGATTTTGGTAAAAAAAGTTTTTGACACTGTATGAAAATAACATGTTTTAAAACATATGGTCATACAAAAAGGCTCCAGTATAAATTCCTTTAAAGTATATGTGTAGATTTTAAATAAAAAGTTACCAAATAATAAAGCCTTGCAAACACTTTTAAAATTCCAATACACACATATAGTGTAGCGGTGCCATAAAACCAGCATTTTCAATACATTTTTGAAAATTCCAATCTAGATTTTTACTTCTATAATTGATTCTATCCTTAAGTTTTATATTTATGTATAAGTATGTCATTTTTATTATTCCTTTTTTTTTCAATGGCAATTGAGAGCGCGCAGTTTTAAGAATCAGTCATTTAGATCAATGCACGAGGAAAGAGCAGTTTTCAATGCTATATTCCATCAAGTGCGCAAGGAACACACACGACCAGAAAGAAAACTGCCAAATTTAGTTCTCACATCTTTTACACGTAAATAGAAACTTGACTTCAATATGAATGACTATTTATGTATATGTTTTAGATACTACTGGAGTCAAGGCAATCAAAGGGGTTGTTATAGTAGGACTTGGGTGTCTATTATTAGTCATGTTTATTGCCGGCTGCACAAGATGCTGCGGTAACGAAGACAACCAGTTTCGTATGCAAAGCATATTCTGTGGTTCCGGAGTGGCAGCTATAATTGCAGGTTTGCTAGTATTCTATGTTTTAACATGATCATTTTGGCTTCCCTGTTGACTTCAAAGGTTGACTGTAGGTTAGTTTGCAAATGCAATTGAAAAGACTTATTATTAGTATCAGGACGTGTTTATGAATTCATTTATTCTTTGTTGTGATATGCGCATGACAATACCTTCGTTTTTTGCTTCAAACGTGTCAATATTTGTCACTTCTGAAAATAATATCAAATATGCGACGCTGAAACGATTTCTTCTGTAATATAATCCTGATTTTACTTTGGTAAAGATGTTAGTCTATACCTTGTGTGAATACATGTGATAGGCTTTTGGAGATATAGTTAGTTTCCACCTGAATATTCTATCACAAGTGTATAATAGCCTTCTTATAACATAGTACAGTAACTACTTTCAAGAACTGCTCTTCTTTTTCCCTGACCAAACGATTATTAAAACAATATTTTACAAACAATAAGAGAAAAGTACGGTGACCGTGAAGTGACATGTGATACATTTTTTAGCTCGACTTTTCTATGAAAAGGGGAGCTATCCTACTCGCCCCGGCGTCGGCGTCGGCGTCTGCGTCGGCGTCGGCGTTGGCGTCACACCTTGGTTAAGTTTTTCGTACCACCCCACTTTATTTCAAAAGTATTAGAGGTATGGCTTTGAAACTTACCATACTTGTTTACCATCATAACCTCCATCTACAGACAAGAGTACATAAGTCTGTCAAGGTTTTTGACAGAATTATGGCCCTTTTTTACTTAGAAAGTGTTTTGAGCTTGGTTAAGGGTTTTTTGTACCACCTCACTTTATTTCAAAAGTATTAGAGGTATGGCTTTGAAACTTACCATACTTGTTTACCATCATAACCTCCATCTACAGACAAGAGTACATAACTCTGTCAAGGTTTTTGACAGAATTATGGCCCTTTTTGGACTTAGAAAGTGTATTGAGCTTGGTTAAGTTTTTCGTACCACCTCACTTTATTTCAAAACCATTGGAGGTATTGCTTTGGAACTAACCATACTTGTTTACCATCACGAACACCATCAACAGACAAGAGGACATAACTCTGTCAAGGTTTTTGACAGAATTATGCCCCTTTTTGTCTTAGAAAATACATTGAATATGGGTAAAATCCACTTATTGCCTTAACCCTTTGAGATATTGCTTTGAAACTTTTAATGCTATTTCACATCATTACCCCCATCTGTATGCAAGAGAAGGTAACTCTGTCAGGGTTTGTTTTAAAGATTAAGGCTTTTTATCGACTTAGAATCTTGGTTAAGTTTTTCGTACCAGTCCACTTTTTGACTGAACTGTTTGAGATATTAATTTGAAATTTGGAATACTTGTTTACCATCATGATTCCCAAACATGGGCAGGAGAAGGTAATTCTGTCAAGGATTTTATTTGAATTATGGCCCTTTTTGACTTAGAAACTCAGTTAAAATTTTCATTCTTGTCCACTTGTTAACTTAACCATTTGAGATATTACTTTGAAAGTTGGAGTACTTATGTACCATCGTAAGACCTATCTGTAAGCAAAAGAAGATAACTCTGTGAAAAATTTTCTTGATTTGTACTTAGAAATTCCTGGTTAAAATCTTGTGTGCCCTTAACTGTCAAAGTTTTGTTTTATTGGCAAGCACTAAAAAAGTCGAGCACGCTGTCCTACTGACAGCTCTTGTTTAAATTTCGTATTAACGAAATTTATTTCGTAAAAACGATTTAACATTTCGTAAAAACGAAATGACATTTCGTAATTACAAATAACATTTCGTAAAAACGAAATGAGATTTCGTAATAACGTAATAAGATTTCGTCAAAACGAAATAAAAACATTTCGTCAAAACGAAATAAGATTACGTAAAAACGAAATAATATGTCACTTCACGGTCACCGTAAGAAAGCAATAACTGATTAATTGATTTTGATTTTTTAAATCTTTATGTATGCCAGTAAAATATTGTTTGATGATGAATAAAAACCGTGTACTATTTCTTTTACACCTCAACAGGTATTCTTATCGCCATTGGACCTATCTTATACTACACGGATGTCAAAGATGATTACAACTTTGACGGGGATGAATTGGACTGGTGTTTTTGGACGGCAGTAGCTTCCGCGTGCGCGGCCGTGTGTGCGGGTATCCTCGGCATTCTTGGTTGTCTTTTCAGCTTCAGAAATGCAAAGAAAGCAAGCATCATAGACTAGCAGGAGTTCTCGCTTAGTGAAATACGTAACATTGTAAAAATAACACACAGCTGCTTTCAGTATATGACTAGCTAAAGTTCTTTATATAACACTGTAAAATAAAGCACACCTGTTTTTATTTAAGACTACAATGTGTGTACATACTCACGTTATACTGTAACATATGTACATGTGATTTTAGTATTATTGCCTAGCAGACGTTCTGATACTAAAATGTGTAAAACTGTACAAACCAAGAACGTAACTCTCAGTACATTTCTGAGTATTATTTTAGAACGTGAAGGGGCCTATAGCAGATATTCCGATTTGTGAAAAAATAGAATGAAAGTTTTAACAATCAAACGCGTCTATTTCTTATATTCAATCACTAGAAAAACGTTCAGATTAAAAAAAAATGTAATACTTAAAAAGTGAAGTACATCTGTTTCTAAGATTTACTGACTACAATAACAATATCAAAGCATTTTGACTATACATGTATACAATTTCGTGTGAAACGTTGCAATGGTTGCTACTGTTGAATCGCTTAAATGTTATACGTCTCCATATCACAGGATAACTCATGAAACGTTTGCAGCGTTTTCAGAACTGGTAGGAATGTCTTAAGATAGACAAGACATTGTAACCTCATCTGTAACAAATAACCTAAATGGTGTAATTTCGTACAACACTTCCGCCAGTACATTTTCAAGTTTGAAAGTCCTGACCCCATTTCTTGAGCACAATCTCATATGCTCAGTGCGAAATCATGCTCATTTTATACGAAGTAAAGACAGGTCGTATTTTTTTTACAATGTCAAGATTCCATAACAATTGCAAGAAGGTCTGTTCATAAGCTTATGCATCTTTATGTGAAACCGACTTGACTACATATTACTTGAGCACAAAGACTTCGAGATGATGTTAGACATATAAGAAGGAGAGTTAGCTAAATATTCCTATCATATATTTTAAGAATTTCGAAGATGGTCCTGTTGCTCTGAATATTAAATGGTGATGCCATTTTCATGCTGAAATCTTGGTTCCGAATTTAGAACACTAACGGATTTCTTTGCAATGTTATTTCTATATGTTGATGTACATAGCTTGTGTATTATAAAGTATCATAACTATGGAAAGCCTTTTTTCATCATATGTTTAGATGTCATTAGAAAGTATTCATGTGTGCAATGATATAAAAACATGATAGATTCTATGGAAGGGAATCACCGCAATAAGTCTATGGGTCTAGATGACATTCTTATTTATGAACATTACATCCTCATTTGTCTTCTTTCTTACATCTTACATGCATGTGACATCTCATGTGTCATTCGTACGAGTGCATGTTATATGATGCTAATTTCATGTTTCTTTCTTCCACATGCATGTTTCTTCTTCCACTTGCATGCATCTTTATTGCACATGCCTGTTATATATTTGCTATTTTCTATTGTGCTTGTGCTGCTTTCTTAGTAATGATGCATTTGTACTTTCGATTAGTCCGTTATGCGTCATCGCATGTGTCGTTCTTCCAAGTGCTTGCAGTATGTTGCTTAAAGCATGTTACTTTCTTCCAAATACATGTTTCTTTTGTACTACTGACTACTCTATTATTGAAAGTCTCCGACATGAAAAAGTAGCAGATATACGTTGTACAAAATAACAAACTTGTCATTTTAGTAATTAAATTCTTATTCCAGGGAGATAACCGCGTACGAGGTGTAGCTGAAATCCGAAAATAGCTCTTATCGCAAAAAGAGAATTTCACATACGAAAAGAGGATTTTTTGGTTTAATTATGTGTTAATTGATAAAAAAAGTCAATCCATTGAAGTTGTAGGTTAGTATAACCTAAGATGACGACAACCTTTAAACGCATGACCTTGTAGTGGAAGTTTGTATGTTTTCCTACTACCTCAAATGTAATTCAACCGGGAGCGAAAGCAGTTTTACCTGGTACGAAAAGAGGATTTTCCCAGGAATACACAACTCCCAGCTGGCTGGTTATTCGAAGCTAGCTGGGTATTTGTTTTTCGACTTTCGTATACCTAACTCCCAGCTTGCTGGGTATTCGAAGTAAGCTGGGTATTCACCTTACGTGTAGCGAATACCCAACTCCCAGCTGTCTGGGTATTCGAATCTAGCTGGGTATTCGCTTTACTTTTTGCGAATACCTAACTACCAGCTGGATGGGTATTCAAATCTAGCTGGGTATTCGCTTTACTTTTTGCGAATACCCAACTACCAGCTGGCTGGGTATTCGAATCTAGCTGGGTATTCGCTTTACTTTACATGTGAACAACGGCCGGTCAAGGGAAACCATGAAAACGGCCGTTGTTTGCAGGTGACCTTTGTTCGGAGGTGTGGGCAGTTGATATATTTTTATCATACTAAACATAGCTTATCAAGTTTCATCATCACTTGTCAGATAAACATGCTAAAAGGATTATCCGAATAACGATTTATCCGAATTTCGTGCATATGGTTTAATTTTGCAAACGGTCGAACATGACAAATCAAATGACAAAATGATTATGTATCGTATCAACAATGGCATAATTTAGTTAATCGGTCTTAAAACGCTTTAATATGGCAGAAACTGTGACGCTGCTCACTTTTTCGAAACAGGAAACGATCATTAAATTAACGTGGATTACGCCCCTTTGCCGTTGTTTAATTTCATTGCCGATTGTGAATAAAAATACAACGGCTAATTTACGAGATTAAAGTTTGTGTTTTTCAGTTTGATTGTAATAAATCAAACAATTTACTAAACGTACGTGATTGCATTAATTAGCTGAAATAAACGATTATTATTTAGTTGCACAAACAATGAAAACTGCGACTCCAAATTGTGAAGATGTTCTGCATAAAATAAACAATCAAGCAATTTTGGCAATTACCGGACAGTTTGAACGGATTAATTTTACGTGTGAAGGTGACAATTAAATGTTAGCACTTCTTTTCATCACCAAAAGCATCTTTGATTATTGTGCCTGTCGTTTGAGGTGCAAACAACTTTACAAGAAACAAAATGCTCTGATTCAGCCAGCTGTAAAAATTTCAGTGGCTGTTGTTCGCATCACGGACCCGATGACGGGAAGCTTTTTTACTGGCCGCTGACCGCGGACGACAGGTGGTCGCTATTCCCGGCCCTTTTTAGAGCAAATTTGGACGGGGGGAATTCAGACTGGCCGTTGTCCGCAGGTGGCCGCTAGTAACAGGTGGCCGTTAGCACAAGTTTGACTGTACCCAACTCCCAGTTAGCTGGTTATTCGAAGCTTACTGGGTAATGGCCTTAACTTATACAAAAACGCAATTAATGGCGTGCTGGATATTCAAATCTAGCTTGTATTGAATACCCAATAACCAATCCCATCTTCTAGCTAACTTCACTGACCTGCATGATAACGCGGTATTTGAGTGACTGTTACGTGAAAAATTTTGTCTGTCCGTCCGTCCGTATAATTCAGTGCCTGCAACAAACAGAAAATACAAACATTGATTGTATAATCGTCGCTAAGTATCAGGTGATAATTTTAAAATTATATAATTTTAACCTGTATAAAATGAGAAGGGTGATTTTGTAGAATGAAATTTCAGCTGTGGTCAGGTGCAATGAACAAATTGAACAATTTTATATATATATCTATGTGTTTTCTATAGGAAAAAATGACTGATTTGTTTGCTATTTCGCCACAATGCCCTTCGTTAGCATTACAAAAAATGGTGTGCGCGGAGAGTTGCTGTTTCTGAAGAACATTCGCTTTGATGCTTCAACTTCAGTCAGAATGAGCAGTGTCCAGTGTCAAATGCAATACTAAGAGAGTACTTCAGCACCGTATAGTACGGGTGATGGGGATTGTTTATTCAATGCCGTGTCTACTCTTGTCGCTGACAATGGGGATAATTCAACGCCAGTCAAACAATTACGTCAGCCACGCAATGTGACCTTTTTACACAGATTAAAAAAATATTTTGCTAAAGCAGGCATGCTTCAGGTAATATTTCAAAATAAGTGGTTTATAAAATATTTTCATCAGTATACTATACAATGTATACATTAGATATCCGTTTCTAAGTATGGAAAAAACAATGATCGAACAGGTTTCCTGAATCACACACCTGTTTTATTTGCTAGTATTTGTTACATACAATTATTTCTATAATGTTGACATTTGGTGAAGTAACAGCTTTTCTTCTGTTCTTAAAAAAGACACAAAAATACAAGATTTTTTATTCAATTTATGCCATCTGTGATTATGGTAACTTTATATTTCCTCGCAAATCATTTTAAATTTCGGTCGGAAAGGGAGGTTTTTGGACCTCACCGGGTGTTCAGCACACCGACTCAATAAATCTATGTCCTATTCTTCTTTTATTTAGGGGACTAGGGCGGGCCATGATCAGAGCGCCTCCCAGTGGTGTGGCCTTGATGCAGATGGATAATACTATACCAGTATTGAAAATATTTATATCTTTAACAATAAAGTGTTTAAAATTGGCTGACTGGCTGACTGACTTTCGTCATTTTTCCTTATACAACATAATTCTATCTCAACCTGTTACAATTCGAACATTGTGACACACACGTCAATATGTGTTTATTTATCCATTTTATTCACCAGTAACAGAATAATAATCTCTTTTCGTATGTGAAATTCTCTTTTTGCGAAAAGAGCTCTTTCCGGACTTTAGACCAAGCCTTATGAAAGCGCCATCTGGTATCATAATATGACCTACCGTATTCGTGTTAATGCCATTCTTGTTAGTGCATACTTGGTTCGTCTTAATTCTTGACCACAAATGCTTTATACCATAGTTTCACTTAATATTATCACGAAAGCCCTTTTTCGAGACGAAAGTTATTTTTGGATATTTATTAACATTAATTACTATGAATATACGTCTTTTGTATTACCAGAGTCCGTATGTAATATACGGACCCTGGTATTACTAAAACGGACAAAATGACCTTTGCCAGTTGCCAGTTGCCAATTCGCTTGTTTTAACAATTTTGATTTTGGTTAATATTTGCAAGTGAAGACGAATTGGCAACAAGAGTGTGAAGTTGGCTGCCAGTTGCAAGTTGCCAATTGCATTGGCATTGAATTGGCAACATGCAACTGGCAACTGGCAGCTAACTTCACGCACATGAGATATGGTCGGTAGCTGGGTTCGAACCTTTGACCCTCGATCAATGAGAGGTTACCGTGATTTCAACCTGATTGTGCGTAGGTAAGAATCACGTATGACGGCGTGTAACGCTGTTACGACCTCTAACGTTTTCCTTTTGGATACAGAAAACAAATAGGTATTACGTAGAAAACTAGTGAAACCATGAACCAAATTCCTTAAAGTTTGAATACAAAACTATTTATTAGTTATTTTGCCTGTAAGTTCCTAGAAGTTCCTATATGACTGTCAGTTTATTTAAGCACAAACAGAAAGCAGATCCTAATGTGGCTTTTTTTGCAGGAGCAACCATTTTGCCGGAAATCGATTGTTAAAACGGATACTTTCCATTATGCTAAAAAGATACTATTGTTTTGTGTGTTTAATGAAAATACGACAGCATAAATATACATGTATGTCATATTTCATAAGAATCAAGCGTATTTATCCAGCTTTTACAAAAAGATGAGTTTCACGAGAGTTTCAATCGTTTTTTGGTCATTTTAACAACCGGACAGTTTTCCTAACAATCGTTTATAACTTGCTGAACCCGACAAAATACTCCGCCGGTCCGGCCTCCGAAGTGCAGACCAGCTCCAAAGCCACTCAAAAACGAAACAACTAAGTACGCCACAAAACAATTTACGACTAACGACTATTTTTTAAAATCAACTTTCATAATTGATTTGATGTATTCTTATATGCGTTAAATAAATAGTTAATAATTCATAGCTTAATTAACCAAAATAATTTCTTAAAGTGAATGGAAAATGTTATTTATTCAGTGAGCGAAAAAACATGCCATCTTGTGCAAACTGTATGATTATAATGAGCAACAAGAGTGTGAAATTGATGGCATGATGATCGCATGTCAGCCTGGTTAGCCCAATCGGTAGAGCACGAGACTTGTAATCCCGAGGGAGCGGGTTCGATTCCCGTAGCTGACCAGCTAAAATTACTAACAGTCTTTCGGATGAGACTTAAACCGAGGTCCCATGTATGGATGCTATACACGTGGCATGTTAAAGAACCAGGGGTGTCTCTGGAATTGGTACACTTATTGTATCTTGCACTATCCTCCGAAAACTACTGGCACCAGAGTACTAGACTGCCCTGTAATTTTAATATCGCAATATTCTTGAAGAATGTTAAAGAAACGGTAGCTTTTTAAAAAGTGTTACTTACCAGTTTGGTAGATAAATATATTGTCTGTTAAACGCGACCGCTGTTGATCTTCAAGTGCTTGCTTGAATAGTACAAAAAGAGCGGGGACCGGACCCCCTGTCGAAAACGTTCAACACCATGTGAATAATATAGAACAGTGTATACGGGGTTTTGTCAGAAAATGACTTTTTACCATTTTTTGTTTCATGATAGAGTGTTATTTAGGTATATTTTTTGGTATTTTTTGTTAAATTACAGGGCAGTCTAGTACTCTGGTGCCAGTGCCGAAAACCTAAAATAAATAACCTCTTCTGGGGGCTTTGGTCATATGAGAAACCGGTATCAACGATAAAACTCTAATATACAATACTATACGCAAGCCAGCGGCGACACGTGTTCGATATTTTACACTGCTGAGAAGGTATGACCGGCTTGTGGTTAAATTAAGTTAATTTTCTCCCCGAACTCGCGCAAGTGGGGTGAAATATATACATGTAGATAAAAGACCGATATCGGTCGGTTGTGCCCATTAAAGTTTTGAAGGGGACCGGAATGGCGGGATTAGTTTAGTTTATACCAATTTATTTTAGTTCGATTGTTAAGAAAGCTTGCGGCTCTCCAGTCCGCTTCCTGAACACACCAGTACTGGTGTCATGTGAGGAGGTACGGTCGTGACCCCAGTGGGACTTGAACCCGCAACCTCCTGCATGTGGTTATACTGTATAAACTATTATCGATAACTGTATCTGGGGTTCTGACCAGTTATCGTGTCGAATCTTGGAATTGTTGAGCTAGCTTATAGGGCTCATACCGACGAGTCTGCTATTTTACCTGTGCACATTAAGATAGACAAAAGATGATTGAGTTCTTGTTTTGCGAACTTTTCATTTCGAAGGTATGCTTCCGATGACAAAAAACTGCTCGACAAAACTTATGGTTTTTTATCAAATGTACCTATGCTATATGATCGTTTTTAATTTTTTGTGTTGAAATAATTATAATTTTGGGATTACCGTTCTTATTTGATTATCATGAACGGAATTTATAGAATTAGAAATCTGATTACAGGAATACTTTCATTTACTTATTCCTGGCGATGAAACATGCCACACGGTTTAAGTCTCACTATGTATAACAAGTTTACAACAATTCAATCGGAAAATATTTTACTTTGTATTCCCTCAAGATAGACACCTCGAAAATAAAATAATGGTAAGAAGCAGGTAGCGGGACAAGTCGCATATCTTTTCCTCAGCAATTTCCAAATGTTACTTTTCTCCGTTGCTTGTTCCGTTGTTGTAAACATGACAACATTTAAAATAATTTAACTTTGTGGACATTTATTGTTAATTGTAACTTTAACTCAATTATTTATCCTTTACAAGTTACAATTTTTCACCTAACCATGAACTGATAATATAAGAATTTCCGATTTATGTAACAATTTTCCGTATTTCGGCATGAAAAGATTGCGTTTTCTTGCATACCCCCCGGGGAAAGTATTGGCGGATCCCAGCACGAGGAGGGAAGAGATCAGCCTATACTTTCCCTAGGGAAAGTACATCTCGGGCTTACTTGACAGCACCCGAACTACTTTCGTGTATTCAACTCGTACCTGGAACACTTTATTTCCGAGATACGTTTCACGGCGGTTTACATGTGAAAGATTAGAATGTTTTTCGTAAATGTAAACTAAGGTCTCATAAGAAAGCACACACTTCAATATTTTTCAAGTTAATGTAACAGGAATTTCATTTTTAGGAATGGTTCGAATTTTCAGGGTACGCAATCAAATTACGAAAATTGTTGGTAACGAATATCCATGAAGTTTTGAAGCGAGAGTTGATTGCGAAAAGAAATGGTGCATTGTATCGTGTCACAAGCAAGAGCATCAAATTTTAGAAATGTATAGCAACAGAATCTATTCATATTTCAAAGAACATACCTGTAATCATACTTTTTTCAAAACAAAAAATGGCGGTAAATGACGTCACAGTTTCTCTTGATAAATGACGTCACTGTGTAAACAAAACCAGTTAATTAAGTCAATGACGATGGTATAGTCGCATTAATCAAGTAAACTGGACGTGCGTAAGGAGAATTTCTGTTTAGGATTTAATTGATATTTTTTTGATTCACAACTTAAATAAAGTATAGTTTTGGGTGCGATCAAGCACTATGTTTTTAGCTCTAGATACATAAACAGTGGCAAATTCACGTGTGAACCTACCAAATTTCCTACGCAAAGGGGTTCCATGCGGGGAATTATATTTAATCAACATGAAGTTTTGATTTACCGCTCAACATAGTAGGGCCTATTTAAAGCGGTTTCCTCATAAAATCTGCAATAAAATCAAATAAAGTATGCAAGAAAAAGGATCTTACATGGCCTACTGTGGAGGACTGGGTTGTTCCGACCCTCGGGAAAGCGGGGGAAAGTCTGAACCTCGCTTCGCTCGGTTCCTCCTATCCCCCCGCTTTCCCTCTGGTCGGAACAACCCAGTCCTCCACAGCAGGCCATGTAAGATCCTCATAGTAACGTCATGGTTTAAAATACTGAAACATCGCGTATATGTGCATTTTCTGGTGATATTCGAAGTTTTTTAACAACAAATCTACCGAGAACACATGCCTTTTTTATTTGATCATTTTAAAGAGCAAAACCTGATGCACATTATATAAAAAAATAAAAAACTTTGACCGTGCGTTATACGGCAAAATCCGTCAATTTTGACGTGAAAAAATCACTACTTTTTTGGCTTCGGACTGTTTATTTTTGCAGAAATAATGGTTTTGTAATAAATCAAACACATAAAAATTGTTCCTATTGAATAAAGGCTGTTATCAGAATAATGTACACTTGAAAAAAAAGTGAAATCGCCAAAATATAATTGAAATTATGATAGAAAACGATAAATTTTCGTTAAAAAAAACTGGTGCCACCAGGTGACGCTTTTTACGTAAATGTGCTCAGTTTTATATGATATTCGAGTCACGAATTTGAGCGATATGAATAAAATGAATACTGATCTTGTTGTTTTTTTCAGTTTGTCAAACCTTCTTTCATCTTGAAAACTTTCCACTGACATCTCATCAACAAAATCAAAAGAAAATTTGGAAGAAATAAGCTCCGAATATAATCTCGAAATGAGTATGTTTGACAGGTCTTCAAATGTAATGAAAGCACGTGTAAATGATGATAAGTCCTCCAATAATTATGGGAATCAATTTCTTGAGTTTTTGAAATTGAATGTTTTTTATATTTTAAATGGGAGAACAAATATGGATATTCCAGGGAAAACTACATGTAAAGGTACAAGTGTTGTTGACTACTTTGTTTGTAACTCTAGTCTTTTTGAATATGTGTCCTCGCTGCAAGTATTAGACTTCTGTCCATTGTTGTCAGATGTCCATAACCCAGTCGAACTAAATTTGACATTTAACTTAAGTAAAAGTAATCACGAACATGATGAGGAACAACCGTCTGTTAAATTATGATGTACACAAACTGCAAAATATTCACGAAACACTTGATAATCATATACTTGATACAAACTTTACCCAAGAGAATGTAGACGAAATAGTCAATGATATATCATCACTGTTTTTAAATACATCTAGCGAAACTTTTGGATATACTAAGGTAATTAATAAAACGTACACCGGTAATTCAAATAACAATTCTTGGTTTGGACCAAGGTGCAAGCAGGCTAGGAAAAACTTTCACACTGCAAAATACCTTTATAAACTAAGAAAGAATAACGAAACAAAAGAGACTCTCAAACGAAATGCTAAAATTTACAAAAATACATTGAATCAATTTTATAATAAAGACAAACGTTCAAGAATTAAAAGACTCCGTACTGTCAAAAGTGAAGACCCACATAAATGTTGGAAACTCTTAAATAGAAAACCAACACAGAAAAGTGAAGCTGATTTAACAGATCTTTATAATTTCTTCAAAAATGTAAACATAAGTGACGAAGAATATAATGGTAGAGATAATGATGATGATGATAATAATAACAAGAGCACCGCAAAGCGCAGCAATATACGCCCGAAGTGTTGTATCAGAGAATGGGAGCAAAATTTAGGCTGTTGAAGCCCAACGGACAGGAACAAGAATAAAAAATTGAAGTTATATAAAAAAATCTAAGTCCCCAACCAGAAAATCCTAACCAGGTACAAAAATGTCAAAAAACACCAAAAAAATGGAGGCACCATTCATGTTGTACCACAGAAAAGTGGTCTCGGTTTTTCCGTACTGCCAATAATAAAAAAGTTACAAAATATGCTATTGATAGTAACATAAAAGGGAAGTAATTCAATAAAAAAATTAAGCAAACAAAATAGTATCTCCCAATTAAAAACAAGAGCACTGTAATCAAGAGCAAATGCAGAGCAATATCCACACAGTTATATGACGTTTGAACCCTAAGTGTGACCTTGACATTGAAGTGAGCCATCCGGAACATGGCTTCTGCACATCGTCTCAATGTGGTAAACAATTGTGTCAGGTTTCTTCGAAATCCTTCACGGGGTTCAAGAGTTACAGAGCGGAAGGGAAAAAAAGTCATATGACCTTTGACCCCTGAGTATGACCTTGACCTTGAATCCAGCCATCCGGAACATTGCTTCTGCACGTCCTCTCAGTCTGGTTAACATTTGTGTCAGGTTTCTTCGAAATCCTTCAAGGGGTTCAAGAGTTACAGAGCGAAAGGGAAACAAAATCATATGACCTTTGACCCCTGAGTATGACATTGACCTTCAATCCAGCTATCCGAAACATTGCTTCTGCACGTCCTCTCAGTCTGGTTAACAATTGTGTCAGGTTTCTTCGAAATCCTTCAAGGGGTTCAAGAGTTACAGAGCGGAAGGGAAACAAAATCATATGACCTTTGACCGCTAAGTATGACCTTGACCTTGAATCCAGCCATCCGGAACATTGCTTCTGCACATCATCTCAGTCTGGTTAACATTTGTGTCAGGTTTCTTCGAAATCCTTCAAGGGGTTCAAGAGTTACAGAGCGGAAGGGAAATTGCTAACGGACAGACGGACGGACGGACGAACGGACAGACGGACACCGAGGCGATAACATAATACGTCCCTTCGGGCGTATAATAATAACAATATTAATAATAACATTATTAATAATAACAACAATAATAACGTAGAAAATGAAATAAACGAAGAAATAAATGTTCCTATGACTGAAAATGAAATAATGATAGCAATAAAAACTTTAAAAAAAACAAAGCCAGATAACATAGTAAACGAACAGATAAAAGCTTCTTTGCCATTGATGAAAACTATATATGTTAAACTCTTTAATCTCATTTATGATACTGGTGTTATCCCAGAATTATGGACATTAGGTATCATCAACCCAATATATAAAAATAAAGGCGACATAACAAAACCTGAAAATTATAGGCCTATAACATTGTTAAGTTGTCTAGGGAAAGTATTCACCAGTATTTTAAATAAAAGAATTACTGACTATGTTGAATCTAATGACATTTTAAATAACATACAAGCGGGGTTTAGAAAGGGTTTCTCAACAGCAGACAATTTATTCGTTTTACACCATATTATTCAATATTTAAATAATAACAAAAGAAAGTTATTCTGCTCATTTATCGACTTGAAACAAGCGTTCGACACGATATGGAGAAATGGTTTATGGGAAAAAATAAATTCTAATATTAACGGAAAATGTCTCCAAGTAATCAGAAACATGTATAATGATATAAAATCCTGTGTAAGAGTAAATTCAAATTTTTCTAACTTTTTCTCTTGTAATATTGGAGTCCGTCAAGGGGAAAATTTATCACCCTTGCTTTTTTCACTATTTTTAAACGATCTAAAAGATTTTTTCCAAAATAATAGCAATGTACAAGGAATAATACTGCAAAATGAACAAAATACAAATGAACTCTTTGATCTTCTCAAAATATTCATTTTACTTTATGCAGCTGACACAGTAATAATGGCAGAAACAGCGAATGATTTACAGGAAGCTTTAAATACTTACGAACAATATTGTGATACTTGGAAGCTTAAGGTAAACACTTCAAAAACGAAAATTGTTATTTTCGCTAAAGGCAGACAACCTAGGTATAACTTTACTTTTAAAAATGAAGCCCTAGAGGTCGTGAACGAATATAAATATCTTGGTCTGTATTTTAATAAAAGTGGCTCTTTCCTTAGTTGTAAAAAACATATTTCAAACCAAGCAACTAGGGCAATGTATAGTCTTATCAAAAATTCTAATCGTCTTAACCTTCTGATAGATTTACAAATAGATCTCTTTAATAAAACTGTCAAGCCTATTTTACTTTATGGAGCTGAAATATGGGGTTTTGGGAAACTAGATTTAATAGAACGTGTACAACTAAAATTTTTGAAATATATATTGAAATTAAAAAGGTCTACTCCTAATTATTTTGTGTACGGTGAAACAGGATGTATGCCATTGTCAATAGATATAGAAGAAAAAATAATTTCTTTTTGGTCAAGACTCTGTGTAATTGAAGGTGGAGACACACCAAACAAATTATCATCTGCAGTTTATAAAAATATCTTACGATCAACAGAAACCATACCCGATGAAATTCTTCAAGTAAAGTACCCATGGTTGCACAATGTTCGATATATCTTAACTAAATGTGGTCTTATAAATATATGGACCATACAAAATTTTCCGAATACAAAATTGTTAAAGATGTCGGTTAAACAGAAATTACAGGATTTATTCTTGAATAATTGGTATCATTTAGTTGAAAATTCAAGCAATAGCACATTCTACAGAGTATTTAAGAAATCTTTTGGTATTGAATCCTATTTATCTGAACTACAACCCTCTTTATTATATGATTTTATCAAATTTAGAACAAGGAATCATCGCTTACCTATTGAAACAGGAAACTGGTCAAGAATACCAATAAATGAAAGGAATTGTAACTCTTGCAGAAATAAAATTGGAGATGAATTTAATTATTTATTTGAATGCGAACAATTCTCCAATGACAGAAGACAGTTTATCAAACCATATTTCTACCGACGTTCAAACATGTTTAAGTTAGAAAAATTAATGTGTACTGGCAACAAGTCAGAATTTCTGAAACTGTGTAAGTTTATAAAGGTTATACTACGAACTGTTAGAATGTAATATCTATATTTGCCGATTATTGTCATTAATATAATGTTTGACTATCATGTATTAACTGAAATATGAGAACAATATTGATGGTTTATATGGTATATACTGCACCTACAATGTGTTAATATATAGTAGCCTCTTAATATATCATATCGTCTGTTGTAAATGCCTCATATTTGCATGTGTGTACATGTATTGAGAGAATAAAAGAGATGTTCTGTTCTGTTCTGTTCTGTTCTACAAGTTTTATCTTGATTTTATCTTTAGCCTAGTTTAGAGTGTAGTGACGCGCCATAAAGGGATTGTAAAATCAGTTTTGAATACATTTACTTGATAAGTCAACAGAGAGAAATCTTCTTTCATATGTACAATATTCTGAGGGTGACATTAATTGTAAAAAAATAGTTACACAGAGATAAGTTATTACGAGTATATGCATTTTCCCACTTTAAATTTCTGGAAAAAATAATAGGGATTGGTTAACAAGGGAACCTGTTTGTAACTTTAGCGGTATTTAACGATTGAGCAGCTTACATAGTTACGTACTTAACATTTGCATCGCAATCATGTACAATTCTTAAATCTGAAAAAAAACATACATGTATAACAGGTGTTATGCCACGTCTGTTGAAATATTTGACTCAAGACTTGTCTGGCAGTGTGTACTTCTTTTATAACCTCTATCGCAATATATTTCCAGTGTCTACTATAAGTATATCAGCAAGCTCAGGTATGCTCTTCAAATAGGGAGGAAATAATGATAATATACCTCACCACTCCCAAAGTATGAATTTCCTTATTGACCTTGTCAGTAATTTGCTGCCGGGCAGAGTCGTATACAATAGTTAGTCAATATAAATCTCGATGAGACGCAGCATAGTGTTATAGGAACGCGAATATGGATATCATATCATTACTATGCAAATAACAACTGTTTCTCGGTTATCAAACCATTAAGACATACGATAATTAATTTTGATCTTATCTGGTAACATCTGATTACAAGTACGAGTATCACTACATACATACATGCAAAGTTGGCATGTTGGAATGTTTTTTAATGTTTTATTTATAGGTAATTAATCTGGCCTTATAAACACAAAATATCTCCGTCCAATTATGTTAAGCAAAAGGTCAACATGAAGTGTCTATTCGTTGGTGCAATAGCCGATTGTATAGGGTCAATCAGAAACAATAACCTCTCTTCTTCAACTTTTTAAAAACAAATTACAGCTTCAAATACTTCGTTTCTGTGTTGACTTTGGACCCGAATCAGAATACCTGATTATATCCTTTAAAATCTAGCAAACATACCGTTCTAAAACACTACAGGCCTTCGCAAACTTGAGTCTATTCTTCTCTGTGAATCATCATGAAGTTGTATGATAAATTATTATGTAACTTTTAGAATATAGATTGATTTTTCTTTTAAAGACAGTATTATGTATACAAAAGGTTTTGTTTGTAACTTTTTCCATTTTGTTACAAATGCACTTATTAACTTTAATATAAAAATAGAATCGCTTTTAAATATTATCAGTGTGACTAATTTTCTTGTGAAAATTGTGTTCAATTGCAATATGTAGCCTATATATATATACATATGTACTTTGTTCTCTAACATTGATTTGTAATATCTCGCCTCAAGTCTTTGTATCATAGTTTCCTACACAGTAAAACTTTTATGACATTGAACATGTTGTTATTTATGAAAGCAAGCTTAAACTTGTATGGTTTAATACCTTGTTATCTTGGTTGAGACAATAAAAAATCGTCTCTTAGTGACCTAAAACAAATATTTTTCACACTAAGAAACCCCTAATACACACCCAATAAACCAGGGGTGTCCTGTAATATGCCTTTAAGTAGCTTAGTATACTTTATTATACATGTATATACGTTAAAATGAAGGAGCTTCCGGTACAGAAAGGTCAAGGACACTAAACCCCTACCTCAGATGAATCTTTTCGGCAAAACACATATCTAATTACTGATTTCATATACCTCCGGAAAACAGAAAAGTTTATAGTAAAATACTTTAGAACTAGATAATGGTTACCCAACACCCTAGCTATAATTATTAAGCACGATTTAGAAAAGATCTGAACTGAAAATAGTAAAGATTGAAAAAGTTAGACAAATTTGTTACAGAGACTTTATCCCGCGATTTTCCAAAATTTTCGGGCATAAAAAAAACAATTTATAAATGATACAAGACAATGACAATATATATTTCGACCAAATTATATTCAGAATCACAAGCGCCAAAGATATAACACCAAAAACCGTAGGAAAAAAGCTTTACTTAAACAAAATCGGCAAAAGATCCTTTTTTTCTATATAAATATATAAAAAAAACATATAAAAGTAGTATATATTTACAACAACTACATCTGTACAACTTGACATGTGACGGAAGCACAGTAGATTAGATAGTGATTAGTTAATTCATAGAAATATATGAAATTAACAAATTTTTACTTTTCAGCGGTTCTAGTGTCTGAGTAAGAAATTTGATACATACGTAGGAAAAAATAGTGTCTGTGGCAACATACCACTATAACCCATGCATAAACAAACCCCAGGTGATTACAGAAAAGACATACAACTAATAAATGTCCAAAATAATCACCAGGACAATAACTGGAAAAACGTAGAAAATAGAAATAATCACAATTAATGACTGCTTAAACAATAAAACGCATACTTAATGCCCATATAAAGAGTCATAACTAACCAAAAACAGTGATTGATCCTATAACTAGATTCCCCAGACATTGCAGAAAATGTATAAAAACAAAAATAATATCAAACAGGGAATGCCACGTACCAAAAACGCAGCCTCCCCAAAACGAACCCCACAGCACCCAGAAGTGCACACCACCAACACACACACACACACACACACACACACACACACACACACACACACACACACACACACACACACACACACACACACACACACACACACGCACACACACACGACACACACACACAATCATGTACACACACACATATACACTACCAACACACACTAGCATACAAAGCAAACACACGAGGACAAAACGAACAATTAAAGGAACACAGTGGGGCACCGCCTTGGAACGGTCAGTGGCAAAAACACCACTGGGGAGATTAAACCGGTTTATGGTGCGCACACTATAAAACACTAATTATTTCCAAAATGGAACCAGTAATCTACTGTCAAATAACAGCCGGATCCAAAAAGCCAAACGCGCACCTGTTATAACTCCATCCGGTTCGTGCGCACTAAAAGTCGCAGTAGGTCACCCAAAACCAACAAGTAGGTCTGGTCAAGTAGTACGAACAGCAATGTTAATCTTAAAAAGCACATCTAACTTTCGCAATTATATTTTCGGAACATTAGAGATGTGTAATATAAGAATAATACTACATTAAGAACAATCTTACTCAGGCACGAAAACCCCAATCACACACAACAACGACGATGTGAAAAGTACTGGTTAGTCACCAGGATCAGGAATAGTAGTTCACCAGCATCTGTCCGAGGACCGAATCGCCTATCATGCAGATCATGATCTACATGATTCAAATATTTGCATTAATGACTGTGCTTTTTCAACAGTAGTAGACCGAACTGGTGGCCATTAGCACCCTGCTGAATGGCTAATCATTTTTGTCTCTCCTGGCTCCATTGGTTAATTTACTACTAGTATCCGATTTCTGCTTCAAGTTCCGGTTGTAAACAACCAACTAGTACAAGTCTCTTTATAATTTTCTATTGTACATCATTATAATTAAAGAAGTAAAGTTAACAAGTAGCCTCTGCGCTTGCTTGCTTATTTGGCTTTTAAGGGGTTTTTATATTTTCAAAATTTCAGAGTAGGAACATAAGTCAAACTTTCATGCATACCTTTAACTTGTTAAAATAAGTAAAACCATCTTTCGGACAACATTTTATCCTCTCATTCAGGACAATTAAAATTTTTATCATCACAAAAAGCTAAGCAAAATGAAAATAGGACAACACTTTATTAAAGGGGATTTTTATTTTACAACACAAACACATATAACATCAATATCAAAATTTTCTAAAAACTGTTAGGCTACCACGATCCAGACATACAAACTAGGTCAATCACACTTAGATCTCATTGGTCGCCGTGATTGGCCTTCTCTTTGGTAACCAATCAAATTCAACCTTTGGCAATACAAGCTGGAAATTGCAGTCAGGTAAATTTCTCCTAATTCTGGCTTCAAAATTTTGTTTTTTAGGCGCCAGGGTCTCATCCAGATATTAAGCTAACATAAGTGCTCTTTTGGACGGACCTTGATAAAATTCCCATCATATCAAATCAAATCATTGAGACAATAAAAAAACGAGGTCACAATGTCAATCATCCTGAGATTAAAAACACTGAAAGATAAAATTAGTTAATGTGAGTACACGTCCTTAAACTGTTTGTCTGCATAAGATAATGAAATATTGTGTCGTGCTGTACTCGCATGTCCTGCCGAGTCAAAAAAATACCCCCCAGCATATAAAAATAAAAACAAAATTAAACCCGGTGCTTGCATTAAAATCAGCTTAATAAATTATCCATATTGGTTTAGTATAAGAAAGTATAGATCTATATAAATTGAAACCATACATGCTCTCGAAAGTTCGAACCCGGATAATTGGAACACCCCCGATTATTCGAACACATTTTCGGGTCCCGATTTTTTTCCTTCTAAATTCAATATGTTTTACTACGGTTAATCGGAACCCGGATAATCGGAACTTTCGAACTGATATTATTGTCCGCTCATTAATAAAATAGTGTGAATAACTCCGGAAAGTTCGAACAGTGTCGTTCGTTAATTGTAAATTTCACCTGGTTTGGGACACAATGTAAAAAAGCTAGGCGTAATTTTCACAGGGCGAAATACTCGTATAAGATTAGAAAGTCGAATACAAACAAAAAATAGATTAAAAGAATGTAGTAGAATATATAAGCACACTCTAAGTTTCTTTAAAAATAAATACAATAGTCGAAAAGCCCAGAAATTACGTAATTTAAAAACTAGCGATCCAAGAAAATATTGGAAAATTTTACGGGGAAAGAACTCAAACCAAACTGAAGCAAACCTTGATGACCTTTACAACTTTTTAAAAAATGTTAATTATGTTCAGGATGACTCAGCTGATACCACAGCTAACAACAATGAACAAAACCAGAATGATCAAATAAATGGTTGTATTACCGAGGGAGAAATTGAAAAGGCTATAAAATTGTTGAAAAATAACAAAGCCAGTGGAGTAGATAAAATAGTAAATGAACAAATTAAATGCACATACCAAATCATGAAAAACATATATGTAAAATTATTGTATCTTATTTTTGACAATGGTGTAATTCCAGAATCTTGGACAACTGGAATTATAAATCCTATATACAAAAATAAAGGTGATCCAATTAAAGCAGAAAATTACAGACCAATTACACTACTTAACTGTCTTGGCAAACTTTTTACGTGTATTATTAACAATAGAGTAAGCGATTACATAGAAAACAATGATTTATTGCACAATTGTCAAGCTGGGTTTAGAAAAGGATTTTCAACTTCAGACAACATGTTCATTTTGCAACATCTTATTCAATTTTTTAACAGTAGCAAAAAGAAATTGTATTGCGCATTTATTGATCTGAAACAAGCTTTCGATACAGTATAGGGGAATGGACTATGGCAAAAGATCTTCAATTTAAGAATAAATGGTAAATGCTTAAATCTTATAAAAAACATGTACAAAAATATAAAATCTTGTGTAAGAGTAAATTCAGAAGTCTCAGATTTTTTCACGTGTAATGTAGGCGTGCGTCAGGGTGAAAATTTATCGCCGTTACCTTTTTCCTTATTTTTGAATGACTTAAACAACTATTTCGTACAAAGCAATCAAACTGAAGGTGTAACAGTCCCAAGCGGTCAACGAGCGGATGAAATGAACGTTTTTCTTAAATTATTTATTTTGCTATATGCAGATGATACTGTTATTTTGTCAGAATCAGAAAAAGACTTTCAACATGCACTTAAAATTTATGAACAGTATTGTAAAAATTGGAAACTAACAGTAAATACAACGAAATCAAAAATAATATTTTTTGCAAAAGGCAGACAACGACCTTATAATTTTACTTTCAATAACGAGCCACTAGAAATCGTAAATGAGTATAAATATTTAGGAATTTACTTTAATAGATTAAGTGGATCATTCACTACTAGTTAAAATCATATTGCCTCACAGGCTATAAGGGCGATGTATAGTTTAATAAGAAATACAAATCGATTAAGCCTACCTGTTGATATCAAAATAGATCTTTTTAATAAAACTATTAAACCTATATTGGTATACGGTGCAGAAATATGGGGATATAGATGTCATTGAACGGGTGCAATTGAAATTTTTAAAGCATATTTTAAATTTGAAAAGGTCAACTCCAAGTTACATGGTTTAACTTTTGGGGAGGCTGCGTTTTTGGTACGTGGCATTCCCTGTTTGATATTATTTTTTGTTTTTATGGCGAAACGGGATGTAAGCCTATCTCAATAGACATAGAAGAAAAAATTATTATTTTCTAGTCACGTTTAAATGAATATGATCCAAACAATGAACCTAAAAGACTTTCTTCTATAATCTATAATAGCATGTATCTATTATCAAAAGATCTAAATGAAGCCACACTTAAGAAAAAGTACCCCTGGATTTCAAACGTTAAAAATATCCTAATTAAATGCGGTCTGATAAATGTTTGGAATGAGCATTATTAACAGAATAGTGAATGACTTAAAATAACTGTTAGATAAAAGTTACACGATTTATTTTTGAATGAATGGTACTCGCTTGTTGACAATTCTAGTAATAGTACTTTCTACAGAATATTCAAAAAAGAAATCGAATTTGAAAAATACTTGTTATTAACCCCCAACCCATTTATAAGTTACATGGTAAAGTTCCGAACAAGAAACCACCGTCTACCAATAGAAACTGGAAACTGGTCAAGAATACCTATTAACCTTAGGAATTGTAATACTTGTTATAACAAAATAGATGAATTTCACTACTTATTAGAATGCTCCGATTTCAGCGATGAAAGAAGAAAATATTATCAAGCCATATTATTACCGTCGTCCAAATATTTTCAAATTAGAGCAACTGATTAACACAAGTAACAAAACTGAATACATAAACTTGTGTAAATTTGTGAAGAATATACTTATAAGAACGAGGTGAACACATTTCTTTATATATGTTTTTGTTGTTTGTTTTTGTTTTGTTTTTTGCCTGAATTGTCAGCTGTATGTACATGTTTGTATTGCCTTTGATCATACATTTCTATGTTCTTCTTTCACAGATGTGCTCTTCTTCCTTTTTCACAAACTCCAAGAGTCTTTTAAATATATAGTGTGTTTTACGTAACAACTAAACTTTGTAAAATGCTTAATAGCCGTTTTCTCACTCACATAGTACTATTCCCACAGTAATTTTTTTTTTATTCTAAAAATAAAAAAAATAATAATGATAATGATATTTTTTATGACTCTCCGCTCTATCAACTAAATGGGGAGATCTTTTTTTTTTTTTTTTTTTTGTACTTGATATTCTTTGTTGTCTTGTTAAATAAGTATATGCTGCAAGCAATGTTTAACAAAATCTCGTTTGTGTACTATTTCGTGTTGTATATCCTTTTTGATTGAGCCTCTGTAAACATTGTTACAAACTAACCCTCATTTTTTCATGTAATCATGAAATGAGAGAATAAAGGTATTTGACTTGACTTGACTTGTTAATTGATCAATAAGCCGGCCGCATGTTTTTCACACGTCGTGAAAATTGAGCAGGTGCCAGCTTGATTGAGTAAATGACGTCACATGGTAATAATCGAGGATATGTGTATTTGTTTGCCGCGCGTGCTAACACTTATGATTATGTTTGTATGACGTCATGTTTACAGCATATCTAAGGAAGCACAGAGGTGACATGTGGGAATTTTTTTTATATTATCACGTGGCCACGCGATAATAAAAAAAGAAAAAACGTAAAACTAAAGCTATCTGGCCACGCGATAATAAAAAAAAGAAAAAACGAAAAACTAAAGTTATCGCGTGGCCACGTGATAATAAAAAAAGAAAAAACGTAAAACTAAACGGTATCGCGTGGCCACGCGATAATAAAAAAAGAAAAAACGAAAAACTAAAGTTATCGCGTGGCCACGTGATAATAAAAAAAGAAAAAACGTAAAACTAAAGTTATCGCGTGGCCACGTGATAATAAAAAAAAAAAAACGTAAAACTAAACGCTATCGCGTGGCCACGCGATAATACAAAAAGAAAAAACGAAAAACTAAACGCTATCGCGTGGCCACGTGATAATAAAAAAAGAAAAAACGTAAAACTAAACGCTATCGCGTGGCCACGCGATAATAAAAAAAGAAAAAACGTAAAACTAAACGTATAAACTTTAGTTTTACGTTTTTTCTTTTTTTATTATCACGTGGCCACGCGATAACTTTAGTTTTACGTTTTTTATTTTTGTATTATCACGTGGCCACGCGATATCTTTAGTTTTTCGTTTTTTCTTTTTTTATTATCGCCTGGCCACGCGATAGCGTTTAGTTTTACGTTTTTTCTTTTTTTAGTATCGCGTGGCCACGTGATAATATAAAAAAAATTCCCACATGTCACCTCTGTGCTTCCGTACATATCAGTTCCCGCGTTGTTTATGGTTTAATATAACATAATTTTTCTACTCTTTGTATATAGAGACCAAATCGCGAGGCATGTTAGAATGTAAGTGTCATCATTGTACATTATTATAAAACGTTTTATAAACGATGTAAGACATGTGTAAAATCACATGCTGTATACAAACTATTTATCATATGATACCTACTGTTCGATTTCGTAAACAATGTGTTTATAAACATGGGTCATTCCATTTATTTTATGTATTAGGGAGTGAAGCATTGTTGTATATAAAGATCAATATATTTAGTATATCAATAGATTTATCACAACGTCACAACCAAAGACGTACTTGTACAGTGGTACAGGTGCTGGCTTCTTACGCTTGTATGTCGCGGTTCAATCTCCGTACTGAGCAGTATTAAATTTTTCATTTTTTGTTTTATAATTTATGTTTTCTTGAAACAATCGTAACACTTACAAAATATGTATTATATCTTTGTTAAAGATATTTTATAACATTTTATTAGCTCGACTATTCGGAGAATATGGAGAGCTATTACAGTCACTTGTGCGTCGGCGTCCGTCGGCGTCGGCGTTGCAGCTTTGGTTAAAGTTTTGCCTGCTAGGTACTATCATGGACATATCACAGTAACCACTTATGATATTGACTTGAAAATTTGTTAATGTTTTAAGTGGTGTCACACAGTCAAGAAAGGTAACTCTTGTTTAAATTTAGTACAAATTATGGCCCTTGTTTTACTTTGAAAATTTGGTTAAAGTTTAGCATGCAAGGTACTTTCATGCACATATCTCAGTAACCACTTATGGTAGTTATATCAAACTTAGCAATGTTCAGGGGTACATTTTGTATCAAAAAATTAATTTACCAAAAATTAAATATATAGTGATAGATTTTGACTTTGTTTATGATTCAACTTTCCGAGTTCTTACTTAATAGTTAGCGGAATTTAGTTTTGCTATTGCACTGATAAAAGTTCTGTTTTATTAGCAAGCACCCACAATAGTCAAGCGTGCTGTCTTATGGACAGCTCTTGTTTTATTCATGTTTATAGTCTCTTTAGGGACAACACATGACGTCGACACAAAATACGGCAAAATATACGTCATTTCAGTTACATTAATTTTTTTGGTTTATCTTAAATTGTTGTTGGTTCTTCGTTAAAGCAATATAATGAATTCAAGCACGAAATGCCAGTATTCGCGTGACATTCTTTGATCTAAAGATCTTCCGTTTTAAAAGTTAGGTTAGATGTGATGTATCGCCCACTTTTCTTTTAAAAGAGAAGATGGCAATTTAAGTGGTTGTATGTTGCCATCGGTACCATACTACAGGACATTTTACGCCGACATTTCTTTTGCTGATATAATATGGCTAAATGAAAAGGAATTGACTTCAGCAAGAAAAAAGCGAAGAAAAAAATATTTAGTCATACTAGGCTCGAACCAGCAACTTTAAGTAACACAGTACAATGTTATACGCTCAAATATCTCGGTTTTAACCACGCGCCCAGTGTTGCACGATTCTCTCGTACCAAAACAACTGGTATACATTAAAACTGATTGACCCGACTTACCTGGGCACTGGAGCAGTCTATTTTAAAAGTACAAAAACACGTATGACCTAGAAATCGAACTGAAGCTACAATAACAAGTATATTTGCCAATAATTGTACAATCATAAAAACAGCGACTAGTGTAAACATTGACCTATGTCAATTGACCTCAATCTTAAGAATAAGCTTAAATCTAAGGTATATTAAAAGCGCCACAAGCAAAAATACTACATTTTACTAAGCATGTATTAGACAGGCATCAGTCGTTAGAGTCATTACCTCCTGTCTGTTCTGTGCATTTTTATAACGTCTTCACAATTTCTCCTTCCCCTTGACTCTAACTCTGTTGAGATGAGTTTTGATTGAGACAAATTTTTGATAGAGATACTTTCTAAAAGGAAAAAGATTTGTAGAGAAAAAAACGAATCCTCTCAATCTCAACAGACTTTTATAAGACTAAGCCTGTATGTGTAAATTACGACCTTTACTACGTTTGCTACAATTCACGCGCTTCAAAATAAATATGGCCTACATCGTCAATACGATAATTAAATACACAGCTGAACTATATATAGTGCGATATGGGTTTGTGCATTCTCGTACGTCCAGGGCATTCGTTACATAATTTCATGTTTGTCTAAAAGGTTGGCAAACCACTGGTGCATGGGGGTTTGTGCGGACAAAGGTTAAATCGATTTTGCACACAGCTCGAATATCGTTCCCGCAGTGTGCAAAATAGGCCGTGTATATCGAATTGAAACGTGTGCAGTCCGCCGTGTGCAAAATAGGCCGTATATATTGAATTGAAACGCGTGCAGTTTCATTCATAAGAAAGGACGGCGATATAAAATTGACATTACGTTGAAATAAACTTGCGAAACAGAAGACAATGGGCGATCCGTGCAACTGTAAAGAAAGTAAGTGTTATCCGTTTATTTGTTCCTATTCAACAGTAGATAGAATTAGGTAATATATTGATCTGTTTAGGTATATATTCGAATACTGCGTAGTTTTATTACATTATATGTGATGTCTGTGTCAGTAAAGAGAGGATTGAATTGCTGGCATGAAAGAGGCGAAGTCACTAGTTCTTACGATTTTATGTTATTCCCCTGTCGGTGTTTATTTCAGTTACGATGCACGATGACATAGATCTACTTATTTCAATATATAGATCTAGTTTTGCACCGACAGGATGTTCCTTTTACTAATATTAGTTACGTATTTTACGAAAAAAGACAGAAACTAAGTTTGTATTGCAACCAGAAGTCCAGTAGCGTTTTAGTTTCTTAATGCGTAGTTTTATTATATTATATCATGTGATGTATGTAGCTTGTACTCTCAGTCAGTCAAGTGTAGAGTTTCGTCTGGGATAGTCGGCCTAGAGGATTGAATTGCTGGCATGAAAGAGGCGAATGGCGTGTTGCAGTTCAAACTTTTTGATCACTGGTTGTTACGAATTTTATGTTATTCTCCTGTCGGTATTTATTATATTTACGACGCACGTGGACATACTTATTTCCATATAGATCTAGCTTTGCACGGACAGGATGTTCTTTTTTACTAATAATAGTTACGTATTTTACGAAAAAAAGACAGAAACAAGGTCTGTATTGCAGCCAGAAATGTGTTTAAAGTCCAGTAGCGTTTTAGTTTCTTATTACGGTTTTCGTGAATGATTTCATTTTTACGGAAGATTTCCAACGATAAATGTATTTATCGTCAATTAAAACTCCGATATATACGATGAGCTGGAATATATAGTGACATCTTAAAGGGAAGTGATAAAGCTTGAAACAAGAGAGTTTTAATATTCAATATACAGCCAAATATAAACTGATTTAAATTTCATGATATTGTTTAAAACAGATCTTCAAATTTAATGCATTTAAATATATGTTACGGTCACTTTCTAAATTACACAGAATTAACAAGTTTTCAAGTTTATTTTGATATAAGCACACAGTTTGTACATTACAAACATACAAAAACATGAGGCAGATAATAAATAATACAATATTCGGTCATCGTGACTCGGTCAAGTGCATTGACACTTTTACGAGTAGCTTGACATTGCCCCAGGTCCCGCTTAGATAATATATATTGACCGAGATGTCTTTGCAAAACAATCCTAAAGCGTGCTAACTTAGTATGATTTAGACCCGTATTGCACCACACTCTCGGGGTGTCATGTTATCTGTATTGATATGCTGTACTCCAAATTAAAATTTGAAAAGCCGGGAAGTCGAACAGGCTGAAGTTTTGCCCTTTTTTAACACTAAAAATCTAATGTATTTAGTTTTGATATTTTCGACTTGAAGTTTTTATGAAGAATAAATGGTCAAATCACGCAAATTATACATAAACTACACATTATATAAATCGACGATTAAGAACTTTTACGGTTATTGATTTCATAGCAAATACCTTTTTTTTATCTTTATTTTAAATAACCAGTACATTTTAACCAACAAAAAAGAAACATGTAGTTTTACAATGTGGTTCATGAAACTGCAAATGAATCTTGATTTAATCAATAAATGGTGCATAATAAACAACATGTCTTTACATCCCTTAAAAACTAAATGCATGGTCATTGGTTCAAATTATAAACTAAAACACGCAGGTAACCTTCATTTAAAAATCAATGATTGCTTATTAGGAAACGTTACAACTCAAAAAAATATTTGGTGTGTATGTGGACAATGTTCTGAATTGGCATAACCATATTGATTATGTTTGCAAAAAAATAAACTCCAAAATCGCATTATTAAAAAACATTATATATTATATATCGGATGAGAGGAAGTTTATGTTTTATAGCGGTTACATTCTTCCAATATTCGACTACTGTTGTACAATTTGGGGAAAAGGCAATGCAAAATATGTACAAAAAATAAATAAATTGCAAAAACGCATAGCAAAACTTATTTTAAATCGACCCATTCTTCAGATTTACTAAAGGAATTGCATTGGTTGTCTTTTTCGGACAGGTGCAAATATACTGCGCTTCTCGTTTATAAGATTTTTAACAATATGGCTCCAATATACATGTCAGAGTTAATAGCGTTTTGCCAAAATGATTCATATAGATTCGTTCTGCATCTCGCAAAGATCTTGTACTACAAACGAAACCTAGGACTAATTTATACAAAGACTCATTTTCCTGTTAGAGTTTTAAAGTATGGAATGATATTCCAAAGGAATTGAGATTATTAAAAATACAAATAGTCTTTTAAACGAAATTACAAAAAATATTTTTATAACAAAATGTAGAAATTACTTACATATACAACTATGCACTGGTTATTTTAGTATCTAAGTAATGACATTTGATTATTTATAAAGTTCATAATGTTATTTGCATTTGAGTGTCTGTCGTAGAGAGAATGAGGTTTATTATATAAACGTATCTTATATGTTATTAATATTAGTATAATTAATTTAGTGTAAATGATTTGTGGTGTATGTGTGGTTTAAATGTATGTATGTTATGTTTCCTTTTCTCTTTTTGTTCTGAAGGCCATATGAAAATAAGTTAAGTTTTGAATGATTATGATTCATAATATACCTTTTATGTAACCTTCGTAAAATAAAGTCATTATTATTATTTTATTATTATTATTATTATTATTATGAGAGAAAATTAAATTTCTTTCAAAAAATAGTTTGTTGCTTCTTTTATGGATGCAAAAGTAAGATATTTTTGCGCTAGCTTTAGCAATTCTGCAACAAATTAACCAAATAGCCCCAGGCTGAAATAATGTGCACTTGCGGGAAAGTCCGAGGATTTCCGTTAATTTCCGGATGCATACGATCGGTGAACGATAGTAAAATCCTATATCGATTTTTCAAATGAAATCTGATGGGTCTAATTCTGCCATATGAATAATAATTAGCGAGGTGTGTTAAATTGATCCGGCATGTTATGAAAATATTCATACCTACAAGCAATTTGTGACTGATACATAGTTTGCATACAACCACATTATTTACATACTGAATGAACTGTAACGTTAGCTTACATTTTAAGATTTAAAAAGGGGGAGGGGTGTTGTAAAATCTCCGTTCAGTATACATAAAGGTTGTTGTAGATGAAATCTTCGTGGTAATAAATGTAGATTGGAGTGGGCAAAAGGTTTACAATCATTAAACTATATATAAATCTAAGTGATATACTATGAAACAAAACTCGTAACACAGATACATGGTTCTTGAATGAAATTTTTATTTATCTGTTCGTTTCTAAGTTACTTTGCTCTTTCTTTATCAAGAATATCAAACTCTGATAAACGTTGTATGGTTATTCTGAAAAATTGTCCTACGTTTACAAAATTGGTGAAAGAGCTAGCAACAAAACTATCCAGAAAGTAGCGTAAACGTATTTCCATTTTATCTATTTATCGTGTTTATGTACAAACGTATCGTATCAACAGGACAACTGATATAGTGGAGTGATAAAATTGATTTTGATACTGATACTTGTGGGGTTGGTGATTACAACAATAATGCGTTATGACAACAATAGCAACAATAATTATAATTGGCTGTAACATAATATTACTTATCATCATCATGGTTATTATCATCTAAATATTACTTAATCATCATTAATACATTTCAGCGGGAACATGTGCGTGTTCCAATAGCTGTTCAGCAACAAGTGGGTGCAGGTGCGGCACTGGCTGCAAGTGTGGAGACTCCTGCGAGTGCTCCGGATGTAAAGTCGTTTGCAAATGCGATGGTAAGTGATACTATTTTTCGCCATAAACCATATACTAATTAATTAGTTGTTTATTTTAAAACAAAAAAATCGAGTTGCTTGCCGTACAACGACACAAACACGCTAAGTAGCTTATAAAAAACATTCCAAATGGCTAAATTACTGAAAAAAGTAGACAATGTCTTATGACATACACACTCATACGTGTGTATGTCCAGTTTGTGAAGGTATAGCGATTAATGCATAATAAACTTATGTAAACCAAACTGCTGACAGGGATGTGCTATAAAAGAATCATACAAGTCAATATCAATTTTAGATTTTAGATATTTCATTACGGAAAAGAGCATGTAAGTTTGAGACACTTGTATTCCTACAAGTTTACTTTCACATTTTTTTCATTTCAGGCACCTGCAGTTGTGGTCAAGGTTGCACCGGACCAAGCACATGCTCATGTGGCGTTGGGTGTTCCTGTAAGTGATGGGTTAAAGTCACGCGGTTGCAGCGGCGCGTAGAAACACTCATAACAAAATATTTAGACCACATACCAAGATACTCTTTACATCGCTGTAAATCATCGGATGAAAGATGGTGGTTTCACATTTTTTTTATCAAAAACTGATGACTTCTGACGTATAAATGGACAATTTCAAGACAGATCATTTACTTCTAACTTTTTAGTTAAAAGTAAAAAGATGTGCTAAACTTGAAATAAGAAGTCATGTTATCTTCACAGCCGCGTGACATGAAGTTGAACGCAACTTTTTGCATAACTTACAAGAATTATTGAATAAAGAAATAAGTGAATAAAGGTGTTATTTGTGTTATTCATGAGGCTAACCAAAATGACCAAATAAAATTAAGCTCTTAGTTACCTCTTACCCTGCTGGTTGCGAATGTTCTTTTCTTTTTAGCTCGACTTTTCGAAGAAAAGGGGAGCTATCCTACTTGCCCCGGTGTCGGCGTTGGTGTCACACCTTGGTTAAGTTTTTCGTACCACCCCACTTTATTTCAAAAGTATTAGAGGTATGGCTTTGAAACTTACCATACTTGTTTACCATTATAATCTCCATCTACAGACAAGAGTACACAACTCTGTCAAGATATTTGACAGAATTATGTCCCTTTTTACTTAGAAAATACATTGAATATGGGTAAAATCCACTTATTGCCTTAACCCTTTGAGATATTGCTTTGAAACTTTGACTGCTTGTTTACATCATTACCCCCCATCTGTAGGCAAGAGAAGGTAACTCTGTCAGGGTTTTTTTTAAATTAAGGCCCTTTATCGACTTAGAATCTTGGTTAAGTTTTTCATTCTTGTCCACTTGTTGACTTAACCATTTGAGATATTACTTTGAATGTTGGAGTACTTATGTACCATCATGAGACCTATCTGTAAGCAAGAGAAGATAACTCTGTGAAAATATTTCTTGATTTGTACTTAGAAATTCCTAGTTAAAGTCTTGTGTGCCCTTAACTGTCAAAGTTTTGTTTTATAGGCAAGCACTAAAACGTCAAGCGCGCTGTCCTACTGACAGTTCTTGTTATATACCCGAAGGGACGTATAATTGGAACACTCGTGGTGAGCGGGCGGCTCCAATACTTTGTCCGCTCTGTAAGTCAAACAGCTTTCATCTGATCTTCACCAAACTTAATTTAAATGTTTTTTGGCATAATGTCTCGGCCAGGTTCGATAACCAGCCAAATCTCCATAGGCACTTTTGGATTATGGCCCTTGAAATACGCAAAACTGACCAAATTAGCCTTGTCCGCTAAGTCGAGCAGTTTATATACGATCTTCACCAAACCTAGTGAACATATTTGTGGGTATAAGTTCTACGCCAATTTCGATAACTAGCATAATCATCCGAGGCAATTTAGGATTATGGCCCTTGAATTATCGAAAAATGATGAAATTAGCTTTCTCCGCTCTAAAGTTCAAACAGTTCACCTTTTAGTTCTAGCAGGTTTTACAAAACCGATGAACTGCCAGATAATGAGTTTTCCCACATTGGCGAGCGTATTTTGTGGCGGTTTGTCACTCTTGTTTTAACAGCAGTATATTATGTAGCTAAAATAACTTCAGCGTACCCGGTTAATATGCCTGATAGAACGTGTACGCTGAAGCTTACTCCGTAGGGAAATCATACCAATAATCGTGCCAGGAATCTGACACGCTCGCATTTCAGTATTTCATGAGCAATAAGTGAAAAAAATAAATAAGTTTATTAATCAGACCATAATCTTTTAATTTGCCAAATTTGAATATCAAATTTTGTCTATTTAACGTAAAGCTTTACGAAAGTTTCGAACAGGTCATAATTTTCACCAATTGGCCGCCATCTTGCCGATTTGACAATTATCACGTGACCATTCCCAAGAACCTTTGGAAAGGGATCTCTGCGGGAAATCGCCAAAGGTTCCGATTGAGGTCATGGGGACAGTTTATTTATTTACATGACCACGTGCGTTTTGGCGCGAACACTTTCAAGGTCTGTTCCGCGTCGAAAATAAAGTAAATTTCTTTTGAAATAAAAAAAACATAGTGGTAAATGCTATTGTATATTTACACTCGTTCTATATCATCTAAACATTAAACAAAAGGAAAATATCAAGCGTTCTGAACTACATGAAAAATGAGTGCGATTGCATCATACGAGATCTCGCGAGAGCAGGCATTTGGAAAGTCCGTTGTAAATGTAAACACAATGATGTATGTTTAAAAAATCGATGTTTTTGTAGTCATGTTTGGTTGTAGAACACCGTAAATGGTTTGAAAAGATGAATTTATAAATATATGACCCAAACATGATCATATTTCCCTACTTAACGTACATTAGATGAAAATTTGCATGATCTGTTATTCTGGTAAGGATTCGTAGTAGGGCTGATCCAAAACTCTAAAGCCGCAGCTAACGAAAAACAAAATATAAAAATAGCGGCATTTAAAGTTTTGGAAGCCAGAACTATATAATTATTATGATATGCACTGTTTGCTATTTAGTCGGTAATGTTCAGTAGGCAACCCATCGCACAATTAATAATTCAGTTGCAATAGTCATCAATATGAAAATTCCGTTATAGAGATTTAGGCTTAATGTCGGCACCTGTCATTGGTGTGGTAGATATAAGATGTACATTATGTACTGGGCCCTTCCCTTGAAATACTGTATGGTAAATTACCCGCTTGTGAATACTGTTGAAAACAAGTGTTAAACCAAAGAAAATAAATAATGTCACAGTAAAGATAGAGCGGCGTAACTTATGTATTATTGACTGTGTCTGCTTGGGTCACTTTACTTTTGTGCTCCTGATTTTCTTTTGGAAAAAAATAGTTCGTCATTACGAACAGTATAAAGCTGATTGTTGTGTTTGTCATACCACAAAAAGTCCATTGCTACAAATAAACTTCCTTTCCATTATATGATTACTTTATAAGTCTACGTTCAGAATAACTTTATTCAAGATGTTAACTGTTCTTACAATATCTTGTGGGATTCAGACATTGAATATAAAGGGGACTATACCTGCAACTATTCTTCTTAAAACTTGAACTGAATTGTCGTCCGTTAATATTATAAGTTTAAAATCCGATATCCTGAGTTATATGGTTTTCAATCATAGCTGATGTAACTGATAAAAGATGTGTTTATTTCATCTGGTGAAAGAGAACAGAGAATGACTCTTTAGGTCGTTTCTGTGTTTTGAAGATTAATAAAATACTTAGTTCGGTACATAATTTAACATTGCCAGGAATGTCCATCGAGAATCTTATGTAAAAAAAGACTACCTTCAGGAAAATTTCAGCGACATTCGAAATCGAGTTACTGTAAATGTCATGATATGAAAAGCCTAGTGTGTTCAAACAGTGTTCGAGCAAATAATAGCTTTTAACCCAATACACCAAACTCTTCCTGCTACCAGTACGAAATAATAACTTTCCAAATATAACTTTTCTTATTTTGACTGGGAGAGTCAATTTAAAAAAAGAAAAGAACTGCATGCCGGAGTTGCTTCCCTTCCACTACACTGCCGAAATCACTACCAACAACAATAACACAAGGGAGATCACTGCGAAGAAAGGATCTATTACATGTATTTTATAGTCCATTGTTGTATTTCTAAAGCACCAACTTCTTATACTAATGCGGCATTATCATTAGTTTAACACATTTAAATGCACAGCAACCAAAAATTGCTTTTATAAAACTATCACCAAAAAAGATTAGATGCGCATAATGTCACTTTAAACGCTGGTATGTAACTTGACAGGAATGTATACATAGGTGAATGATGCATACTGTTTGTTTGTAATTGTGCTTATTAGGTCCACCAACCTCGTTGGAGGTATAGTCGGTACGACCTGTGATGCATACTGTCATTGTGATCCACTTATTTATACCAGAGTTATGGTCTTTTGAGCTAGACGTTTGGTACCCGGATTCTCTTGTATCTGCATCTGTCTGTCTTCAACCTGCGCCTTTTAGGAGTCTTGGCAAGTTCACCCAAGAAGTCCCAGAACTGAAAAAAATGAACGAAAATAAATTCAAATTTTATCAAATGTAACCTTCATAACAAGTTTCAAATAAATATCTTGCAACATCCTAGTAACAATTGTTTTCAATTGCTTCTTGATTTTTGTTAAGGGTAATATGTTTCAAAACAATGCTAATTTCTTTATCAAACATCAGTATCTATTTACTTCGATTTTTCAATGCTGATAGTTAGAAAATAATTACAACGAACATTAAAAAATAATAACACATAGTGAAATGAGTGAAACTGCATTTATAAAATGAATCACCTTACTTACCGAATCGCTGCCGGTTGGAAAAGCAATATTTTGCGTATAGAAAATATATATAAGTTGACTCGTTATTGACATTTTCGCTTTTCGCTTTATTCATATTTCACTTAAATTAAAATTAGATAAATATAGAGATATAAATTAATATAAGTATATGTACTCGCAAGCACGTCTTGAAGCACTAGGTCTCATATTCAAATAGCAACATACTAAAAATACGCCGCTATGTGTGAACCATATGTCAGTAGAGGTGTATGTCATTTTTATGGCGAATACTATGTTTATATACGATCTGATTTCGAAATCCGATTGTTGATCTTGTGTTTCGTTTCGACAAGATCAAAATAGGATCATTATATGATTAGTGTTAGTTATGAATTGTTTTGTTGTTGTTTTTTTTGTATTAGATACAAAAAAAACATTGTAAAATTTATATCGGCAATTGTTAAAACTCTTGTTCTTATAGAATCTTCTCCGTTTCACTGTTGTATTTGTCTCGCCATTTTCATGATTGTAAATCCTCATGGGCCATATGGCCTACAGGACTATTTGAAAATAAACTTATCAAACTTAAACTTACGATCGATAAGGCGCTTATAACATTAGTTAGCTACTGTAAACAGATTTCTTTAATACGAACAATAATATGAAGTTAGTACATTTGGCAGGAAGATATCATCGGAAAAAATAAATGATAGTATTACCAGACTGGTATTGGGTGATCGCTCTATTTGTTTGCGTAAGTCCTTCTGTTAACGAAAACGTACCTTTCCATTTATGTTTATAATTATTATGAACACTAAAATTTATCTCATAAAAAAACTTGTCATTTCATACAAGGTTTTAGTAATAAATCCTAAAAATTATCTTGGAAAAAATGAACAAAACAATTCATCAAAATGTTGTAAAGCTAAGAAGCTAGATGGACACGACTTTTCTTCTTTTTTTTGTGAATATGGTTGATTTTCTAATGATTTAACAAGAATTATTTTAACTAAATGAAACTCTCAATCAAGTTCAAATATGAATGAAAACAACAACACTCTTGGTCGATAAGAAATGCATAAATTCATGCAAATATCTTCTCGGAAATAAATTACTCAATTTTATACTTCGGTGTCTCAATATATGGACTCCAAGTACAGTTGGAAATGCTAGTGAGTTAGGATGGAACTATGATGGACGATATACATGTAGGGGCCACAATCATGAACCTACTGTTATATTAAAGTTGTTTATCTAAATGGACATACATGTACTTTCAATATTTTAAACACCAAGAACTTTTTAACGAAACTTTTCCCTTAATGTAAATGATTTTGATAGTTTAGATGTTTCAGCATTTGAATAATGACCGAAAGATCAAAAGTTCAATATAATGTAGATAGTGAGAGAGAAAAAACTACATGTATACAGGAATCTGAGATAATTCACTTTCTAGTGTTAATGAAACAGACGCGTTGAAAAGGCATTGACATCCTAGCCAGTAAATGTGATAATAATGTGCGAATAAAACACACCATCATTTGTTCAGGCGACTAATAATTTTTAATAACACACCATTATATCTCTTTTTGTGTTTAGTCAGCACCTTTCAATGGAAAACCCACGTATTGCTTTAGGTGCTAATTAAACACGTACATGTATCTGTTAATACGATATGCTAGGAAATATTGCGTATATCAAAATCTGAAATCAAATTACATACTGTACTTTATATTATGGTTTCAATAATTTTTGCGCTGTAAAGGCAAACAAAGTTCTAAATCATATTTAACGATATGCAGACCGATGACGATCTGTACTGTTAGCAAAGGTAGTATAATTCGGTATACGACAATACATCGACAGACGACTCATCGACACGACAAATCACCGACAAGACAATACATCGACACGACAATTATTACCGCCAGCAGAGTAAAAGTTTAACAACGTGATTCTCGTGCAAGCTACACCATTACACGAGTAATACGTTAAATACAGCAGCATCGAAATTTTGAAAGATGTAGAACTTCATAAAATATAACGATTTTTTAAAAATAACATTTTTGTTCAAAATTGCTATCTTACACTATGTTCAACTACCCTATGAAGTATCATAGCCGTGACTGGTAACTGAGAAGTGGACTTTAACAAAACTGAAATGAAAATTCAAAAAGTTTGCACAACTTTTAATGTTATTCAAAAGTAATGGGATTTGCCGATAGGGTTGATTGTGTTGTACCAATTGATTAATTCGGATTTAACGTCGCACTGAACAGCTAAGGTCATATGTCAACTTCCAGCTTTCATGGAGGAGAAAGACCCCAGGTGCCAATATTGATGTTTTGGTGTTTTTCCAAGTCACAGATTGAGACTTAAATGATTATCATCATTTTTAATAATATTGTAGACTTCTTCAAGTTTGCAGAGAAACATTAAAATAACAATTTTGTCTAAATGTAACTAATTGTTTTGCAAAAATTGACAAAAATGAAAGTGAAAGTACCGGGGAATCAAACTCCCGGCAGAGTTTATTTCTCCTTACAGTATCTGTACTGTCTGCTTTTGATCGTTTTGTTTTCCTCGGTTTTTAAATTTGTTTTATAATACGCAAAATGTACATCCACGACTCAGTGCTCGAAATCGGACTGTAGGCTGGCTTACTTTCGAGTCTAAAATAGATATCGAATGGCCTAGATCTGTTCCTTATTTACATTAAGGAGCAAACTCCATAAATTTGATTGGGGGAGCTCCGCTCTCAAATCACTGCCTTCACAAGACAACACGGAAAAATGTCGTGACGGCATAAACAACATTATTTCGAATCAAATTTATGTATTTGATCTCCTGAGAGTTAAATATTTTATAAACTTTACTTTAGACCACACAAATTTGAAGGTTGGACATTGGATTTGTCGCACGTTTTTTTTTCTGCTATAACACTTTTTTTGCATTCGCCCGTATCTCTTTTTTTTTTTTGGGGGTCGCCATTGACAAAGAGCAAAGTAGCTCGTTTATACGGTAAACTGATGTTTTTCTTTCGTCCAGAAACAATAAAGCCACCCAAAGTGCACATCGGACACCTGTCGTTCTTAGGATGTCCGGTCATGGTGGTCGTTTGTTGGAAAAATGTCTTGAAAATTAGTATATCCGCGTTAGCGTCTAACCGAAATTAGGTACACTTTGAAGTTGGCTCTTGCCAGACCCCTGGGACAAAGATTATTCATTAATATAAAAAGAAGAAAATTATTACATTGAACTTTGATAGTTGATGAAAAATAGCACTAATAGCGGCGATCGTAAATGACACAAGAAAAGGGCAGTCGCTAGGTACCATATTTTATACGGAGTTAAGCAAGCTCATTCTTGAATGCGTGAGAGATTCACTGAAATCGGATACATTTTTGTCATATGTTAGGAAGCTTTTGCGAAAATAAAGTAAACTTCTACCAAACATATACTTAGTTAAGCTTTCTCAAAACGTCGAGGAAATAACAGCTTTTAACCCAATACACCAAGCTCTTCCTGATACCAGTACGAAATAATAACTTTCCAAATAGTACTTCCTATTTTGACAAACTGCATGCAGGAGTTGCTTCCCTTCCACTGCCGAAATCTCTACCAACAACAACAACAACAACACAAGGGAGATCACTGTGAAGAAAGGAACTATTATTTTATTAGTCCGATTTTTTTATTTCTAAAGCACCAACTTCAAATACTAATGCGGCATTATCATTCATTCAACACTTTTGAATGCACAGCAACCAAAAATATTGCTTTTATAAAACTGCCACCAAAAATAGGTGCAGTAAGATGTGCATAATGTCACTTTAAAGTGACGTTCCAGGTTGTGACGTCATATAGCTTTGTCGTACTTGTTGTATTACTCTGACAGTTAAATTATAAAAGACGTGTTTAAAAATACATATCTAAAATATTAACTGCCAATTGATGTAAATGCATATAGCTTTTTTTCAAATTCATTCAATACGTCTTTTACAATGACGTCAAACGGGCAGTTGTCGTAGCCACACCTATGAACCATTTGATCGGTAAAAGTGATATTTTTCCATGATCTATAAAATGATAGCTTAGTGTCTGAAATCGGTCAGTAATTTTACAATATATGGATCCGAGTCCAAAAAACAGAACATTTCAAAATGTATAATATTTCATCAAACCGACTACTCTATACTTGACGCCGGAGCGGAGTGTTTGTATGAAAATTAAACACAAATTGGTGGTAGAGAATGGATTGTTTTTGATATTTTAACTTAATATAACAAAACTCAGTTCGAACCGAATTTTTCTTCAAATATCACGGGGTCCTACATACGGACCTGAATATCACAAACAGCGATTAAACCATTGGCCGTTCCCATGTCTGATAGATCACGCGATACCCTGACAGTAAAAATGTCAACTTGATTCTATTTGTAGTAATCATTACCTGTGCATACACACCAGCGTGATCTAACGTAATTGTACAAAGTTTTTCTAAAGTTCTGCAGTTAACATAAATTATTTTCTTAATAAAATTGTCTATGCCAGGTAACGGATGTGCTTTCAAATCCATTTTCACGTTCATATTATAAAGCTTAACTTCTATTTCTTTTGCCGAAGTGCACTTACTGACGTTTCAGAATGTGAAAGATTCGCGCTTATCAGAATGCGCATTACAAAAGCAAGTGGTACTGACGAACAATTTGCTAAAAATGACACATTGTATACAACGCTTTAGCATGAGGACGTCAAAGAAGCGTTACCACGCATTAATTAATGCCACTTCACCATGTTTGATTTAATCATCCTATGAATTATGCCATTCTCTAATAGAATATTTGATGCGACTACATGCTTAGCTGATTCAAGTATAATCTTATAATCAATTGCAATGTTCGAGTTAGTGCCATGCCTCATCTCGCCTGCCAGTCAGGAGTGCAGCTATTTTCAAGATAGCTGAGCATCATGTATATATTATCTTGATATCTAGATATGAATCCGGTCTATTACTAGTTTTCTGATGATGGCTGCTTTTCGAAAATAATATACACGATTTGTTTTTGGAATATCATCGAATACTTCTGCACAGAAAACATGTGCTACTGCTACTGCCTACTTCCTATACATACAGAAAACAACTTTCAAAATTTGCGCATCATAGTTATTGTTAGTGAATTGGTTATAATGTAGAAATATATCATAGTTTAGTCTTATTACTCGTAAATTCTTGTTCTGTAACCATCTTCACTTGCATAACCTTGCTTATCGTGTCATGGACCTTTAACATTTAACTGATAATAATTTCTCATACCCCTACTCCTGACCCGGATTATTTGAAACAGACATATTAGAACAAATACACTCAATTTGTTTAATACAATGTACCTGAAAGCAATCATGAATATTGTTTGTTATACAAGAAGAGTGTCAATCAGCATTGCAATTAATTGCTTTTCAACAAACAGCAGCGTTTTCTATTGTATGAAACACGTATAGTGGGCGTATCTGCTTTTATGATTCATTCGGTAATAAAGCGACACTGCGGTTGGTTAGCGACTATTATACCAACCAATATTTTGGTTTTAGTTTACATATCTGGGCAATTGTATAAGGTCAGTTTTAGACTTGTCAGTCACACAAAATACAACGGATACTTACAGCCGTGCAATAGTTTTTTTGCTTTTGATTTCGTTTCGTCGTTGACGATTAATTTCCGTTGTCAGTCAAACTCAAGCCATAACAATAAATAAGAGGCGAACAGACAAAAATCTTACTTCGCAAGATTGATTATTAAACCAGGGTTGCATATAGAATACTGAAACTCCCAGAACCACAATAACGTACAGCTCTTATTTTATCAAGAAAGATGTCTTACAGGCGGAATTGACCGTCAGTTCATTTGTACCAGAAACATTCCTAACTTTGCTTTTTAACGGATAAGTACGTGTTAGAAATATAGCGCAGTATCTTTTTTGATGATATTGCAATGACTTATTAGAATGCTTTCTTTCAACACGCCAGAAAGGCAACATTTTTTTAAGTGACTAGAAGATGGTTCTATCATTTTCCTATCAGTATCAAAGTTTCTTTATCAGTAAATTCAAAGTGAATTACGGCGTTATATAATAAGTTCTATTTGGCCACGAAGAGGGACGGAGAAACGTGTTTGATCAGTTTGCGTTTAGCTCAGTTATGAGAGCATTCGCCCAGGGTGCATTTTTCTTTACGCTTTCTTACTGCATAAAGATAAACTTGACAGGAAATGTTACTGTGAAATCTACCTACCTATGTCTTTCATATACTCAAAATCCCGCCGATTATCTTTTTTTAAATAAAGTTCTTCTTACACTTAAACTTAAGCACTTAAGACTACAATTCAGTTACAATGTACATGGGATGGGCATGTAAAGAAATTGTACTGTATTTCGTGTCTTCGATGTCTCCACACACTGTTTCTGTGTAACATATCTCTAATCAAGACTTGAAACTACAAAGACAAGACAAATACAAAATGTATTAGTGTATAGTAAATCACTTACAAAAATGTACCAAATACTGAAATTAAGCTTCGAACGATTAAAAGTGAAGTTGTCTTTTAGCAACAGAATAAAAAAGAAAAAGCAGGTTGTACACATTTTATCTACCATAAGTTCATTAGCCATTACAGACAATTTTGATAAACAAACTGATGTATGTGTATGTACTAATTTATCTTTGGAGATACTAAATACAAAATAAAAACGAAAGACACATTACTAATGTGATATTCATTTAATATTAAATTTTAAGATGAAAAAATCCAGCCATCATGAAGCAGCTTGTAACGTTAATTCCATCACAAGATTACATTTCGAATTAAGAAATGATATAAAGTATACATTCGTTAATAACTAGTTTCTGAAAAAATAAAGAATATAAGTATATTTAGCAGTTTGAAACCTATTGTATGTATGTTATCGATTGTTACTGCATATATTAATATATATATACTCTTTATTTCCACTTTACAGTGATTGACATCAATATAAACAGAAAATGTAATTAGATAAACAAGTAGAACGAACGAAAATCATAAAAGGAAAGAACATAATATACATGCGTGGATAATTACACAACTGTACACAATATAAAGTGCAGAATGAGCAATTTGATAATTTATATGTTTCAAATTTTCAACAAAAGAACATCCATAATTATACATAGAATATAATACAAAACATCTTACTTGTTGTCTATTGCTAAAGTTATAACAATTTAACTCCTCTCAACATAAGGAAATGAATGTATTTAGTAATGCATGTTTATACAAATATGTTCAAACATATACATGTAAAATTTTTGTTATTACTTAACAGCCAAATTATAACATTTCTCACAGGTTGAAAGAAATTTATAGGAGAAAATGTTTAAATTGAAAAATGAAAGACGTAATCCTGTTATCCGTCTTGCCGAAAAACGAAACACAAGGCGGACTAAGGAAAATAAGCTGAGAAACAACCGCTTGACTGTATGACTGAATTAAGGTAGTTTTTCATACGCTTGTTTGATGTCATAGATATATTGACAAGTAAGCTTTATATAACGCATGGATTCTTCATATCTGTTCTAACTGGAAGTTTCTGTATTTTTTTGCGGCCAGTCGTTGGAAGCTCTCTAGTGATTGTACATTACATGCAGACATGTTATGCCATAACTCACATCCGTATAAAGAAATTGGAATGGTAACTTTTTCAACAATGTTTTTTAATACTAAAGTATTAATCTCGCCCGGATTTGGTTCAATGGAAAGTACTGAAAAAAGAGATGTTTTTGCTTTTCGACATCTCTCTGTGATAGCATTAGAAACACGAAATGTGTTGCTCAATTCAATTCCTACATGTTTAACACTCGTACAGGATTGTATTTCAGACTGACCAAATTGAATTGATAGCTATGTTGATGGAGAGGCTCCAAATACCAGCAGTTTGCATTTTGATTCGTTAAACTTGTATCTCCATAGTGACGCATACTCTCTGGCAATGTTAATACATTTTTCTAAACTGCTGAGATTTGGACATAACAGTGTAGATCGTCTGCAAGTGTAGGGTTTCCACAGGGGAGATGACCAACAGCACAACCTAAGTTACTGGACTGCAATTTATTAAGAAGTTCGTTTATGTAGAGGAGATACAGCCATGTTGATTGCGTACCCCCTTGTCAACAACGGGACATCATATAAAAAAAAAACATCGATTGAAATATTTGCAAACTGTTAAAGATAACACCCGGACGCATGTGGGTAAAAGTTGATATAAAAACCGGTCTGATCTGCATAAACATTAAATAAGGAAGTTACTTTCGGACATGATAAGAGAAAACGCAGATCAAGTGTTCCCCATCTTTATTTTATTGCCGAAAATGTTGTTGTTTTTGCTGCTGCTGTGTGTACAAAGTTTGTTTGGAAAAACCAGTGGAAGTTCTCATTCCCAAGGTATGGAGTCATACGTTCATTTTGTGTTTAGCAAATTGTTATAGAACAGTATAGTTGTTAAATACATATCATACATTGTGGTGTTTTAATATCGTTATAGCTCTTAAGATATTGTAATCGCCTGGTGTCTGTCTGCGTCTCTTTTCCGTCGTTCGTCACACTTAACCTTAACCTTAAAAACTAGGTCACCGGGTCAAAACATAAAAAATCTTGTATATGCAATAAAGGCTGCATTTCTATTGAAACTTCATAAAATTTGATCAGAATAGTTGTCTTGATAAAATCTAGCTTGAGTTCGAATATAGGTTCTCTAATAAAAAACTAGGTCATCAGATCAAACACAGAAAAAGTTTGTGTATGAAATAGAGTCCATATTAACATTCTACTCGTCATGAAAATTGGTTAGAATGTTTGTCTCAATGCAATGTACTTCTATGTCAAGTTCGAATATAGGTTACCTGGGGTCAAAACTATTATATTCACATGGTCAAATCCAAGAAAAACCTTGGTAACACTCTAGAAGCCACATGTATTATACGATCATCATGAAAGTGTGTCAGTAAGTTGAGTTCGAATCTAGGTCACCTTGAGTAAAAATTAGGTCACACAGTCAAATCAAAGAAAACTTTGTAAATACTCTAGAGGCCACATTTAATATCCAACCTAATGAAAATCGATCAGAATGTTTCTCGCAATGATTCATAGGTCAAAGTAAAATATGGGTTACCTAGGTTCAAAAACTAGCTCACATAGTCATATAAGGAAAAACATTGTTAACACTCTAAGAGATTTTTAGACTTTTAAATTTAAGATATAATTTCCATGAATATTGGTATATATATGTTTGTCCTAAAATAGTTCAAGGTTAAGTTTGAAATAAAAGATTGTTAATAGTCTGGATGCCAAAGTTTAAATTCCCAAGCATCAATATATTTGGCCAGACACTAAATCACCAGGTCAAATCCAAGGAAACCCTTGTTTATACTCTAGAAGTCACATATGATAGCCAATCATCATGTTGTTGATCAGAATATTTGTCTTTTGAAGGTCAAAGAGAATGTTTGTGTTTATGATATACAGATATAGGGTGAATTCCGTACATAACAATTGTACTCAGATGAGCGATATAGGGCCATCTTCACTCCCTTGTTTTAGTATTTCTATTTCATGTACCGTATATTTAAAAAAACATTTATACAATTTTGTAGTTTACTGTATATTTGGTAGTGAACCAAAGTTGTCTATGTTGCATCATCCACATTGGTTCAAAGCGTAAATATTACAACGATCGATCTGTGACCAAACTTGGCATGTCATCGAAAATATTTTTCAATTTGCAATGTCATTCATAAAATCAGCAGTTTAACCATTGATTAGCACTGAAGTTTTATTTAGCTATTAATGGTTATTTGTTGAATATAACACGACTGTGACAAATATGTAGAGGTTATTATACGGGGCAGGTGTGCCTTTAGGCGATATTGGCACACTTGGTGAGCTATTGGCCCGAGGGCTTTAGCCCGAGGGCCAATTTGAACCAAGTGTGCCAATATCGCCTTAAGGCACACCTGCCCTTATAATTACCTTTTTATTGTATATGTTGAACATCAGTTTTGCTGAAAATAGGAAAAGATAAGACAAAAAGATACAAAACGCACATTCCTGCAATACTTATACTATTTCATAAAGATCAATGCCATTGAATGAATAAATTATTCATACTATTCACAAAAGCAAACGTGTTAGTTTCAACATTTCGGTGCTCAATAAGCCTAAATTCTAAATTCAATAAACGTTGGGAAAGAGACTTCTTTGTCCTTTCGGCGGCCATTTTCCGTTACGTCTACGTTGTCAATTACGTCAACGTTTTCGCGTGCTGACAGTCTAACGTTGCTGCATAGTTGACCGGAAATAGCCTCAATACGAATTTTCTGGCACACTAGCAAGTGTGCCGATATCAGTTATCGGCACACTACGTCACGTGATCGTTTTATCGGCCCGTATCACTATATATAGTAACATATGCAATAATGACATATAACGTTAATGCATTTTTGCTTTAACGTTTTCTACAATATTCAAGTTACTACTAATCGAAGAATAGGAAAATTATTTTACTCATCCTAGCGTTGATGTTGCTGTCGGCGTCGGAGCTGGTTAAAGTCCGATATCACAGATATGTGTAATAGGTATTGACTTAAAACAACTTAAAACGTAAGAGTTTGCAATCGGGATATTGCTTTTGGCTTTTTTACATTGACATAAGAAGCCAACTAGCATAAAACAATTTTCCTCGGCTCTTACCTTTGAACCGAGACTAAACAAAGAAAAAAAGTGATATCCGCCATGACATCCCAATTAGAGTAATATCCTAATGCCCTGACTTTTACTTTCACGTGATAGTTTTAAATATACCATACGTTATTCACAAACATTGATGTTCCAGTTCTATATCGAACATGAAACTCGAACAGAGAGTGCAAAAATCAATTAAACGTACACAATTAAAGATCGTCAGAATTTCTGCATGAAACGACTACGCTGAATTAAACGAACTTGACAAAGGGACGATAACTATAAAATCATCTTTTGTTAGTTGGCTTCTTATGTAAATGTAAAAAGACAGAAAGCCGAGCCGAAATAAACACAATCCTTAGCTTTAAATAGTTCTATACTATAAGAACATCTACATCAGGGGAAAGATACGTACCAGGCTGTTCATTGTTTACAGAATTTTGCCCGTTAACATGTAATTTAGATTTCAGATTATATTTGTGAAGTCAAATTTATTGCCTTGATACCATACGCAGTTGTTTAGTACACGGGTGAACAACGTGCATAATATTTACGTAATTTTTATAAGGTCCACGTACGAAAACTATCCCATAACTCTGCTAGACATGTTGATAGATTTGTGTCTTTCTTTCGTTTGTTTTAATAAAGGTTACTCATTTCTGTATGGTCATTAATCAAGGTCGTGTGTGAAGATTTGATTTCTGTTACCTGTCTTTTGACAAATTCACATGTCAACTGACAAATCTATGTGAAGGAACAGCGTGAACAGTCGAGCAAGCTGCCATTGGATATTAATGCAGACAAGTCACTTAAAACTCACGATCTATGCGAGTCCAAAACTCAGGCCTGTGGAGTAACTTCAGCACCTTTTGATATGTAGCTGGCCAGTAATACCAACACGCCGGTCATGCAAGAAAGAGTATGAGTATATTTCCTTTTAAAACCACCGTAATGAGATAAAGTGAACATAACATGATTATGAGTTGTGAATAAGGAAATCCCACCCGAGGGTTTAGATACGTCCAAAAACGAGGCTGTGCCGAGTTTTTTTGGACGTATCTCAACCCGAGAGTGGGATTTCCTTGTCCACAACTCAATGGACATGGTAGATTTATTTTCTCACCGTTTACATCGCATTTTCACAAAACTTAGAAGGAATTAGTGCAAATACAGGATGGGGATGAAAAAATGAAAATCAACTTTTTCTCGAATTTTACTTCGAAACTGCTATAGATGGATAGAAAATGATCTAACTAAGAAAATGAATACCAACAACCCTATGTTTATTTCAAAAATAACAATTTTACAGTCATTTTTCGATTTTTATGTCTGCTTACAATCAACGTAAAAATAGTCCGGCAGCGATGTGAGATAAGCGATGTGAGATAAGTTTTTATTTTATGTTTTCCAGTGAATTATAGAGTTTTCTCAGTGAAATAAAAGTGATAATCCACAGTTTTGAAACAGTGGATTACCATTTTTATTTTTCACTGTTTTTGCAATCTTTAGCCCGGATTTACGTCAAAAAGTATACCGAGCGTTATTAATGCTGGAGACCATGCGACGATGACGTCGTTTAAATGACGTCATTTGATCTATGTTTTCTGATGACGTTTCCCGCAATTTTCGATGTTTTATAGAAACAAACTCAATAAAAATAGAGTTTTAACCATAAAATAAACAGAAAAATTGTTGGTATCGGTGTAATTTCACGTTAATTTCACTCGTGAACACCAAAAGTAGTTATTTTCACTCGTGGCTGCGCCACTCGTGAAAATATCACTTTTGGTGCCCACTCGGTGAAATTATAACGTGATCTTACACCGAAACCAACAATTATCCTCTATATCTCACATGGGTAAATGCGCGGAAATATGTATCTCATAGGTGAGAAAAACTTATCTCACATCGCTTATCTCACATCGTTATTTTTTAAATAAACATAGGGTTGTTGGTATTCATTTTCTTAGTTAGATCATTTTCTATCCATCTATAGAAGTTTCGAAGTAATATTCGAGAAAAAGTTGATTTTCATTTTTTCATCCCCATCCTGTATTTGCACTTATTCCTTCTTAGTTTTGTGAAAATGCCTCGTTTTTGGAAGTATCTCAACCCTCGGGTGAGATTTCCTTATTCACAACTCATGAACATATTAGATTCACTTTATCTCACATGGGTAAATGCGCAGAAATATTATCTCAAAGGTGAGATACATGTATCTAACAAAAAATTAGTAAATGCAGGGGTTGTACTTGGGCCACAAGCGGATGTATGTAATTCTAATTTCTGTCGGTTGGTAATCTTACATTATTTATGTTGTAATTCATCTTTTACAGCTCATTGTCGCGCAGTTAGGACACCCGACCATGGACATGCAAGAATATTTAGTAACACTGGCTTTGGACATTCAAATAACAAGATCACGGTTGGCACGAGAATAGAATTTGGGTGTAACAGTGATTTCGTACTAAAAGGATCAAAATACATCAAATGTTTGTCTTCTGAAAACTACAATGACACCGTTCCGCAATGCAGACGAAGAGGTAAGGCATGACGTTTTGCAACCAAAGGCTATATATTGCGACTATATTTCCTAGATATAACAGTACCAAACAAGAAATTCGTGTAAAGGGACATTCCCTGCAACGTGGAGATTATTTTCTCAAAACGTTAACAATGAGCTTAATGTACGTAAAATAATAATAAGTTTTTCAAGAAAAACATTTATCGAGAAATGTCATGTTAATACCCTGATCACAGTCGCAAGGGCCCCGTACGGGCACCGCAAAGGCCCCGGTGGAGCTCTTAGGGCATTGCACGATGTCCGTGCGGATTTGGAACACCGCGAGCCGCCCGTAAGAGTTTGCCAGTGCTCGCACAACTATCGCAGGGGAGTCGCACGGTCAACGTACGATGTTCGTATGATACTACGGACACCGGGTGGGGAACTTGCGATGTCCGCATGAGTCCCGCAGGGCGTTGCGTTCACCGTACGGGCTCCATATAACATCTTTGACGATTCTAGCTCAAAATGAAAACAATTCAGATATCGCCGAAATGGTTTATTATTATCGCCGTCCAAGCTCCGCACGATGTCTGCGATGTCCATACGGATATCCTACAATTGCATTCTCCAAAAGATCGTACGGGCCCCGTAGGCATGTGACCAAAAGCTACGATTGTACGGAGACCGTACGAACTTTAAAAAACTGGTGGAGTCGTACGATTCGTACGGACATCACGTGACCAAGGCATTACGCACCGTGTGTCAATTTATAGCAACGCTTTATAATAAATTAATTTCCATCCACAAGTTATGAACCAAGTGAATATGAAAGTTTTACGGAACTAGGACACGTACGCACTTATTCTGGTGATATTCAGTCGCGAAACGTTTCAAACGCTTAATCACGCAATGAATTATTAATCGTCTTTACGGAAATATTTTAATAAAACCGGAATGATTATTTTTTAATAATTTACATGGGGATATCAGCTTTAAATAGAGCTTAAACACTGAAGTATAAGTACTGATATTGTCTTTGACTTTTCTTTCCAGGTTATTGTGAACGCGTAAATGTACCACAGAATGTAAGTGCTTCCATCTATAATAACACTGGTGTCACGCATAAATACTTTGGAAACACAGTAGGAATGATAATTGAATTTCGATGTGGCAGCGGGTATGTGCTTGATGGACCGAAACACATAAAATGTTTGTCGTCCGGAAGTTACAATGCTAGCGTTCCTAGTTGTAAAACAGCAGGTACTATCTACAACATTAATATGCAAATGCATTGCTTATTGCTTCATAATTTTTCTTCTTTATGTGTTTAAAACTATGTGGAAAACTCAAAATGTAAGTGAAAGTCGAACTGCCAAAAACAAAAGATTTGCTGGCATTTTGAACTATTGTTGGTGTTTTCATTACTCATAGTACCTAGATGATTATATTGCACACATGTTAATGTGACAAGTTTGTTGACCGTCGTAAGGGTAATTCAAGATACGTTACACCCTCGCACAGTCATCACATTGAATTGAGGCGCGGTGGTTCTTGTGTATAATAGGCTCCTTAGGTGGTGTAAGTACCAACTTTAAGACTTAAGAAAAGTTTATGTTTAATAATTATGGAGCTCTTGGTGGGACTAGGCATACAACCAACGAATTAGGAACAGATAACTCGATCGCCGAGCCCAGCAATCTTTTTGAAGTTTATATAAGAAAAACTTGTGACCTTTTACCGATTTTATTGGATATATTTTTATTCGCCAACAAACGTTGTTGCCAGGTGACATTTAAAATCTCTTCAGAAACCATACTATTAGTATTTTGAAATTAATCCTGACTGACCCTATACCACGAGTCTGAGAGCAACAGCGGAATACAAGCTAGCATGGCTCTGACGTTTGTTGAGTGTATTTTTAAGTTTTTTTGTATATTCTATTTTCTTAATAATTGTTCATGATAGTTCCAACGGTTTGTATTAGTTTGTTTGTTTGTTTAATTGTGCTTATTAGGTCCACCATCCTCTAAAGAGGCTATAATCGGTACGACCCGGCATATTCTCCTGTTCATGCCCCTAACAATGCAAATTTTGCGTCCGAAATAGGAGAATAATTTACCTGACTGCAATTTCCAGTCAGTATAGTCCAATTTTCCTAGTGAGATTTTCAACGAGTGTTCAGTATTGCGTGCCCCAGAGGTAGTGATTGTCTCGTAACTAGGTCACTGCCACATCGAACAGAAGGCTCTCTGTACCTCTCACGACTATGCTGTCTAACAGTGAACATGGACTGCTCTAAGAGACCAGGCAGGTCTCCAACATGCTAGAACACTCCAGGCTCACTGTCGAGAGATAAAAGGGGCGGGCCATGAAAACACAACTAGGCGTAATCATAGCACACCACCCCCCGGTGGATCAACAAGGGTTGATTCACTCCGCTGTGGGAAGGCTAACAAGTCCAAGTTTTCATGTTAGCTGATTCCCACTGCGAAACACCTGACGTGAGTGGGCCAACATGGGCTGACGTCCCATGCTAGCACACTACTCACTCCAGAGTAGCCTTCTATCCGATGTGACACTGCAACCCTGTGGAGCAGGGGTACCAGCCCTTTGCCCAACAGCATTCCTAGAGCACACGCCACATCACACTCATCTCCAATCTCCCCAGGTCAACTGGTAAAGAGTGAATTTAGAGTCCGAAATAGCCCTAACAAGGGCTTAGTCTGAAACGCAGCCGAAGGTAGAAAGTCCTAAAAAGGACTCTCGTGCCTCCCCCCAGCACAGTCACTGTAAGGAGGTCTTCTCAAGGCACCGCCATCGCCATCACTGGAACTGAAGAGGTGTGGGTCCCCTACCAGCCGGCACACGTCACCGGCACGTAGGGTTCTTGGAGTTCTTCATCGCCGCCGCCGCATCCGTATCTGGTGCTTCGCCGTCTACCGTCTGGTGGTGTTCTACACAACATCGTGCGAATAAAGACAAACAGCCCTTGTCAGGGTCACCCCCTCGTCGTTAGCCTAGGCCCCGACAGTTACAAGACCGAAGTCAAGCAAAAGTCGAGACCCAGTGCCTGCTCCGCGACGTGCACGCCACGAGGGGCAGAGAGCAGACGGTTTGTATTCAGTTTAGTTCACTGGTTTTATACAGGTCCGGCCTAGATACATATTACATTCTTATCAAAATGGTTTCAGACGACCAAACAAAAACAGCACAAAGCTCTGAATAAAATTATCAAATATGTTTTGAATGTAGTAGTATTTCAGGTATTTTTGGACACCTTCATGCTTCTGAAACAAAATAAAAAACTGTGAATAAATGCTGACAGAAAAAAAATGGCTTAATATCTTTCAGGACCTGCAATAATGTTGGATAGAAAATAAACACTGGGTGGGTGGACGGGACATAGACGTGTAAATATTGTCAATAAAATCTCGAATGGCGAATCTTCTTATATACTGAGCCTACACACAATTCACGCGAACATTTCCCGCTCTTACCAGACCCGACAAACCAGTTTCTTACACATCACAACTCTACATAGAAAGAATTTAGAAGCTCGAATGATATCATGTGCAATTTTTCTCTATATAACAATTTGTTACTCTTGATCACCTGGTCGCTTAATATTATTACCCGTTCTTTTTACAATGCATTAATGATTTCTTCATCCGCTGACTTGCCAAATCGTTATCGATCCAATATTGATTTTTCATCTGATCTTGCGTTTCCTGAGGTCGTTGTCTAAGGGAAATATCCCAATCAGGCATGGGTCATAGATAATCAAGGTATACTCAAGGGAGATGATCTTATCAGATCTTTTGATATTTCTGGCAATGGTTTCTATAAGTATCATCCCCGCTTTTCAGACTCTGCCTCGTGTCCCCTGATAGCAATACAGTACTTCTTATACTGCTTCCTATCTTTCATATCACCTGCTTGTGTTCCCGCATTCATATGAACTCAGCCCCGTGCCCTATAGTACCAATGCAGCAATGGTAAAACCGTTTCTATAAGTATCATCCTCAAGTAGTACTGCAGGAATGGCAACACCGTGTTTTTCACAGCCTCAGCCCCGTGTCCCCTGATATCAAATCAGTTCTTGTTACACTGCACTCTTAAGTTCAGAAAACCGTTTATACAAATACCGGTATCATCCCCACCACTCGCACTCATTCCCGCGCCCACTGCTATCAAAACGTCACTTGTTACACTGCCCCCTAGCTTTCAGACCACCCTTTGTGTCCCTGCATTCACATGAACTCAGCCACATGTCCTGTAGTATCAATGCAGCACTTGTTTCACCGCTCCCCACCTCACGGACTAATTCCCGCGTCCCCTGCTCTGCTATCAAATCGTTACTTGTTGCTTTCAGACCACCCCTTTGTGTTCCCGCATTCACATGAACTAAGCCACGTGCCCTGTTATACCAATGCTGCCCTGGTTACACCGTTTCTAGATGTATTCTCCCGCCTCGTGTCCTCCAGTATAAATGCAGGTCTGGTTACAGTTTGTATCAGTATCATTCCCTCCTCATGAACAAATACTGCAGTGATAGCAGAGGACACATGGGCTTAGTCCATGAGGCGGGATGATATTTATAGAAACACGAATCAGAAATCATGGCCATGTGGAATACATAAAAGACAGTATTGCAATGGCTGCGTTGATGTGCTGGGACAGGGTTGACGACATGGGACTCCGGTGTGAAGTTATTAATCCTGGGGACATTGGGCCGAGTAAATGAGATTGTATGTGATGTTACCCAGGATGCTGTCCTGATACCGAGGCTGACGGAACGTAAATCATAGGGCCGCGGTAATACATGTGGTGACGGAACACGGCGCTTCGTTAATTCAAGGGGAAGTGAGGCTAGTGGCGTTAAGTTGGTGACATGGTAGGAGTATTCTTTGAAGCGTTCATACCACGAGTTGAGTTAAAACTGAAGGACATAGAACTGACTTCATAGGCGGGTGGAATACTTAGAATGCCATGTAACATGGGCTGTAATGATATGTGGGGACATGCGGCTCAGTTAACGAAACTGCGGGTATACTAATGGAAGCATTAGTATAAGGGCGTTAATAATAATACAAGGAAACGGGCTTAGTCTGCGGGGCTATGATGATAACAATAGAATCGGTGTTTACAGCGCTACATTGATACAACAAGATGCACGTGAGCGCGTGCGTTCGTACATTATTCTGCGGTGAAAGTTGAATTAAAGCGGTGCTCTATGGAACTAAGGTACCACGGGGACTTCTTCAGCTAGGTGCTACGGGGCTTACTTCGCGGTGATGCGGGGTAACCAAGTGTTACGGGGCTAACTTCAATGGACAGGGTGGGGGGGGGTAACTAGGTGCTGCGGGGCCTACTTCATGGGGCTGTGTGGTAACTAGGTGCTACATGGTCAACTTCACGGGGCTGCGTGGTAAGTAGGTGCTACGGAGCTGACTTCACGGGACTGTGTGGTAACCAGGTGCTATTGGACTAAATTCACGGGCTGCGGGATAACTATATGCTACGGGGCTAACTTCACGGGCGGCTCAGGGAAACTTCCTACTAGTTTAAAATCTGATCAAATAAATTGGCCATGCAGCCATTTTAATAACAACATAATTATATAGCTCTTCATAGTATAGCGGATATGTTTTTGATGCCATATCAGGATTGATGTGTCGTATTTTCGATGTCTGTCGTGTTGATCGGTTTCTTGTATAATATATGACTTTAAATACAAATACTGATGTTAATTACATTCTAAAGCAGGATGTGGTAGTATTTTTACGACGTACTCAAGGTCTACCGATAATCTGTCAATAGCCATTCAAAAACCGCGTCATACAGCTGACAACCAATAAAGAGCCACAAGACAAAATCATCTTGAAAGAATTATAATAACAAGTTATTCCTGCATATTTAATGAATCAATCTAAATGCCAAAGTATAGATAATGATTCATAAAACATATGTTACTTTAGAAACACTTTCCACAAGACAAGTAAGTTTATTTCAGCGGAGTTCTAGAGTCATGTAAGTAGATATAGATTTTTGTCTTTGTTTCTAACATTAGACTATATAAGAATATATTTAACAGTGTTAAGTACTTAAACAATTTTTGCAGCATTTTCAAATATTAAATTCAACATTTGTGCCTTTGTTTTCCCTATTTATGCGCTGTGGAAGGAAGATGGCAAATCTGATCGTGTCGCCTGAATAGCGTACAACCTTTCAACAATTTCCATCAGAAAGTCAAAACAACCATATGCGTCGACCAATATAAATGACTCCATTTTACAGTTCTTCATAGAAAAAATATTTGTTATTCTTATACATGTATTTACAAATAGTTTCTGTCCAAAGTCTGTAAGTCCTTGTTCATTTCATTTTAAAAGTTACGAGTTTTAAACTGCTGGCACATGCGCTGATAGGCTTTAGTGTGGTAATGTCGTCCGTCGGACTCTTTTTGCCATGTCGAAGCCATCCCGGTAGCGTATTCTGTGCTGTTTAGTTGACATAAAGTAAAGTAAACAGCTGTAGATGTGATTTGGTCATGGCAAAAGGTGTTGGCATACTTAAATCTAGTTCTTGTGGATCAAACGTAATATGCAGTGGGTTTGGATGTTAACGTTTTTTAGAGAAATAATGTAGTAGGCCTACGTCCTGCGTAATCTGCGAAGTTGAACATACATAACAATTACATTGTAAATGAGTTTCCGTGTTAGCTCAATCACGCCAGCTATTATCTTACGGCCGTGAGTTCGAATCACATGAAAGGATTTTGTTTCATTCGTCTCCGTTGTGGTTAGATTTCTTACTGATATATTGCTTTAATTTCAAACCACCTACATTTTCTAAAGCTACACAACATTCCTTTATTAGCATAGGAAATAATTAACATTTGCAATTTCTTGTTCTTCTATGTTGAAAGATTACGCCTTTGTATATGAAATACTTCTGATCCTATGCACATTTGTGTTTTATTGTACAATATTAAATATAAGATAGCCCTAGAAAAATATTCACACAAGTTTTTCCACTAGTATCCTACTGCAGTATGTACCAAGCCCACATTTGAGACAAGGCGGGACGTTTCTTTACAATAGCCATTCAGTAGTTTCAGTGCTTTGATTTATGTTACGCTTCCTTTATGTAGATGAGAGTAATTGGCTACACAGATTTCAAAGTATTTCCTTCGATTATGACTAAACTAAAATTGTACAGTCTGTTTAATTCACTAATTTCTTTACATTATTTACAAAGACGAGCTAGAGTTCACTACGCGAAGTGTTATATAATCAAAGCGCTGAAAGCACCCCTACATGAACAGAAAGAGGGAGCGGGGGAGGGAAAAGGGTCAAGGAATATAATGTTATGTGTAGGGTTTCCTTGTGTATGTGGGAAAAAAACGAGATAGGGTTAACCTTTCGCTGTATTGTCTGGTGACTTGCACTTATTATTAGCTCGACTAGTAAAAAAGGTGGGAAACTGGCGTAAGTTAAAGTTTAATATCTCAGATATTGTCATAGGTACTGATTTGAAACTGAAATAGTTATTTACCATCAATATCTGTATTAGTGGAAACAATCCAAAAAGTTCTGCATTTTGACATAATTACGCCATTTTTAACTAAACTGTTGGTTAAAAATAGTTTTCAGCAAATATCTCAGATATTATCAAAAGTATTGACTAGAAAGTTTTAATAGTCATTTCTTGTCTACGTCAGCATCAGGAGACACAATTCCCATAACTCTGATTCGATTTTTGATGAAATTAATAACATTGTTACCTTTTAAAAGTATTTATACAGTCTAATGTCTCAGTTACTTACCAAGATGAAGGCTTGAAACTGAAAATAGTGATGAAAAATTTACACCAACACCCGCAAAAACATTCCACATTGTTTTTAAAGGTTTATAATTTTCATATGTCTGTGTGTCTGTTTTTAGGCGTCCCTTTGATAGTTTTGTGTCTTTCTTCGTATAGTCAATTGTGCTGTCTTTTTGACAGCTGTGGTTCGTGATTATGGGATGGTTGGATTTGGTTGAATCTGGTAAGAACATTCGAACTAGAGGATAATTTTATTCCCAGCTGTAACAGATGTTGAATTTTAGTATTCCAAGTTAATGACAAAGTATCGATTATGAGACGTATAAATGAAACAGACTATCACTAAACTGTTTCAACGAGCATCATGATACTCATATATACGACGTTGACCAAGGTCTTGTGCCACGGCCATGGTGACAAAACTACTAGTATTCAAATAACGTTTTGATAAAAAAAATGCTGATTTTGATGATCGGCAATTTCTGTCGCTATTTCCTTTTGGATGTGGTGTAAATTTATTCCTCGGGCAGGATAGCTACATCCTATGTCAGTATCTAGCTTTTTTTATTAAGATAACTGGTAAGGAAGATTATTGTTGTTAGAAAGACGTTTGCTTCTTTCAACCATCTTATGATCTGTGTAATACACAGGTTGTAAAACGAAACTAGTGCGTAGGTTTAAATCAACTAAATGTTCAATGCATCTGATTTATGTTACCTTGCACCTCGGTGCCGAAAGATTGAATTCCCCCCAGGTCCTTCTCCAAAACTCTCAGCGTTTGCCGATCCAGATATCCTCCCGGGTTGGTTACCGGGCCCTTCTCTAGATTGTTCGACTGGCGCTCGGACAAGTTCATGACTTCTGCCCTCCGACATGACTCTTCCGTTGTTCTTTTTTTCAATATCAAGTTAATTGTCTATTTTTTCCAGTTTTGACACCATTCAATACAACTACCCATTCCGCATATTACACAGCTTACGTCGCAAAAAAAAATAATTTAATTTTGGGTCGTTAACAGAATCACTGAGTAAATAGCCGTGCGTGGTGTTTTTCGCACCTCTGACAGCAGACGACAATTGAGCGAAACAATCGCGTGCAGATTTTTGCACCATGTTTGGCAGGTGATAAATATCAAATCGAGATATCGGATGTCAAAATAGAGGAAATTTCATAGTTGGGGATCAAAAATGTAGTCGAGATAACGAAAATATCGAGATAAACAAATCGAGATATCCGTAGTTGATTTATATAGAACAAGAAGGGAAAAAATCGGGACCGAGAAAATCCAGTCGAGATATCGAAAAATCGAGATAACCGTAGTCGAGATAACGAGAGTCGACTGAACTTGAAAATTGCCCTTTATTTCTGACATGATAGTAATTGGACACTTTTGTCAACAAGTATCTGATATTCGCAGAGCCATTGATTCAGTACCGTCGGTATCCATATTGGTCGGAAGTCATTACCAAAAGAAGCACCAGCTGTCGTTAAATTTTCCTTCCTTTATTTAAAACGGTGACAGATGTTGCTAGGTAGATCGTAGTTCATACTTATTAAGGCTTAATCAAATGACTTGTTTTAAATGGAAGTACGGTGTATCTATCTATTATTCCGTATTCCTTTTGGAGATCGATATCTAATATAAAGATCAAGTTTTGTTAAATACATTTTGTCTTATTCATCTTTTGTAACCGAATGTCTTTTAATAGGTTTTAAACAAATATGGTTTTCACGCAATTTTTCCTTCATATTTCAGCGCTTAAGTTAGGTTTATTTTAAAGCATGTCTCGAATCATCAATAAAATTTCTGTAAATGCTTCCAGTTTCGCGCTTAGCAAGTACGCTCAATAAAAGAAGTGAAAAGTTTAACAAATATCGCGTGATTTTGGCTCAGTCGTGAAGTGAAATGACAAATTGGGGCATATAAGTAATGTCAGTATTGTCAGCTTACCATGATTAAGGCAGGTATATAGCCACTAAATAAAAAGTTACTATTAACACAGGAATCACTTCTGCTTCATTACCAACACAAAAACAAAAATAATATCAAACAGGGAATGCCACGTACCAAAAACGCAGCCTCCCCAAAACAAACCCCACAGCACCCAGAAGTGCACACCACCAACACACACACACACACACACCCACACACGCACACACACACGCACACACAACCATGCACACAACACATCACCACCAACAACACTAGCATACAAAGCAAACACACGAGGACAAAATCGAACAATTAAAGGAACACAGTGGGGCACCGCCTTGATACGGTTAGTGGCAAAAACACCACTGGGGAGCTTAAACCGGTTTATGGTGCACCCAACCTCACTCTTACCCCCACCATGTTCCAAAGTCACAGGACAGTGTAAATAAAAGTAATCCCTGCTAGGTGAATCTCTAACACATGCAATGGAAACAAAAGGCATGGTATGTAAAACACAAAAATACTCGTGTATAAATATATAAAAAGCAAACCTTGAGAACCAAAAAACGTATGTACTCAATGCCTTTGCAGAAGGCAGAGCACCAAGAGAAACACCTTACAGGGCCCGTTTACGAAACAGGCCAGAGGACAGACATCAAAACAGTTTCGTCCCAGTAAGGGATTTAAAACTGCCCATCACAGAGTCCTCCCTCTTCCGTCAGACACAATCAAAGAGGGAAGCATAGCGTCCAACTGTAAAAGGGGTTGAACACCAAACATGCGGTGTGTCTCAAAACAGTTGGGTCATAACCTCTTTTAACAAAACGTTTTATAATTTTAGCAAATACAGTTGGAAAATTGCCATGACCCAAAATCTTACGAAGTTTGTAAACCACATCCCCATAAAAATCGGGTTTTGAAATACCTTCTCGCAGAAGAGTCTTTAGATTACTATTGAATTTCAAAACCAAATCGAATTACGATAGTAAAATTTAGCAAAATATTTACGCAATTTGTAATAACGGTAGTCTCTTTTAGAATTAATTGTTTCTTATTAAGAGCCATCAACTGTACTTTCCCAAAGCAGATTAGTTTCAACCAGTGTTAACATTTGACGTAAAAAATAAATGAAAACAGAAACCGAAACTTAACACAAATACTTGTAGACATATTTTCAATTCAATACTTCATATCTGAATATATTATACATAAAAGTAAAAGTTACATGTTCATGATGCAAATATTTATAGAAGGGATTGAAAGACAGAAACATAAAAATAGTTCTTCTTACATGTTTATTGTTAGATTGTTTATAGTCCTGGCCGACCCTAGGATTTCTCCTCGGGTGAACCTGCCAAAACCCCTTATATTTGCATATGACTCTCCCAAGATAAAACGTCCGAACGTTGCACTGATGTTAACAATACATTGTCTTGCTAGAATTGAAATAATACAATATGTAATCTTGTTTTATCTGCTAATAATTTATGGTACATCGCTGCCCTGTTGAACCCCATTCGATGAATTATCTTGTGGGTAAACCATAGTCAGCTACTTCTCATTTCTTAGATCGTGCAAGCAGAAAAGTCAAGTACAGGTATGTGGTAAAAGCTATGATTATGAATGAAAAATTTTAAGAATAGATTTACAGCGTTAGTTCATTTGAACCCCTACTGAAATATTTGGAAAATATGCTTTAGGTCTGGAAATAATCCTTTTTGAGTCCTCTATTGATTATTCTATCCCACGAATCTATAGCACGAGATGTAATAGTAAAAAATTATAAGGAAGGAGGCCTTAAAATGAGTGACATTGATGCATTCGCCAATGGTATTAAAGCAAGCTGGGTATATAAAAAGAATTATTGATATTAACAACAAAGGGATAGGAAACTTATAGAAAGGTAATAGTCAGCTTTAGTGGAAACATGCTTTTTGAATGTACCTTTTCCCAACAAGATATTAGCAAGAAAATTAAAAACACTTTTTTTAAAAGAAATGATTTCTAGTTGGTATAAGCTGATTGTCCGCAACATTAAGTGGAATCAGATATACCTATGAGATGACCTGTCGGGACGAATCTAACGAATCAGACACCGTTAAAAAATACCAACACTTTTGGCATAAATTGAATATCTTGCCAGTAGTGTTCTCCCTTTATAATACTTTCTTCTGTTTTGTATATTCTTTCTCTTTTTAATTTCTGACTTTTTCCTTTGCTTTCTTTTCTTTTGCTTGTAAATTAAACCTTCCAAAATCTAAACATTAATATCAGTCTGTTACAACTGGAACCGTAAATTATATCTGTTTTTTTTCTTTCCATAAATTGTGTATAAAATGTTGATTACTGTTGTATTGATTTTGGATTGGAAAAAAAAATAATGAAAATGATTCTTTCCCAGTTTCTGAACTGCTATTTAATCAACGCATGCTTCTACTTCTTTTGAACGTTTTTGGGGTATTGGACCTGTAAATTAATTCTAATATTCGTCTGAACAGGAAAACTTTCATTGTCGTTTTGCTGATCTGTGCGTTCGGTTATACTGAGTGTGATGTTGAGGAATCGTGCTGCACAGGAGTCAAAGTTCCTGACTTTGATTGCCTTTTAGATTGGAATGATTTTGTAGATCATGTATGGCAGAATTAGCTGCATATCGTTGTATATATTAATATGATACCGGAGATGACCGAGTGAGCCCCCAATTTCGGCGCTTACAGCTAATTCTGCCACAAACAAAACAACATGTGTACAACCTTACCTCCTGATTAACGTTGTTTCATAACCAGCTTTAGAATAATGTGTGACAAAAATTTAAAGATGCCGATTTTCACTTACTGAAGGGCAGTAACCCAGACTTTAAAAAACGCAACTACAGGCAAAACCAGAGGTACACAACACTTTTTCATGACTGTAGGTCATACACTTTGAGTTACACACGACAAAAACTCAAAATTAACCATTTAAACTAATTCAAGAACGATAACTCTGCCTTTATTTGGTGTAGTCACAGAAAACATCAAGGTGCACAAGTTCATATCCTGAATAACAGTACCGCAAGGTTTCATGAATATGTCGTACATTTTTCGAGTACATGCTACATAAGTTCAACAAGACCTGTGCACTAAACTGAAAGTAAGAAAAGGCCATAATTCTGGTGAAACTCTTTGCAGACATGAGTTCTTCCTTTGTGATCATATTCGCATCAAAATAGACATACGTGACTAAAGTACGGAGAGCAGCAACGCTATAAGCTTAACACATTGTTGGTGCATAAAATGACACCCCAATACTTCCTCAAGTACTTCCTCAAGTACCCCAACAAAAAAGCAACCAAACCCGTAGAATAAATAACAAAAACAAGAAACTCGATCTGAGAAAAGGCAACATAGAAACGCAGTACAGCACAGGCACTGGAATATGTAACGATAGCGCTCTTGTCAAGTGCAACAAGTAAAGAAAAATCGCAAACATAAAAAAGATTTTTCGCCATATAGCACAGAACAAACAATAAGTAATCGATATATTATTACATCCTCTGAACTGTCATGTACATGTGCAATTGTACACGAAAGGCAGATTAAGTTGTACATGTACAGGGTGTTTCATAGTGTTCCATAATATATGTGTCTAATGTACACTGAATCTGTAATATACCAAAATGAAAAAAAAAACACTTTTCGTTGATGATTTCACAAATAGATTGTTGGGGTTAGATGGAGAAGCATCTACGGCAGTTTTGACCTACTTGGTCGTCCACTGCCAACTAAGTTTTCTGTCTACTGGGAACTGTTACCCGACGGTAGTCTCCAACGCTACTCCGCTTTCTGGTAAGTTGAAAACGCACTATATTCAAAAGATATAAGCGAATATGCATAATAAGGTGCAAGTCATCCATACATATAACTATTAAAAAAACATAACAAAGTTTGACTGTTTCCATTTTGTCGAAGGATTTCAACATCATAGATAAATCTAATCGCCATTAAGTTGTACGTAGCTGGAAGAATGAAATGCTAAAATTATATCAAATTATCAAATAAATCGTTTTATTAAATGCTAGCTTGCTAAATGTATATACAATGTACATTGCTTGAGCGAACTACTTTGAGTTTGCGCAGTCACAGTAAGTGACTACATGTTTTAGACTGGTTTACCGTAATGTACATGTACACTGAAACTTTTAAAAAGCATGACAGTCAAGATATAAATGGAGAAGTTCTATTGATTTTTAAGTAAGATGTGATAAGTTTTAGGATTTATAATTTGTAATATATTCATAAAACAAATAGAAATAGACTAGCAAAAGAAAAAGTGATTTTGTGGAAATTTCGACATCATAGGCGTGGTAGCAGGTTACTGCTAAGTAAGGGGAAGTAATTGTTGAGGAGGAGTTTGAAGATTTGTGCAACGATTCATCATATGGACATAATGATCAGAGATAAAACATTCGGACGATGATCAAAACAATACTTTACTTTTTTCATATGAATTTCGCCACCAGGAGTGATTTCTTTGGGACATGCCAATACCTAAATAACACATTTAGTGGCGGAGCCTGTACAGGGAAGTCAAAATATGGACCATTACCAAGTATGTTTAGCTTTACTTATTAATATATTTGCTAATTAATACGCCTTACGTTCGTTATTCCGTTAATGTGTGAGCGAACAACCCCTTAGAACACCGTCGGAATCCACCGTTACCTTCTTCCGCTTCTCTTTAAAGAAGTGAATGTTAAAGGGGTTACAGAGGTTGCCATTAGAACAGTTGGAGAAAGAGGAAGTTAGCGAATTGTGAACCTTTTCTGATAATATCCATTTAACTATTCACATTGAAATCTTGAAAAACGGACAATTTTATGTCTTTTGACATAATACACAACCAAATTACTGCTGTATAAGCTTTTAGAACCTGTATTAATGTGGGTTATTGCAAATATTATTTACAAATGTCATTTCAGTTCTTGGGTAACTTACATGAAATATATCCAATTTTGTGCAAGTTTCCTGATAAAGTCAAATGTTGAAATTCTTCAAACTGGCACTAATTTACTAGTTCAATGTATCCTCCAGATGCTCGACCATACAAATAGTTGAACAGTTCTTTCAATCTTAGACATCAACAAATTATAAAACATCACTAAATTCGGAAGTCCACATGCTACAGCTCATGGTTAAAGAGTAGAGCACTATTGTCTTTAATGGGTGGGGTGTATCTTTTTCAAGTTTTATTTTTACCTTTAATATAAACTGTGTTTCTTTTGGTCGGGATGTCATAATATTGTAGTATACTGACACTAATAATTCATGTAAAGACAACTATAAATTAATGATTTATTATGAAGGTGGGATACATTTTAACAACGTTCTTGCTAGTTGACGAACAAAGACACTGTGGCAGATTCAGTGGAAATAAAGAAACTAAACATAGTTTTTACCATTATCAACAAACTCTTGTTGTAAACAATTTTGTTTATCAAGCCTTATAAAATACTGCAAGACGCTCCTATTGTCTTAACAGATATTTTTCAAATTATATAATGAAACAAGAGTATGGTGATAATGGTAAAAATGATATTTAAGTTTCTTTATTTCCAGTGAATCTGTTACAGAGTCTTTGTTCGTCAACTAGCAAGAATAAGTTTCAAAATGTATACCTCCTTCATAATGATACACTAACTTATAGTTCTCTTTACATGAACTATTAGTGTCAGTAAACTAACCAAACGAAATTGAGTTCATATTAAAGGTAAACATAAAAGTTAAAAAAACATTCACCCCACCCACTAAAGACAATAGCGCTCTACCTTAAACCATAACATGAAGCATATGGACTTCCTGATTAAGTGATGTTTTATAATTTGTCATTTGACTTTGTCAGGAAACTTGCACAAAGACTGAATATATTTCATGAAAGTAGATCTAATTCAAGAAGTAAAATGACATTTGTAAACAATATTTGCAACAACACACACTAATACAGGTTCTTAAAGCTTATATAACAGTAAGTTGGTGTGTATTATGCCAAAAGACCATCAGACTACATTTTAGTGATAGCATCATTTTTTCAATGGTGTCCATTTTGTTTTGGACATATATTACCTTAAATGGATCGATTAAATCAAAGCACTGAAAGACATAATCGTGCGTGTAGAACTCATACCATGTGTAGGTAAAACTGTATAAATTGATATTGTTTAAGTGAATTCTGACGGGGGTATGTAAAATCTATTCGAAAATTATTTCTTTTGCAATCCACCCAATTGATAAATAGCACATCTTGGACTTTGCTTGAATTCAACACAAGGTCTTTGCGTGATAATTTCCATCTATTGTGACGTACATTAACAAATAAAACGAGATGGGTGGTCAGCAAAACACTTGTGCCGCGCTCTTACACTTTGCCAGAATAACCAATAATTTTGTAATAAAATCTAAGTACAAAAAGGGGCACAACTCTGTCAAATATGACCTTGATCTACAAAATTTAGCGTCATCACGACCCTTTTGTCATAAGCAATGCAATTTGAAATTTTGATGAAGAAATCTTAAGAAATGGCAAATTTATAGCCAACGTTAAGTTTTCGTGACAAAAACTAAGTACAAAAAGGGACATAACTCTGTCAAATTTGATCTTGACCTACACAATTTGGCAGCATCACGAGCCTTTTGTCGTAAGCAATACAACTGTAAAGTTTGATGAAGAAATCTTAAGAAATGGCAAAGTTAAAGCCAACGTTAAGTTTTTGTGACGGACTGACGGACCGAAGGACAAAGCTATCCCTATGTATCGCCTTTTCTCCGAAAGGGCGACAAAAAAAGAATAAAAATTAAACTTGTTGTATTTACAAAAATTCCATATTTTCAACCATATTTCCTCCAACAATACATGTACCTGTATAGGGTATTGGATGTGCCTTTAAATTTCTAGCTGAACTCCACAAAAGTTTTTATTCGTATAACTTAAAAAAAAATGTAACCGGAAAGATCCGACGTCCAAGAATTACTACATATAACGAGAGCTTGCACATTTCGCGTACCGTACTAAAGCAAGTCGGCCCGTCCAGCTAACTACATGTAATACATAGAAAATTAGACTGGAGACAAAAAATGAGAGTTCAATTATGCTTTTGATCCAAAAGTCTGCATGTATGCATGTAATTAGCTACTGTTATACTAAAGAATCGTTATTATGGAAAAGCAACTTAATATCTAGTTATGCTTACCTTTCAACTTAGATGGAGACAGTATCCGTGTAAATGTTAATCGAGAAGACAGATTCGTTAGCCCTGATCCGGAAAACTTCATAATCTTTACCGTCTGCTTTGATGCTCTTCAAACGTGCAGAGGACTTTGTCCCAATCATTATACCGTTGTACTGATAAAGGTATGTATTGAATTAGTTAAATTAATTTCCCGCTAATTAATTTCCGCACAAAGTAGTGCAACTTGGTCTCTTCGACTTTTTAGTCCATTTGAAAGAGATATATTTATCCTCTGCAGCTTGCATATTGCCCGATATTTACGCTTTGTAACCACGCACACATGCCGGACTGACTTAGGCAAGGTAGTGGTTTCTCAAGTGCAAAGAGAGAAACTAATCAAATATTTCATTTATCCTATTATTTTTTTTTTCAGATTTAGGTACGTAATGGGCTTCTAAAAATGCAAATACAGGGAGAAACTAATAATCTCTATAGCTCTGTTAATTGGAATGTCAGAATTGTCAAATTTAAGACGCTTCGATGTTCACAGAACACGCTGTCAAACTTACTATTGCAATACCGTAGTTGCAAATACTTTATTTTCCTACCCACATATAGAACACAAAATATTAAACAACCTACTTTCAGAGAATATTCATTAAAATGTCGAATTTATGTTGGTAGTTATCATGAAAAACAGAAGGTGATAATAAGCCATATTATAGTACCCGAAGCATGTTAAATCTGAAGACCCGCATCCGTGGTTTGTGTCGCTGACTACTACTCACTGATCGAGAGTCATGCAGGTGTGAGCTACCGATCCTGACCATTTTGTGAGGAAGTTTACAGTTTCTTATGGAGAATGGTTATCTAGTATTGCTTCTTCCCTAAAACGATAGTTAGGTAAACTGTCCGTTTGTAAACGATGGTTAGGTAAACTGCCCGTTTGTAAACGATGGTTAGGTAAACTGCCCGTTTGTAAACGATGGTTATGTAAACTGCCCTAATATGTTTTTGAAACAGATGGTATGCCCATAAGCAAAACTAAACTCTTGAGTGCAACATTAAATGTTAACGTTTCATTAAGGATCAACGTACGGATACAGATGGCGATGGGCATCCTGACGGCGATCTAATTCTGAATGGCCTACCTCTATGTCAGATTGAGGAAACGCTGAATGAATGCTTCAACCTTACCATTTTGAACAACTCGACATTCAAGCAGGTAGAATGGACATGGAAAGGTGAAAGTAAGTACAACTCGACACTCAAGCAAATAGAATGGACATGGATAGGTGAAAGTAAGTACAACTCGACATTCAAGCAGATAGAATTGACATGGAAAGGTGAAAGTAAGTACATCTCGACATTCAAGCAGATAGAATGGACATGGAAAGGTGAAAGTAAGTTAAACTCGACATTCAAGCAAATAGAATGGACATGGAAATGTGAAAGTAAGTACAACTCAACATTTAAGCAGGTAGAATGGACATGGAAAGCTAAAAGTAATTACAGCTCGACATTTAAGCAGGTAGGATGGACATGGAAAGGTGAAAGTAAGTACAACTCGACATTTAAGCAGGAAGAATGGACAGGGAAAGGTGAAAGTAAGTACAACTCGACATTCAAGCAGGAAGAAAGGACATGAGAAGGTGAAAGTAAGTACATCTCGACATTCAAGCAGATAGAATGGACATGGAAAGGTGAAAGTAAGTACAACTCGACATTTAAACAGGTATAATGGACATGGAAAGCTAAAAGTAATAACAGCTCGACATTTAAGCAGGTAGAATGGACACGGAAAGGTGAAAGTAAGTACAATTCCACATTCAAGCAGGAAGAAAGGACATGGAAAGGTGAAAGTAAGTATAACTCGACATTCAAGCAGGAAGAAAGAACATGGAAAGGTTAAAGTAAGTACAACTCGACATTCAAGCAGGAAGAATGGACATGGAAAAGTGAAAGTAAGTACATCTCGACATTCAAGCAGATAGAATGGACATGGAAAGGTGAAAGTAAGTACAACTCGACATTTAAGCAGGTAGAATGGACATGGAAAGGTGAAAGTAAGTACATCTCGACATTCAAGCAGATAGAATGGACATGGAAAGGTGAAAGTAAGTACAACTCGACATTTAAACAGGTAGAATGGACATGGAAAGCTGAAAGTAATAACAGCTCGACATTTAAGCAGGTAGAATGGACACGGAAAGGTGAAAGTAAGTACAATTCCACATTCAAGCAGGAAGAAAGGACATGGAAAGGTGAAAGTAAGTATAACTCGACATTCAAGCAGGAAGAAAGGACATGGAAAGGTTAAAGTAAGTACAACTCGACATTCAAGCAGGAAGAATGGACATGGAAAAGTGAAAGTAAGTACAACTGATACTACATTTTCAGTCATTTTGTTGTTACGTCGTTACCTCCTCTATTTGAAGAATAGTGCGAGCTTTTCTACGAGTAGGTAGCATCAAATACATTTAAAATGAAATTTAGCAAACATTGTGCCCATTTCTTTGACTTAGTTAAAGTTTGCGTGAAAGTTGCTTATCTTCCCAACTACTCAAACTACTGCAGATATGGAACTGACACTTAATACATGTACTAGTCTTTCAGGTGAGTAAACATGAAAAACTTGGAAATTGGGATATACTTTTTTGAAATGATTTATGTTAGTCCGATCTCAAAAACTACTGAAACTTCACGCAAGTCTTTGATTAAATATTCTGAAAGGCACACTTTCCATAAATCTGATTTCTACTTTGGTGTCATTGCATGTACCTTTTTGGGTTAGAAATTCTTAAGTGGTGTTGCATGTATTAGGCTATCTGTAAATCAACTCTCTTCACGTAAGTAATTTTGGTTGAAATGAAAGCTAAAAGGAGTAAGTCTCATATTTCTTAATTGTGTATTGACAAAATCAAGCCGTGTTGATAGAATTTATACTGAGATTTTCACTTTTAAAGCTTTTCTAGTTTATATATCTTACGGATTTCTTTTATTCAAGTACTTATCGGCAACAATTCGAAGAAAACTATATGTGCAGTAAATTAAATACTTGTACTGTTTTTCATGAAAATGACCATACGGCCGAACTATTTTTTGGTAAGACCAAAAGTTCTGCAGACAAAACCGTGTAATCCAGAAAAATTCAGGAGTTAGTTGCAGTTTCACATGCAGTGTCTCAGAGCTTGTTAAACGGTATATACTGTGTTAGCACTCCAGGCAAGAATCATTCGGCTCGTTCCTGGTACAGTCAAACCTGTGTTTATAACGTCAACGTTTTGTTAAAGACCAACAAAAATTCACTATTTTTCTATAGCAGAAAATGTTCAGTATAACAAAATATGCCAACCTATCAGCAAAGGCCTGTCAGCTGGCCTTTGTTCACAGGTTGACTGTATTAAAGATACAGAAATTCAATCAACTGATTGATCAACTTCCTCTGATAAAGAAATAAGCAATACTAGTAGTTATGGTAAATGTTGGAATTTTGAATTGTTATTCCAACTTCAGTTGTAAAAATCAGTAAGTCACGTGATTCCATCAAAAAGTGTACAAAAACGAGTTAGTTAAAACATTATTTATAGTACACTTTCTGTGTCATGACACTTCTTAGGTCCAAATAACAATCTCTGGCCAATGGGCTCCTTTATAGAAAATGACTTAGCCTTACAGTTGTTTTAGATGTTTCAAGCTATTGCAAGAATTCTGCTACTGTCCAGCTTTACAGCAGAACCTGAAGGTCGTGAGTTCGAATCCCGGAAGAGAAATAAGATCGCGGGCTTTACAGTTCTTCATAAGGTTTAGGACAAGTACTGGTTAAAACTTTAAGAATCTGAGAGGTAACGGAGACATAGTTCAACAATTGATGTGCGATAATAAGTTTGAACTATACTTATATTTTCAGATGAGTGTAAACTTCAGCTATAAATCCAAGTGCGCGTTTTACAGATTCAGCAGAAATTCTACATATCAGATGGACAAACAGTTACTGAACTCTATACACTATTTATTGCAAATGTACTGTAAAATGCTTTAAATTCGCGAAAATTAAACCTTCGCGATTTTAAAGCAGTTTATAGTATAAGATATGTATGGAGAAAATAAAATCGATTAAAATAAATGCCTATATTTTCTTATTAATTTTCCCTTAACACATCTTTTCAGCAATTCTATTTACAATTTAGCATACGTCAACAGTATTTTACAGTAGATAAAACACAGCTCTATAATTATTTTATCAGTATATGCATTATTCTGTCCGAGCTTATTGAACTTTTCACAGTGGTCTGGTCTGATCAGGCCAAGTTACGAGTTCTTGTCTGAAAACCGAAGTGAAACAGATAATGTAATGTTTTACTGTTTATATATATATACCGGTATATTAGTGTTAAAAGCTCGGTATCTTGTCAGCTTTATGGTAATTCTATAACAACAACTCGGTATCTTGTGATCTTTGCTAACTTGACGCCAGCAGGCCTATAAACGCCAATTGCCAAAGTGTAAACTGTACAATATTGTCTCTTTAACGTAAGAATGATATAAAGTACTTACACGACAGGGCCATAATGGCCCTATTTCGCTCACCTGAGTACCAGTGATTGATGTCAAGATGATGCCAAAGGTTGTTAAGGAAAGTCACTGGTTGCTAAGTCACTAATTTGTTGCTTATAAAGTCAATGGTTGCTAATGAAGTCACTTGTTGCAAGGGGAAGTCACTTGTTGCAAGAGGAAGTCACTGGTTGCTAAGGAAGTCACCAGTTGCTAAGAAAATCACTTGTCGCTACGGAAGCCACTAATTGCTTTGGGACTAAATTGTTGCTAAGGAAGTCAATGGTTGCTTTGGAAGCTTAATATTCACTGTCATTGTTAGCAATTTGAATAAATTGCCACAATGAAGTCACTTGTTGCAAGGGGAAGTCACTGGTTGCTAAGGAAGTCACCAGTTGCTAAGAAACCACTGGTTGCTTTGGGACTAAACTGTTGCTAAGGAAGTCAATGGCTGCTTAGGAAGCTTTGTGTCTGCTCTAACTGTTTATTATTTGAATAAATGCCCACGAAAATGTAGAAATGAAATCATCATGCAATACTAAGTTCCCAACCAAATATGACGGGATGAGATGAACGTATGACTAAAGTGTCATGAAAATCCTTCATGTGGGCTTGGGAGATAAAGCCACATGATCTTTGACCTCAAAAGTGATTTAACCCTTTATTATCAGATAACAGATCTACTCTGGATAGGTATTTGCTTAAGGTATAAGTTAAGCTTTATAAGTTAAGCTTGGTCTCCTTGAATTCTTTGAGGCCATGCCTCAACATCAACCATTACCAATTTCCAAAATATTTACATGTCAGTTTTGTTTGTGGGCCCGCTGTGATACTTTGTATCACGTTTTTCTTGTTTCTTGTTTTATGTACATATAACAAAAAATTAAACACTTTTACCATGGACTTGTTTACACATTATAGATAGATCCGAGATGTTTCCAATGATAAACTTTGTTTCCACGCAAACTTTCAGAAAAATCTTTTAATTGGACAATTTTGGTGGGTTTTTTTTCGAGGGGATATTCACTGACAAGTTACGTTACAAATCACGATTAGACTGCAATTTCAACATGGGGGCTATGATCATCAACAGTTGGCATAGTTATGCCTTTTTACTTATAATAACGTCAAGAACGTGTAGTAGTGGCATTGAGAACAACAATGCAATTTCAACTTCACTGTGCTTGGATAAGAATTATTTCTACTTAATCACAGTTTTATCTCTGTTCTGCTTATAGAAAATACTGGCGGCTTATTTTTAATTCCAGTTAATTTTCAGGTTCATTTCTACAGCAAGAAGTGTAAGGCTTATTTTCCAGACAGGCTTATTTTCCAGACAGGCTTATTTTCAAGATCGGTTTATTATCGGGATTTTAGGGTATGTGAAAAACAAATGCTTTGCATACTAGTAAGTTGTTATGATACGGTCCTATATATATCTATATTGGTATGTGGTAATGATACAATTTGCTAAATGTTGAATTTGTGTTTTAATAATAGTCCTCTATACACTAAACATCATTCTCGTCATCCAGAGCATCCATTATATAATTTCATGTTTGTCCGAAAGCTTGGCAAACCACTGATGTATGAGGATGACTAAACATTAGCAGTCTGGTTTCTTGCATCTAAAACTGTCCAGAGTATTCTTTAGTTTTTATATTCACTGGCTAGGTTAAGTAAATCAAAGTCAAACACAAATATTTGTGTTTATTTCATCACTGAAATCAAACATAAATCAAGTACATAATCACTGGGTCATAAGATATTAGGACAAGGATTATCACAAATTCTTGAACCTGATGATCAAAAATGGCACCAGATAGTGATCCGGCAACAATCGAAATACATCAATAGTCAACGGATATAAATAAAACAAAATCTCTGCAAATATTCATGTAATATGTTTTATGAATAAATATGACGGATAAGAGCACTTAAAATGTATATAAAATCAACATATATATCGACTATCTAAGATACATGTAAAACATATTAGCTATGTGAATGTTATTTTTGACATACTGGACACAAATAAATTGGCACCATTGTAAAGTGGTCACTACAGAGTCCCAAGTACAGAGTATATGAGACAGGGTGTTCCTTGAATATCAAACAAATTATCTACAATCTAATTTTATCATTTTTGCATTAGTCAATGAGTTGAGACCTAATCCTCAATAGTTAGATAAGTAACTAAGAGTTGTCCGTAAGACAGCATGCTCGACCATTCTCAGTGCTTGCCAATAAAACAAAACTTTGATCACTAATAGCAAAAACAAAATTTTGTGGACTCTCTAATCATAAACAAAAAACTGTAACATTAAAAAAAATAAAAAGCTATCTATGGTAACTTGATTATTTGATACCCCTGAACACTATTGCTAAGTTTCAAATGACTCATATAACTACATAGTCTGACACCCCTGAACACTTTGATGAAGTTTCAAATCAATATCGTAAGTAGTTACTGTGTTATGTCCATGAAAGCACCTTGCATGCCAAACTTCAATCAAAGCTGCAACGCCAGCGCAAAAGTGACTGTTATGCTCCCTCATTATTTTTCGTATAATCCAGCTAAAAACGGCTGTTGACAAAATTGCAAATGAAACACTTTTGTAAAGAAGACGACCATGATGGCCATATATCGCTCACGTTCGTTTTGTCACAGTAGAATCCTATCGTAATACCGACAAGCTGGCAAAAGATGATGCGGATCTTCGACATACACAAATCAACTGATCTTTGTAATAAAGGTTGACATATGGGAGACAAAATTCCCACCTCCTACTAACCATGTTTAATGACGAATCAGCGTGAGCTGGGCAATCTTAAGACAGATTATATCAATCATGGAAGCGAAATTGTTTGAAAATGTGATTTCTTATGAGAAAGTTAAATACTACAAAGACATATTTTGAAAACTTACCCCGCCCTCTAAGGGTCATGCTTTTTGACAAACTATCACGACTTGAGCAATCTTGGTTACGTAGAAACACTTTGATGACTTATTTCAAAGTCAACCAATGGTTTCCGAGATGAATTTCCTCTATATAAGTCTAATTGAAACAAACAGGGTATGTATAAAATACAGACCTGAAACAAGTGACTCCGGGGTTGCGCCATTTTTGACTTCTGGGAAATGATTTGAAGACACTTATTTGAGGACCACCCAAATATGTCACATATCAAATATCTAAACTCTAAGGTCTGCCATGAACCTTATTGTTAGTAATGAGCTTTCCCTTCTGGTTGCTATGTCAACCAGATTTCTGTATTACAGTAACTGATATTTTTTCAAAAATGAATTTAGTAGAGGACTATGACCGCAATAAGAAAATTTCGAAGAAGTTTGACAGAAGCTGACCCAGTGGATAAGATGCCCTTTAAGAGAAATGTTGACTACACTGGTCAAAGAATGATCACAACAGCTCAGCATGAGAGAATCATGCATAGAGCAGCTAAAATTTGTCTAAACACAATTGTATTTCATGATTGAAAACATTTCACTACGCAAAATGGTGACCATCACCCTTTCTTATGGCAGTAACCATGAAACAAACGACTGAAACATACTAAGCGACCGCTGTTGATTTCATCATGAACTGATGTATTTGGAAGCATTGCATAAAAATTTCAAAAGAAAAGTTTGATACAATCAATGTTAATGCTTTGATATGTTGTTCACAAATATATATAAAAGTGCAATTCACTGGCAGTATACTAAGAGGATCTCACAAAAAGTTATATCACTAATTGGATTCAGTGGTTGTGTCGTAAATACATGTACATTTTTAAACGCTGCACTTCAATCCAGTTTTTAATCGCCAAGAGTTTTGAACACTGGAGACAAACTAGCTGACGATTTTACAGATTAACTTGTAACCATAGATGAAAAGGTTGACAATCGTCAGGTAAACACTTCATAATCATGACAACAATGAGTATCTCATCCTTAATGAGGTTATTAAAGGCATGGGTGGCGTCTGAAAATGCATGTTGTAAATCAATATCTATAACCCATGCAAATTCGTTTCATTTACTTTCTTAGCATAAATACGATTCCAGGAATTCTCATGGCATTGCCAAATTCTAGCGCATTCAAATGATATAAAAATAAGACCACCTAGCAGCATTTCGAAACTAGCTAACGAATGATAAAATACATATCTTGATAAAGGTGGTGTGCTGAGGAATAATTTGAAGGTTTAAACCAAAAATGTTACTGATAAAACAATGCACTTTAGAATCCAATCCCAATGACATATCTTTCTACAGGAGCCTCACAGTTTACTAACTTAGACATCTACATAACAACAGATAAAGGCACATTACCATACAAATCGACTAGTTCTACACTGAAACAATACTTCTGCAATGAATAAATACTGGACAAATACTTATGACAATACTTTGAACTGGACTAAGTTATCATACATTTATGAAATAACATCCGTTCCTGCGGTGTTCAACGTTTAATAAACAATGATTTGGAGTACTGATACGCAGTAATTAGCCACGACGACCGGAGGCCTGAGTGGTTAATAACTGCACATCAGTATGACAAATCATTGTTTATTAGACGATAACAACGCTGAAAAGGATGTTATTTTGATTCTAACATGACCAGATATTACAAAAGGTGAATAAATGCAAAGCGTTATTTTCTACGCAAACGCTCATTTAACGTCATGCGGCGCAATATGACGTCATGTTTACAGCATATCCGTTCCCGCGTTGCTTATGGTTTAATATAACATAATTTTTCTACTCTTTGTATATAGAGACAAAATCGTGAGTCATGTCAGAATGATTCTTTGACGTAATATATAAACGCACTAACAAGTATATATCTAGAATATTTTGAAAATAATTTATGACATTATAAGATTCTCTTTTAAGCAAGTGTTATCTGATGACATTGAACTCGATGATTTTATTCTGATTTTTCTTAACTTCATCAAAACAGGAACAGACTATTTGATCTGGGTGCTAATATAACTGTTATGTTAGGACCAAGATTTGATTTAAATTCTGCAATGTCATTTCCAAACGAGGTAGTTTTCCTTTATGTTCAGATGCTAAAAATGTTCAGGTAGCATCCATCACTTGCTATGATTTCAGTTGTCTAAATCTTTAAATGCTTATACTGTTTTACGAGCAGGAAAAGTGCAACACTGATAGTAAAGTTATGCTCATGAATAATTTTATACTATGGAATTTATAGCAGTAATTTAACAAGATGTAGACACCTTTTGTAATGCAAACAAGGTGAAAGGTTTAGTTTTTTTTGTTTTTTTTAAAAAACACCCACACACAGTTCCTTGAATCAGCAAATGTCACACAGACATAGGGTGCAAGTAAGGTTTTCAGAGAGTTACTGGTTAAAGATTTTTTGCTAATTTTAAGTTCTTAACATTGTCTTGTCTTATTTTGTTTAGTCATATCGGTATGAAGTGTTTATAGACATATTACATAAAAATTATTCACATGCATTCTTTAAAAATGTCTAGAAAGATATTCACTCACAGCATTTCAAGATTTACTGCCAACCAAATTAGAGACAGTGTAAATAACTACCTGTGATAGTACTTGGATAATAAATTAACTGTAGCAAATAGAGATTCAACTGCACCAAACGTTGTTTGCGGGATCAATGTCTTGGAACAGGCAGTTAGATTTGCATTGCAGAGTGTCAGGTTAAAGCCAGTGTGAGACCAGCTGCTCCTGATGCCACGAGGGCCCCTCCAGGGGTAAATGCACAGTGCTGGGCGGTATCAGTCTGACCCTGTAAAATATAGCTGTTAACTGTAAGCACTGTTTTTTTTCTTATGTTCGAGAATATATTTCTTTCTCCTTTTTGCTATTTGTGTTCAAACTTTGCTATCAGACCCTTCAAGACATGCAATGTTACATTGTATAAAGAATCGAGTTAAATGTGGTGGACTGACAAATGTACGAACAGATAGATGACAAAGAAGTGATCTCCAATTAAGTTTCTCCCCGCTGTATGCTCAAGTGATATGTTAATATGAGAAAAATTATGAGCTTTTTTTTGCAATTATTAAAATTGTTAATTCATAATTACATTATCTTATATTACCTATGCTTGAGAACTGCCAACATGCAATTTTTAATCTTGCCAAAATAAGAAAATGTACTGGTACACAACACATTTATATTACACAAATCAAAGCAATGGATCACACTTCCAACAGTCTTACACTACTATTGTATCAACTGAAGTATGAGGCAAGTATAACCTATTTATGCCCAGCATTGGTGATCGCAGGTTGAAGAGGACAATCCTTTAAGGTAGCCTTTTACTTTTAAAGCAAAATGATAAAATATGAGATATTGTAGCGGGACTTACTTCAAGTACTTTAATGCATGTTCCTGAAACGACATCCCATACCCTGACTGTGTCATCATCACTAGCACTTGCCAGGTATATACCATCATTGGAAAACGAAAGAGCTTGCACCCAGCCCTCATGTCCTGTCAGAGTGTGCAGCAGTTTGCCCGTACGTGGGTTCCATAATCTAACTGATTTATCCCATGACCCTGATGCCTGTACAGTAATTTGAAAGTCAGAGTAAATAGTACATATGTATTTAATTCATTCAAAAGATACCCAAGTAATATAATGCTGACTGGCAAAAGAAATGCAGTTTTACTGTTGGAAGATAAAACTTATTATACTCGGCAAAATTACCAGCAGCAGAGGCATAGATGTTAAATACATGTCTCTGTCTGACTTAATTATTTATTGTAATTCTATGCAGCCTGCTAGGGAGTCAGACACTATTACCAACATATTTTTATGAAAACTTAAATATGTGCTCACTTTTCTATATAAAAGATAAAAATGAAAGCAGTTGCCTTTCTGTTGCCTTTGAGAATAGTTTTAAACAAATTGTAGATTAAGTTCTATCAAGATTTTGTCATTAACTAATGACTACAATAACTTTGAACATCAGATCTGAAACACACTTCTCTCCATTTTCTACAATTAGATTGTTTATAGACCCGGCCAACCCTGAGATTTCTCCCCTAGTGAACTTGCCAAGACCCCAGTATGACTCCAATGCATACTGGTACCTAATAAATTTGAAATGTTTGGGAGTCTTGTTTCACCTGACTGCAATACTCAGTCAGTTTTGTCTATAACATTATGTTTATTTAGCCAAAAATTGTGTAAAATGCTAGTAGCAATTGGTAGGTGTGTAAGCATACAGACCAAAAGATAATTGTACTGATTCATCTTGACGACTTGCTAGTTTTAAGGGAAAACATACAAGAAATACTTTATTTACAGTAACTCTGGTCTAATGTAAGAGGAGAAATAACAAAAGATTATATTTACATGACTAGTGAAAGTAAAACTGAATTAATGTTCATTTATCATGCACACTTCTTCATGCTCTAATGGTGGTATAAGTGACATTTTTGTATATATTACATGTAACATGATTTTGATACCGTTGTGAAGCTGATCAATATAACAGGTTTCAGTAAAGTTTGAAATTATATAACACATTGAAAGAATTTTGTTTATGTCCATTTTCAAATAAATTTTTTGAGTGCCATGCAAAAAAGGAATAATTGTTACAGGAAATAAATCTCTACTGGTAAGTTGTCATTTACATTTTAACCCTTTAATTACCATGCTTTTTTTCTAAAACAAATTTCTCCATCTTGCAACACTTTTAAAACAGACTCAAGTCCATGTGGACAGTTTCATTCATTTTCAACAGGACATTTCGCAAAAAGTACACTGGTAAAAAATGCTATAACGTTTGCCAATAGCAGAGTAATTGTTTACATATTATGTACTGTTGAGTATCATATACTTTTACATACCAACATTCCATCTTTAGAAAAAGCCACAGCATGTACGTTGCCTTTATGTCCACTTAGCACGACAACTTTATCTCTGCCATCAGGACTGGAGATAGTCCATAATCTAACCGTGAAATCCCAGGATCCTGTAGCCTGTGATATATTTGAAAAGTAATACTACCTCATGACTGCTGCAGGGAAAATATGAAATCATAAATACAGTTAAACCTGTCTAAGTGGTCACACCAATAAAAGTCAACTGCATTAAGCAGCCCATACTAATTCATCCCAATAAACTACTTTTATATAAGACACCTGTTTACATCAGCCACCTCATTCATGTGGCCACTTCATCCCTTGGCTGGCCTACATGGTTGACTGTACTCTCTACACAATGATGCTTTACCAAAGAACTACTCTATTACAGTCAATAGTGTAAATAGACAACAGTGTAGACCATGAACAGACTGGGAAGACCTGAAAACTTATCAAGTTATCATGGTCTACAATATGGTTCAGAATGATTTGTTTAAGAATGACATAGGTATTTTGGTGACAGTTTTAAAAAGCAATTTTTGGTTGCTGTTCATTTAAATGTGTTAAATTAATGAGTATGCCGCATTAGTAATTGAAGTTGGTGCTTTAGATATAAAAAAAACGGACTCTTGAAATGATGTTTGTAGAGATTTCGGCAGTGAAAGGGAAGCAACTCCTGCATGCAGTTGTTCTTTTCTTAAATTGACTCTCCCAGTCAAATAAGAAAATCAATATTTGGAAAGTTATTATTTCATACTGGTAGCGTGAAGAGTTTGGTGTATTGGGTTAAAGCTATTATTTCCCTACGCTTTTGTACACACACCATATTCAGCTGGATTTTTACTTGAAAAAAAATGCGCATAATGTCACTTTAATCATGGTATAAGTCTTAAACTAGATGTTGTTTTTTCACCAAAATACGTATGTCTCCCACCACTTAACACTGTAGGATAGACAGGTATGTGTGTAATGAATTGCAAACAATTCTAAATATGTTATTATATCATATGGCCTTCTAAGAAAATAAAATATCTCCCCCCCCCCCCCCCCACCAAAAAAAAAACTGTAAAGAATCATGGAACCAGGTAAAACTGATGATAAGCACAACTAGGCTTGGCACTGACCATTCGTGTGCAGTTTGGTTTGGGTGTAAGAGCAGTTGCACAGACCAACGTTGTGACAGACTGACAGACATACAGACAGCACCACTATATGGGGAGACATAATTAAACCATTAAAGTTACATACCAGGTATAAACCATTAGCAGAGAATGCTATAGATTGCACAAGATTTTCATGTCCTTCAAACACCTTGAGTAGATAACCATTCTGAAACATACATGAAACAAACATACTTACAGAGTTACATGAACAGCATAGAGGTAATATCACAAACTACAATCCAGACTGCCCTATACCATTTTAGAGGAGTTTGCAGCAGTATACAACTATAAAGCTTTAATAAACTACTGTTGAAGCCTATTACAATATGGACAAAGACACTGATGCCACATTTCTCTCAGTCCACCCAGCTGTGAATTGGTAGCAACAATGAAAAACTCTCTCTCGCGAGCAGGAGTTTTTTTGTTATCAAACTAAAATAAATTTGTATACATGTAAGCTAACAATATCTGATAACCATATTTTGACATCAGTGTTATACAGTTATTCATGTACTCATCAAGTCTTAGTAATGAGCATTCACAAACATGCATTCCTTAAATTCACATATTATGTGATTTAATTCCGTTAAATATCTCACAGGTTCTTTACATATTGGTCAAACTGATAAAAGACTTTGAATTTATGCTAAAGCAAATTGGAATCTCAAGTTCAATGTTGTAAGGTTTTATGTTTCCAAATTTTCATGATGGATACATGATACATGCTGTCTGATCTGTGATCATGATCTACTCTGCATGGAATTGAATTCTATAGAAGACAACCTTAAAAAGAACATTCTTTTTAAGCTGGTTGAAAATTAGCAAAAGTGGTTAAGAAGGCGTCATTTGAAGCAAATGCTGACATCAGATGAAAACTATCGACATACTTAGGCCATAGGACAAGCTCACCATGAGCACTACAGTATGTGCACAGGTTAGCTTAAAGGATAATTCCTCATCACAGATTCTTGAGCCTAAACTGCAAATTCAAGTTAAAAGTAAACCAATACCTGTACATCCCAAAGTATTGCAGTCCTGTCCCAGGATCCTGAGCAAACTCTGCTGGAATCTGCTGAATATACAACCACCTCCACACTTTTTGTATGACCTACAACATAAAGCCCTGCTTAGTGAAAACAATTATAAGTCATTGTGAGAAGAGAAAGAAGTTCATCATAGTGAACACAAAAACAAAGCACCGCTCTTTTGAAGCAGTAAGAAGGTTCAAATCAGACTGAAAGGGTGGGTAAAGGATATTGTCATCTGGTCACAATGCCTTATACACGAGTTGCACATCAAAAGCAAACGTATAGTTTTTAGCTAGTGTGAAATGTTGCTTTTTGAATGAGGAGAAATTATTGCTCATGTCATTCACAGTACGAAACTGATTTTTTAAAAACACTTTATGACTCCATTTTACACAAAAAGAACAAGAAACATGGCAATGCCATGTAACCAGGTTTGATTCCACATATAAGCAGCGGGATAATTAATTTTTTTAGGGAAAAAAATCATCGCAAGTACCTTCTGCCATTTCTTAGAGTGTGAACAATATTTAAACAGCTGTTCAGGCTAGGAAACTATTGGCTTAAGAGACTGTTTTTCTATCTTTAGTAACAGCAACCTTGACCTTTATCCAAGGGAAACCAAAATCAACCAAAAGCTACATCTCAATATAAGCTACCTTCCAAGTTTCATGGCAATACTTCCTGACTAACTAAAGAATTGAGCGAAAACCGCCCGTTTGACGCCGCTCGCCCAAAGACATATCCAAATCCAATAACCTAAGGATTTTCATCAAAACTCAGGTTAAAAATTGTTTGTATCAAGTGCTCTCCTGCAGTCTACAGTTAATTACCTTCTAGAACCTGAAGAGGTTCACCATCATTCATTCTCCATATCCTCACTGTTTTGTCATATGAACCGCTGGCACATGTTTTGCTGTCAGGAGCAATACATACACTTTTTACAGCCCCTGTCAGAGATAAACAATTAATACTTTAACAGCACCTAGCAGATAAAACACATTATAATTTATACACACACTTTTAATTGCACCTTGTACATAACAGACAGACATAAATACTAGGGAGCAGCCACTGAAGAGCACATGTACAGCATGTACTTTTATTCCATCTGGAGTGAGTCTAAAATCTAAATTGTAAGAACTTGTTTTGCAATTAAGAATGAAGAAATCAAGAATAAATAAACCCAAAATAGATAAATAAGTACAAATTATTATTTTTTTATTTTAATACTGATACAGGAGCCAGGTGAGGGATGCAACAAACGTAGCAACTTAAGACATTGCCTGCTTAATATAGTAGAAGGCCAACTGGGATACATCAGTGTGGGCTGCTAGGGTAAGTGGCTACTAAATGTGGCCATTAACACAGGTTCAAATGTGAACAAAGTATCTTACCAGTATGCCCTTTCAGTTTACAGACTAGCTTCCCTGTGCCTGCATTAAAGACTCGGACTCTTTCATCATCACAACCTGTCACCATTATCTGGAAATCTGGAGAGAATGCTACACTATTCACCTGAAAATTGATTTTAAAAAACAACTGGTTCACTAATACTTTTTTAATTTGTTTATACCATCTAAACCATAGTACGCTGCAATTGTATTATTGTTACTATTAGTTAACTTTTCTATGAAGTGCTGCCTCACTTACAAGTTGTAAGTCAGTCTAGTGGTGACTTTCATGTAACTTTCTGAACTGCTGTTTTTAGATACACGCACCATAAGCTTAAGATTTTGCAACTAAAAAATTGATTACCGGTATACTAATATTGATTATTACTAATGCTGATCAATATTAAACATGCACTGATCAGTGGATTCTAAAGTAACTTCAGTTTTCAAAGAAAGGTAATTAAGGTAATAAGTGTTAGATAAGAATAGAATGATGGTATCACATAACAAGTGTACTTTCATAATAATTAAAGGTTTTGCAATTTTATACCTCATCTTTATGTCCACCAAAGTGTTTAAGATCAAGTTTGGAATAATCCCTTGGACCTCTAAACATCTTGAAAACTGGACACAAATATCCACTATAAGTTGTCCATGGGTCTGTTACCTAAAAATTCAACAGATGACAATGAAAGCAAACACAGATAATGGAATATCACAGTACATTAAAATCTGACAGACACACTATCACCATGAAGACGTCTAAGAAAGATTATTTTTCGTTGCAAGAATTTAGCATTATATGTCAACAAAATGAGCTCTATATTGAATAATGAATGATGAATATGATCATAAAGTCATTATAAATTTTTTTCTTTTTATTCCTGGATACATTTTTAACATTTTACATAGTACCATGCTGCTATTATAAGTTCCAGCTTTGCTTAATTGTAAACATTGCTTCTATACATTGAACAATTTTTTTGCATTGTCCATGCCTGCTTCAGAAAAATTAAAATCTTCCACAAGCATGACCAGTTTTTCAAAATTGCCCCCGCATTATGTTTACATTCTATCAGTTTCGGTTCAATATTGCCCTGCGTTGTGACGTTGAACTAGTTATCAATAATAGTCAAACTGTGCCAAAGGAACATCACTCTAAGCAGTTGTGTTGGACAACATGGAAGATACCAGCTTTCTTTAATCTACTTCAATGGAAAATTAAAGTTAAATCTGTTGTGATCTTGATATTTTGTAGCTGGTTCTAAAAAAATGAAGAAAAAGACAAAGCCTGAAAGAGGACAATAATCAGAGCTCTAGAGCAGTGTATGTTGGACAAGTACAATTGGCATTTACAATATTTTCAATGGCATATACAGTAGACCTACTACCCTTATCTTTTTGAAAAAAGGTTTTAAAAGGGGGAAGGGTTTCAATAGCGAGTTACTAATAAGACCCATCTACATGACAAATACTCTAGTGTCAGCCTAATCTACCTTCTTTTGGTAATTCAGTGAGTAAATAGAAAAGGGGGGGGGGGAAATAATAAAAAATTTGACATGACATTAATTGATCTGGGGAAAATAAGATCATATTTTGTTAGCTTGACCAAATGTGTATTTAAATAAATGTCAAAAATGACAAAATTTCAAAGCCAATGAAAAACAATAATCTTGACACTGTGTAGATAACTTCCTGAGGTGCGTAAAATCAATGTCCAGGCGCTAGACAGGGATAAATGCGGGTCTGTTTGCGGATAATAAAAAGTGAAATGCTTATTGGTCAAGGATACGATTTTAGTGGAATAACTGGGTGGTTGCATTTACTACAATAAATAAATATATAAACAATTGGTTCTTTAAAATAATGCAGATGTGTAGTCGCATTTGGTGTGGTAGAATGGAAATCTATGATAATCATGTATTAATTGTAAAGGACTTGAAATGTGTATACTAGTACGGGTGAAAGCTCAAAGGGTGTTTGTAGGAGTATTTAATTGAATACTGAAAGCAATGGAATAAGTGATAACATTGGAAAGTGTCGACTCCTGGACAAATGAAACATACTTAAAGGCCATCATAAACCCCAAATTGTACAACGTACATCATTTATCAAATGAAATGTGACATCATTAAATGTCACACCATTTTCTTTTAAAAAATGAAATTTTTTTGTTGAAGGAGGATTTTTTTTTTGAAATGTAAAGAGATCCTATTTATACACATTCCTAAGTTTGTGACGCCATAAAGCACATTTCTTTTCACAATCCACCCGTTCACGATATGGATAGATGGTACAATAATTCGTGAACCTTTTGCTTCCCCATCTTTCAAATTGAAAGTCCTGTTATGGTGTTTTTCGTAAGATGTCAAAAACAGAGAAGATATTGTTTGGGGTGTCTTCACAGGATTATCTGCTTTAACATCACAGTGAGCCATAGAAGGCAGCAGCTGACGTCACAGCAGCTGATAAATTTGAAGTCGTTTGGCAGAAAAATTCTTAAAATTAGACATCAAAATCAACAGTTAAAGTCAGCATTTTTGCAAAAATCGGTTTTGCCAGTGAGACTAACTGGAAGTGTGAATCAGATTAATTTAGCTGATAAGGCTGATGTGTTTGGGGGGGGAATTAAAATTTTTTGGTTTTTTTTTTTTTTTTTAATTTTTTTTTTTTTTAAATAATTTTCACATTTTTTTTCTTTTTTTAGATTTAATTTTTTTTTCAAAATCATAAATATAAAAATGTTGGATATCTTATAATTGTATGGTGTTTGTAAGTGTCCAGGGGTCATATGTATTTGCAACAGTAGCCAAGAGGTCTCAAACAAATCAAAAGGGGGGGGGGGGGGGGGGGGGATCGAAGATTAGCTTCTTGTACATATTATTAAAAGCCCCCCAAACCAAAGAGATACTTCTTACATTTCTCTGTATGTTGTCCAGATAATCGAAGAAAACATACTTTTTAAAACAGGCGCTGCATTATTTACATTGGAAACGAACCACTTCCTGTTACAAACGGCGTCGCGTAAATTGATTGCTGTGAAAGTTACGCAAGGTCAGGTACCGCTACAGAATAGTACTCGTCACACAGCTTGTTCAAAGGGAATAGCTATCTAGGCAGAATTCTCTTCATTTGGCACACCAGGAACCGTCTATATATAGAGTATTCCAAGGCACACAAAATTAGAAAAAAACACTTTTGAAAAAAAGGAGGTTGGCATCTCCTAGCTAAAACAACTTCAGCGTACCCGGTTTATATGCTTGACAGAACGGGTAAAGCCGCAGCTGACGAAAAACAAAATATTAAAATAGCGGCATTTAGAGTTTTGGAAGCCAGAACTAGGCCCCTATACAAACACTCGGACGGAAGCCAAAACCTATTTTATCGGAGGAAAGATTTCATTTTGGCAAGCATAACAGGAATTTCATTTTTAGAAATGGTACGAATTTTTAGGGGACGCAAAAATGGTTCAGGTTACGAGAATTATTGGTACCGAATATATCCATAGACTCATGAATCAAGGGTGGATTGCGAAAAGAAATGGTACTTTTTATGGCGTCACAAGAAAGAGCATCAAATTTTAGGAATGTGTATAGATAGGATCTCTTTACATTTCAAAGTAAGTTTAAAAACGGTGCAGTGTTATAAGTACACTTAAGGGAAATTCTAACGCTACCTTTAGTCTTTATTCATTATTTTAAAAACTACTTTAAGAATTTACTTGAAACTTCACATGAATAAATAGTATATTAGACAAGTTTTGTATATTTTTTATTGCAAACGACACATCGGTTTTTAAACTACACTCGCTCAAAGATGATAACCCCCAAAATCAAAAGTTGCAAATTTTGACGTTTTTTGCAATGTAATTTGACGGAATGCACGTATAAATGTCACTGCTACAAGTATTTTATGAATTTACCATTGTTAAACAATGTAGAGATGGAATAACAGATTAGAATATTGATTTTAAACATGTGAAATGCATTGTTCATTTTTGCAAGGTCTTTCAAATAGTATTTTTGCGACTTTCGATTTCGCGGGTAGCGTACATCAAATAATCTATTAATTAACAAGCGTCGAAATACAACAGTTCACATGTTGTGAAAATTTGGTTAAGATATAAGGTATACTTTCTTCTGAGATATTCAAAAATATTGAAAGGTAGCGTTAGAAGTTCCCTTAAGTGTATGTTATCATTTCGTCAAGGAGTCGACACCTCTTAATCTCGCATGGGTATAGGGTCAAATCACTTATAATAATTTATTGCTTTCAGTTTTCAATTAAATACTCGTACATACGTTTACCTATGGTCGGGCTTCGCCCTTAAAAAGTCAAGTGAAAGAAAATTGTCTTGTTCATCCAGAAGTTTCACCTCCCTGCTTACCATCCTATTTAGAAAATATGTGGAGGGCGTGGTGTTTTGAGTCTGTATAAACACCCAGTTTGGGTAACCTGATCCAGAGGTCGTTCTCACGATTCACTAAGGGAAGTAAAGTTTTTTTGAATGATAATGTACGTATATCATAAATACAGACAAGACGCGGACCAGGAGAATTTATCATAAAGCTGTCAATATTCCATGTTTAGTATGATTTAAGCGCACGCTACTTACTGACTACTTTAATTAAATAAATGCACATAAATTATGAGAATGTTTTCTATGCACGACCTTTTTTCAATTCTTAATCAAAATAGTAAATGTTATAGTTAATACATTATTTACAATTACTTCCCACGCTTGAGCGCTGATCGATCCTATCTTCCTTTAACCGGTTGGGTAAATTTAAACCTGAACCTGAACAAACATGTTTAACATTCCCGTTTATGAATGGGTGAAGTATTATTCCATTTGATCCAAAAGTCGTGGTAGTATAGTGTCCGTTGCTAGTACATACAGTTTCAAAATGGAGGGATTGACGCTTGGTTTAGTTGTAGGATATACATGAACTAGTAAGAATTTTAAATTATTTTTATTGTTGATAAACTGTTTCGAGTTTAATGTTTATTTATTGGGTTTTAGCGTACGCTGCTTTACTTTCTACTCGTATTTTTTTGCAGTATTTATGCGTCTGGCTAATGACAGCGGGTCATAGAATAGGACGCGTCAATCAATATTGAAGTATTGCAGTAACATCTCGTTAGAAACAATTAATGATCATTCTGGGTAGAAAATTTATCGTAAGTTACAAATTCATTAAACGAAAGCCATATCGTTTTTCCAAAAGATATGTACTTGCACTATGTATTAGTTTTTATCCCGTTTAGGCGTATCCAATACTTAAATTCCTTCTACGGAATCGTTTTAGGGCCATTATTCCATGGCTTCTGTGTTATGTAAAATGGCACCGCGGTATATGGTACAGTGCAAATGCTGGAATTGCCCTTCAAGTTCTTTTCAATGGATTTGTCCATCTTTCAATTGGATAATGTCATTAATTATTCATGGAGGCGTTCACTAATCTGTACTGACTGAATAGCCGGTACAGCTAGAGTACAGTATATCTGATTATGATCAGAGTGATATACGGTGTATGCTAGCTGATCATGATCTACACTGGTCACAAAGACAAGATCACGTGCCGTCTACTGGGTAAGAGTTCAGGTGAAATTGCAGCTTGTAGCATTCCATTAGGTATTGGCATCGCTCAGTGGCATATAACCAGCAGTAGTAACGCCTTGATGGACGATTTCGTGACAGTCATACGTTCTGTACTCCGTAGTATATCATTCATATGCTTTATTTAGAGTTAACCAGATATGTGCACTGGTAGTGTAGACAATCAGAGATGATAAGACATTCCTTATTGAATGTGACGAACTTCTTCCGCTTTATACCTCGGCATAATGCCCTCGTGTCTTCTTGATTGTATTGAAAAAACATCGATCTCTGCAATAAAACACGTTAAACCATTTTGTTCGAATTATACCGCTTCATATTATGAACCGATCGAAATAATACACCCAGAGTAATCGAAAACTAGTCTTTTAAATGACAAATTTTAACTCTATCAGGATTATTAAAAGCAATGTCAAATTTCTTTTGGGGAATTCAGTGCAATACAATTTCAAACTGAAAAAAGTAGTTATTAGTTTTAACGAAGATATTGTAAAAAGCGTGGATCGACTTTATAATGCTAGTATTCCCGTCATCTTTGCTTCGAACGACATAAGTTAAGAGTAGTAATGACTAATATCCCCCCCCCCCTCCCCCCCGGCAGTGTTGTTTAAAGAATGGCATCTTTTACACTAAGAATAATAGGAGCAAATAATTGATATTCTGAAAAGTCTGCTTTAGTTGCTTTATATGAAAATACACTCAACAGGTTTAGAAACGCAAAAGTGGCAAAATATTTCAGTAATTCTTCGCAAAAAATGACTTAAATAGAAATAAAAACAATAGCGTCATTCAAATAAAAATGTTCAACAGGGAAAATCTTTGCGTTTCTAATATCGGTTAAGTGTATAAAGCAAACAAACTTTCTCGGCAGCTTTCAAGTACTTATTATGTCATTCCGGCTAATTTCAGGTGCAAGACCCCACGGATATAATGGTGTTGCAGTTTGACAGCTCATTGTAAAACTTACCGAAGATGAAGATACGACTGAAGTCCACCCACCATCCGATGGTTCTACTGCAGACGGCCAAGAATAAGCTCCAGAACCACGGCAAAGTCGTCTCCATAATCGGCATTCTTTTTGGAATATTCCTCCTAATCTACGGCAAGACAGTTTTCCACGTGACTCGAGAGTTCCTAACACATTCAAACTTTAATTTTAATCTATGTAAAAGGTTTCATCAAATGACGCATGTAGAAACGAAACAAAGTGTAATACCTAAAATAATACATCAAGTATTTCTAAATGTTTCATCCAACAGGGTGGAGTTTTTTAAGACATATGAACCTTACAGACGGACCTGGCGTGAAAAGAACCCGGAATTTAAATATATTCTTTGGAATGAGTCAATGATTGATGAATTGATTAACAAAAGTTACCCGTCAATTGCTCCCCTTTACAAGAGGTATCACAGTATATGGCAAGCACGTGCGGACATTGCTCGGTATGTTGTTGTTCACAACATGGGCGGTATCTACGCAGACATTGACGTAACGTGTAAAAAGGGAATGAACGACTTATACAAAGAGATAGGCGAGAAAAGAGTCGCCTTGAATTATACGTACCATCCGTTCGGAATAGCCAATGACTTTTTCGTTGCATCAAAGAACCATGAATTTATGGCCCACGTGCTGGACGGACTTCAGGCTGCAGACGTGTTGTACTTCACTCCGTTTTTAAACTCTATGTTTAGGACAGGCCCGATGTATATGCTCGGAAGATATCTGAATTATCCACACCAGGAGGACATTTATTTCCTACAGTCGTCACAACTTTATATTTCGAGTGAGAATCAAGACAGATCATGGCATGGTTTCGATGGCTACGTCATTGCCATCATATGGAACGGTGTAGACTCCCTCCAGATAATAAGCATTATTCTTTTGATTGTGTTTATAGTGCGGCTAAATAAACTTATAAGAATCAGGTCCAAGTTAGTACTTAAATCTAGAAGACGTGTCCAGTTTTTTGACAGAAGGGCTGTTACGCCAATAATGGAAGAAGAAGACCTGTAAATGATCAAAAATGGAAGAATGATCAAAAATGTGATCAGGGTTGTGGTTGTGACGTAACCGGAGCTACGCTGTGCGAAAGCCAGTCCTTTGGAACAAATACAGCTTTCGCGACACTGATCGGCTTTTCTTGAAAAAAAGTCGAGTGATTTATAGCAGATCACATATTGTTTGCATATCCTTTTCAGAGAATATGTATCTGATTTTATCGTGAAACAAATTATACTGATATGCATCGGCTTTTGGTAGAAATATCGACATGATTAAATAAAACAATTTTACCCAGTTACTAAAAATCATGACAGTTTGTCGGCAAATGTTTAAAAGTTGAACAATTCACAATTTGTCTCATGTTTGGCTACTAGCGACAGCATGGAATACTTCTAAGTGTTTGCGGCGTGTATTTCCTAGAAGGGGGCTGATGTAGATTGCGGAGGCTATATATACCACAATTTATTGCCCTGGTGGTCTCTGATTTATATGAATAAATAATTCATTTCTGGTAAGAAATAAGAGTCTGTACACGGAATTCATTTAGACATATTTGTACTTGTAGCGAATGACCTGTTTGGACTGACCTTGTATATCTTCGATTGATAATATGGTTATCCCATGTGTAGCAAATGAACATGAACGTGTAATTTAAAAAAAATTAACATGAGGTTAGTCGGATAGTGATGCTTCAGATCGATGCTTCTTTAATGTTCACTTACTAAGAATAATGATTATTATAGATTGTCTACGGTCTGTGAAGTGCAAGTACTCAATACATAGGACTCTGAGGACTCTATACATATCTATTTGAAAAGAAACATTCGGTTCAAACCTTTTCTTATTTTGACATGCTCTGAAAAAGAGATACCTTCCTCTCCGCAAAAATGCCCGATATTATACAATACGGGTAATATTATTTCAAGGTGTGGCTCATTTAACACAAAAATGTATACAATAGTAACAAATTCATTTTGCTTATTGTTGACGTTATTATATTTTCTAAAAAAAATAAATGTGTCTCCAGTATTAAAAATATCTGTGCTTGTTGTTATTATATGGTCTAATTCCGTGGGGACACAAATGCCTGCATTATATATAATCACCCTAGTCCGGATTTCTGAAATACGTAATCCATCTAATAGGATTTACTAATCCCTCCAAATACGATTAAGATTGTGATCAGGGCCAAAAAGGTCTGTATTTTCTTAAGCTTAGCAAAACTTAAACTTAAAAATTTTTCAATTCAAATTTGGTTTAATGTAAATACATGTACTTTAAAAATGTAGTTACCTACGTAAGTGAAAAGAACTTTGAAGCTTATTAGTTTAAAAACGCCCAAACTGCAAAATTGTGTTGAAAACAGCCCCCACATACCGTCTATAATTAGGAGATATATAATTGGGCTAAATGTAGATAAGATAATAAATAAATGCATTTTCAAGAATATAAGGATATTTTACCAATAAACATTTTATATTTAAGCTATTTGTCGACTAATTCAGAAGAAGTATGTCTTCTTTGTGGGTTGAATCGTAAAGACAGTATAGCGACCTTCTCGAACTAAATGCGCTACACATTAACCTACAGTCACACCTGTGAACAAACACCGCGAATGTGGTCTTTATCCACAGGTGTTTCTACTATCGATGCATGAATAGTGCACTGTAATCTCCCTGCTGGTCTTTATTCGATGAGTGGCTTTTATTCGGAGTTTGTCTTTAACACAGACTTGACAGTATAATATCATACTATAAAACAACTGTAAATAAATTTAAGGTTCAACGTTAACGAAACTGCAACACGTTTGGTAACGGTAGTTACTACAAGTTTTAGCTGCAATTTTGAGTTTGGTGTTGATTCTTAAACTATAATGTCACTTAAAGTACATTTAGTGCATAACTTATAGTTTTTTAAGTTATTTGAAATTGATGTGCTGTTAACAAGATGGCTTCTTGGCGCTCGTCGATTTGACCAGCTTTCTACATGTAGGGCCTACCTCTGATTTTGAATTTATCAACCAAACTAAATATTTGACAAATTTTCAAAAAAGGTAAATAACCAATCAGAAACCGTGACAACTTATGTAAAATGTTTAAGGTTTATATGTGTGTAACAATTATATGTACATTGCAGATAGGTACAAATGAAATTAATATCAAACTTCCGGTGTCATAATGACATGGAAAACTGCCAATGTAATAGAACCCGTACTAACTTCAAATGGTACATGTAATATTAAACGTAAAGTAAACACGCTTTTTTTCTTTTTAAAAATTTATTGATCAGTCGATTTGAAAGACAGCTACTTTGTATTCAGCTTTTTCAGAAGGCTAATTCTTACAAAAGGGGCGTGCATTGACGTCATCAGCTTTAAAAAAAGGATTATGCTTGTCGTCAGTGTTCAATGTAGAATAATATGTCTTGTTATGGACCATAAGTCAGACCATGCTCTATATTGACACAATTTTCGTTGAATGTTAAGTTCGTAAGAGGATACATAGGCAACTCAGTATGAACTTCACTTACTATAAGCCACTCAATTTATACTGTTTGTCTTATCAGCAGGAACTGTATATATACTGCGGTATCAATATTAACACGAAATGCAACAGGGTCTCTCAAATTTTGGTATCAAATGCAGCATATATATAGCCTTTCAACATTAATTTATGTCTATTAGTAAAACTGCAGCATGGTCTTTCAACATGAACTCATGTCAGTATAAACAGCAGTATGTCTTTTCAATATAAATCAAAGTAGGTCAGTATTAGCGCAGCATCGTCCCTCGACAAGAAATCATGTCGGTATGAGTTTTAGCATGGCCCCTCGACAGTATGGTGTCTAAATGTTAATTGAGGTCAATCAGTATTTATGTCAGTTGTTGCAACGAATGAGATGCAGTTCATACACTACGTACCTGCTAAATTATGACATTAACATATAATATCAGATACCCTGATGTTTTCGTTCTTTGTAGTATAAATCGCTGGAGTGAAACAAATGGGAAGATCACCGGATAGATCCGTACATATCGTAGAGTGTCTATGTCTGACTGACGAATCGGCTATTTTTATGTTAGTTTTAAAAAATCGTGAATACTGGACTGCACGGACATGCCCCTTAAATATATTGTACGTAGTTTAAAAACAAAATTCCTGAATCTGATCAACGGATCGCAATAAATGCTTTTCGGCTTAACAAGCAATATAATACCACTATACCATAAACAGATAAGACTACTTGCAATATTAGTAACGTGCTTACACATAAACCAAAGTAATTGATAACGTTTTCAAATTAAGTTGAATTCCAACGTAGAACGAAGATAGAAATACAAGAGTGCGAAGATGGCCCTATATCGCTCACCTGACTACCTTTGGCTGTAGAATACAAGGCCAGCAATTGCATCACAGGAATGGTAATGTTTTACCTGGGCGTCATGATTTGAACATTTTTCATAGAGGTCGGCAACATAATGCTTCATGCCAAATATCTAAGCTCTGGGCCTTGTGGTTTTAGACCAGAAGATTGTTCAAGATTTATCTACATGTATATAAGTCTATGTGAAATCAAGTGACCCCATCCCCAGTAGGGGTCAATTTTGACCTGGTGATCACGATTTGAACAATCTTGGTAAAGGGCCACTTGACAATGCTAATTGCTAAATATATACCCTGTAGGACTTGTGGTTGCAGAGAAGAATAGTTTAAAATTTCCTATAGAAATCTAAAGTCAAGTGACCTTCCTGGCAGGGTCAATTTTGATCCAGGGTCATAAATGAACACTCTCGGTTATGGTCTACAGGGAAATTCTACATGCCAAATATCTAAGCCAAGTGATTTCAGAGAAGACGATTTTTAAAGGTCCTTCTATTTAACCCTATGTAAAATCAAGTGACCATGGGGTCATGATCAATCTTGGTAGAGGTCCACTAGTCAATGCTACATGCTAAATATCTAAGCCTTGTGATTTCAGTGGTTACTAAAGATTTCCAATGTGTTGTCATTGCAACCAAAGTTCTGCATGGAATAGAATTCTTTGAACACATTTGATAAAGATTCGTGCTAGGAACATCCCTGCCAAATTTCATCAACATCGGCCCAGTCGTTTCAGAGATGTCATTTGACAGTACAACGGATTCCTCGTGGTCCTTATAGGTCACCCTATCACTTTGTGCCAGGTGAGGTAAAAAAAACACCATAGAATGAAAGCACAACACAACAAATAGATAATATACAAAATGAGAGCTCGATTTAAAAAATAAATGTCGCACGGCCAGAAACATTAAAACTACAATGTATTGGCACCGAAAATGTCTGGAATACAGGAAGGAAATCTCTTGGGCAGATTGGACAAGGTTTTGAAGAGATTGCTTTGTGTCATCCAGATTGTTACAGAAGTTAGGACTAGAAATATAGAAGGAAAGGTTAAAATTTAAATTTTAGTCCCGAAAAACTTGGATTTTACATAAAATGCCCGTGAATGTTTTTGTTTGATTTAATGCGAAATATTACAAAAAAAAACTTTGTTTTTTATTATACATGTACATGTAAAATGATAAGACATCAGGAACATTATAAGTTTGCTGCACACAACACCCTCAACCTCACTACCCCCAGTATTTTTGCATATTTTGATGTTATTTAATGTTTCATTTTCCAAACAATCTGTAAGCCTAGGCTCTCCTTGGTAAATTGGTCAGAGATCTTTAAGTCTCCGAAAGAGCGGTATGCCCAGCACTCAATTTAAATAGCTCAAGGCCCTCAGGGCATGGCTTTATTTAAGAAATAATCTATGGCTTGGAGTGCTTTATCGAAATTGAAGCATTCCCCGGAGGTGAGCGCCTGGCGGAATAATTCACGAGGGCGAAGCCCGAGGACATTACGCAGGCACATTACCGACAGGAAAGCTTCTATTTCGATAAAGCACTCCAGACATAGATATTTCGATTCTTAAAGCCAATTTTTTGAAACTATCGTAACTACTACGGACTTTTTTCAGTTCGGCGGTAATGTGTAAAACAGCATAAATAGTAGCTGTTGGAATTCACTCCCTATTCGGGCAACCATTCAAGATATCAAACATAACTATATTATACAAACTTATTTTAGTTTAATCATCTAATACATAAAAATAAAAAGGAAATACCTGATTGGCCTTATGCAGAAGACGTCAGATTCAGAACCTAACAAAGCAGACAATCGATTTAAATGCGTACCGTTAATTTGAACTGTACAACGTTTTAACGTGGAGTAATGACGTCAGTGTGATGACGTAAACGTTTTCATTCATAGTTTTGTCTCCCGGAATCAAAACATTGTATGACTGTTAATCCTGAATTTATTGGCCTTTTTTAAGGAAAACAAGGTGAGGGTATTCTAAGGCTTACTTGACGCAATCAAAAAAATATTTAGGTTCTAAACGAATCTTTTTCATGCGACCGGTGTATTTATACTGATATTATTTCCATTTCTATAAAAAAAAATTGAGCGGGAGTAAATTAGAAAAGTCGGAAGGAGCTACTTCCATGTCCGAAACTCCGCCTACTTTTCCGAGTGCTTTAATCATATTAATGCACTCGAATTGACTATAGAAATATACCGTAGGCATATTAGAATAAACTATAATATTGTATCTCCGGGAAGCAGACATATGTGTGATTGTCAGTACCTCGGAATGTAATAAAGAACAAGAACAACAAGCCAAAATATGAATAAGAAATGATAATTTACTCATCTAGAATTTCAATCCAGCAAACATTTTTCATCAAGTAAATTGCTAACTGCTTGTATGCATCGCATACAGACCAGCCAAATGTATATAACAATTGAAGATACAAAATAATGCATCGCTGTCCATATAGCAACACCTAAAATTATTCCAGACATTATTTCTCAAAATTCTTTTATTTCATGGATCTCTGACCTTGATGTCAGTAAATGTGTCTGCCTATATGACTGATGCAGATCATGATTAGCCTGCAAGATCTGTTAAGTCTGATCATTATCTGCTTTGTTCGCTACTCAGTCAGTAAATTTTCAGTGAGCACCCCTTTGAACAACTAATGGTACAGTCCAAACCAGGGATCAGGAAAACCGAAAATTTGCCGGTCTGGACCGATTTTCAACTTGCTGGACCGATTCACGTCACCAAAAGTTGCTTAAAAATCGGTCCGAGATTTTTTTTTAAAAAGTCATAAAATCGCTTAAATATGACAAAAGGAGTTGCTTGTGTAATTACACATAGCATCTGTGTTATTAGCACCTATCCAATACCCCAATAAACGTGTCATGTTAATAACCCGCGGCGGTCTTTACCTAATTGGTCCTCGGGCGTCGCTAACACGTTATTGATTAAAGGATTTTATTAATGTGTTTGCAGCTCCGATTGACTCTATGCCGGACCGATTGTCTTTAGGCCGCTAATTGCCAACATTACTGGTCATTATGATTTAATTACAAACGATTCGGTCCACGTGCACTTTTGACCGGTAAGATGACAGTTGAAAGAAATTATTAAAAGATAAAACCCAAGAGTTAATTTTTATTACTCAAATAGTGCCGGCTATATAATGTATCATGTTCGGGCATTCAATGCCTTTCGATTTATTGTTGAAATGGCACAACGCTACATATTTGCGATGTTCAAAAAGTCAAATGACCGAAATGGCAAACCGGCTTATGATAATCGGGGGAATAATAACGAAACAAATAACCGGACCGGCAACCGGTAGTAAATGCTTCCGAAAGTCGGAAGGGGAAGCCGAAAGATAATGTTAATCGGTCTGGCAACCCGAGAGGCATAAAAAATTATTCAAAACGAAACCAGACGACAAAAATTATATTGCCTATACCTGACACATGGATTATTACAAAACTTTGTGGGGGTTTACATATGTGTGTTAGTGTTTACCTGGCACTCATCAATATACTTTATATAACAGTAAATTATTATTCTGTCCTAACATTAGTAGTGTTGACTGGTTCTTTTCATTTCTAATACAACTAAGGCTACAACAATAAAATGCTACAATCTCTAAGTATGATTATGACAGAAAATACTAGTGAAATAAAGGTTCAATACATGTGTAAAATAGATGTACATATGAACAGCCATATAGTGAGGGACCAGTCACAACAGCACTATCTGAACCTGTGTTTATGGCGAGCTAAAAACAACTCGAGTATAATATTCACATGCAATGAATGTAAGCTAAAAAGCACAAAAAATATGTTTGAACATAATGTACACAATTATCACAGCATTCGTGGTGCGGTTGTTGAGTGGTAAACCCTCTGGACTACCAGTGGTAGTCTCTCTTGTATCGGTGCTATATACAGGGCACGTAAAAGAACCAGGGCATCTATAGGTAAAAGAGCTAGAGTCTGGTCACAGGATTCCCTTGTATCTGCATTGTCTGTTCGTCCTGCGTCTGTCACGAGTCTTGGCAAGTTCACCTGCAGAGATATCTGAGGGCCGACTGGGACTATAAAGAATCTACTACATGTAAATAAAGAAGAAATATCACAGCAGACACAAACAAGATGTACACGTATGAATTACAGTAGACACAACACCTCTCATGTAGACTTTAGAAATTACATAAACAAACTTTTGAAGCTTGATCTAAAAATAAAAATTCTTCAGGAAAAAATGTTAAACATGTAAGAAATAAATGTAACTTTAACAACATTCTGTTAGATTTCACAGAAAAAAAGTGTGTGCTGTGCAAAGTATCACAATGTTGTAATTCTTAGATCAGGTTTAATATACAATATATCCTCACTTAAAGTGATGATTTTCTGTATGGTTTAGAGCAGACTTAATCTTACTTTAACTTGAGCAGTCTCTAACATACTATAAAGTTTCTATTTGTAACCCCTCATTCGCAGGAAAATTGCAGGTAACTGCTTTTCTTCGAACTTTATGAAAAATATCAATCTTCAATAATTTATTTCATTAATTTGTATAAAAAAATCTAATTAATATACACTAATGAAAACGAGGCTTTAAAAGACAGCTGTCAAGTGCGTATGTCTTTCCTGCTAAACCTCGAACTCTACCATAATTCAAGCCCTTAACACAACGCCAAATGTAACAGAACCAAAGCCCTTCATTGTTTAATAACAAGCCTACTAAGCCATGTACAAGATAGTTCTTTAAACATATCAATTTCTAAATTACCTTCAATAACCCTGTTCGTCCATTCTTTAATGAAATATGTAACACATTTAATCTATGCTACTCCACAATACAATTTTTTTTTATACAAAATGTAGTTTTATTCAGTGAATTAAAGTGAATAATTTTTTTAGCATATTTCATATATGGTATCAATTATAAATCCGTTTCTTCGACTATATATGTTGTTTAACTTGTGCAAATTTGTATGCCATTTTTGAGTCATCAATATGGATTTCATCTCCATCGAGAATATCTACACGACTCATTGGAAGTCCATTGGATCTCATTTCCTGTAATTCACCAACATCATCACCATGTTTACTGTTACAGAACTTGTGGTATATGATGCCCTGTCCTGCCCTGCAAATAAATCACAAGTGAAGTTATAATTCTGACTGTTAGATATTCATGGTAGAAACAATGATTCAAACTGATGGTAACCCTAGAATTATTGTGAAATCAAGCCAATGGTTTCCAGGTACACTTTCAAAGTTTCTCCTGTGTAAATCTGTCGCGCATCTAAGCAAGCTGTTTCTTAAGTGGTCAGTGCCTGGAATTTATGTCATCAAACACTGCTTAGAACTTGAGTATTCTATAGTGATGTCTAGTACTTTATAGTTCTCTATGGTGATTTAGTACTCCACAGTACTGCAATGTTTGGTGACATTCTGTGTATGGTGACATTCTGTGTATGTTGACATTCCGTGTACGGTGACATTCTGTGTATGGTGACATTCCGTGTATGGTGACATTCCATGTATGGTGACATTCCGTGTTTGGTGAGATTCGATCCATCAGAAGCTGTTTAAAGGTTTTTCTGTTTTATGTAACAGCACCCCCTGCGTGCACTAGACCAGAACCATTTTTTTGTTTGTTTGTTTGTTTGAAAGGGGACAATGCAAGGATGCTACAGTGCAAGTGCGGTAAACATTCAACAGTAGTTTCTGAGAAGGGTTTAAAGTGAACATTTTTTCAGTCTCCTTCTCAAGCCTTACAGTTCACTATCAAACAGAACTAAAAATACATGACAGAAAGTTCAAACTGACTTTACAGAGAACATAAATTGTACACAGTACTACCTTTTTTACTTACTTATTGCTCAGTTTAGAGCTTATGAGCTTTCTCAAAGAGCCGACCATGTCTCGCACACACACTGTCTCTGAGAATGCTTCCTTCCCCTGATACACAAAACTCAATGTTGCAAATTCTGTATAACCCTTGCTGATATCTATATCAACTAACGGATGCAGTTTACCTGGAATAAGAAATTTTATGCTACATTACTGCAGAGTAATTCACCTTCCCATAATGCTCTCATCATCAACTTCCTAAGTAACTAATCAAGGAAGCACAACGGTAATGTGTAAAACATTCTCAAGTAGTTTCTAGGACATAGTCTTACTGGACATCAATATTAAGCATGTTCTTTTCGTACTTCTTTTTTGCCTTTAAGTCTGAAAAGAGGCATTCAAACTTCGTCAGTAAAACTGATACAAGTATAACAAGTACCTTTCTGTGCGTATATTATCAATTTATTGCATATGTTACTATATATAGTATCAAATATGCCTTTGATTGTCGGTGATACGGGCCGATAAAACGATCACGTGACGTAGTGTGCCGATAACTGATATTGGCACACTTGCTAGTGTGCCAGAAAATTCATATTAAGGCTATTTCCAGTCAACTGTGCAGCAACGTTAGACTATCAGCACGTGAAAACGTTGACGTAATTGACAACGTAGACTAATGGAAAATGGCCGCCGAAAGGACACAGAAGTCACTTTCTCAACGTTTATTGAATTTAGAATTTAGGCTTATTGAGCACCGAAATGTGGAAACTGACACGTTTGCTTTTATGGATAGTGTGAATAATTTATTCATTCAATGGCATTTATCTTTATGAAATAGTATAAGTATTGCAGGAATGTGCGTTTTGTATCTTTTTGTCTTATCTTTCCCCATTTTCAGCAAAACTGATGTTCAACATATGCAATAAAAAGGTAATTATACGGGGCAGGTGTGCCTTAAGGCGATATTGGTACACTTGGTGAGCTATTGGCCCGAGGGCTTTAGCCCGAGGGCCAATTTGAACCAAGTGTGCCACACCTGCCCCGTATAATAACCTCTACATATACAACTATTTTACGACTAAATAGTAAACACATTACTAGAAATACAAAATCAAACTTTATTCGAAGTCAGTGTCACATTTACACTTTAATTAGCTATCACCATCTCACACAATTCCAGACGTTCACACATGCTGCTGTAACAGGAGAAATTTTCACATCACTATTTTTTGTGATTTTATGTAAGCAAGACTCTAACTTACAGAAAATATCTCTAAGATCCTTATGAATATCAAGATTAAATATTAATGATTTCTTTTACTGAGTGATACCTAGTCATCACAAAGGATAGCAACAATAACTACATCCAGGGATTGGTTCTAATTTTTGCTCTCCCTATGTGGATATGACGCAGAAATAGTCTCACAAAGCTACCAAACCGCTTCCTAATTTCAGCATAGGAAGATGTGGTTTTACAAAGAATATATTAGGAAATATTACTGCCATGACCAATAAAATGGCTTCTCCCTAAAAAGGCTAAAAGTGGGCTAAATTTCTCCCAGTTTCTAAAGTCTAGGCTGGACACTGTACATCTTTTAAAATTTCAAATTCACAGAACAGTAACCTTTGTATTTAGCAAACCCCTTCAGACCTTTTAAATTTGTTTCATATATCAGAAGTATGTTACATGTATATCCGTATAGCATTTTCATATTCGCAGTTGTCATGTACGGTACTGTGTTTACTGTATATGACAGATGGGTATAGAACCGTATAACTAACCATGTTTTTGTTCCAGTATATGATAGATATCAGGTTTTTGTTTCTTCTCACAGAAATGTCTCAACAGATGACGCTCACTCTTCTCCCTCTCAGACTGCGTGACTTCACTTCCGTTCAGCAACTTGATATTTGGTAGACTGTAAACCACAAAGGAATTCTAAAACATCATTCACATGAAAATCTATGTGTGTGACAACAAAATTTTCCTTTAATCTGATTGCTAACTGCTATTTATTAACAACTGGATTTATCAATACTACATAAAAAAAATTCATTCATATGATGCCTCAATTTTTTAAAATGTAAAATCAGAAGGCAAACATATTTGATATCTAAATGAGATTATACCATAACAAAAACTGAACAATACAACTTAAAATACATTAAAAGATAAACCTTATAGTAATCTATAAGCCCAATCTAAAATTTTGAGCACCTGATTGTACTAAATTTAGATCAGTCTGAAAACTATCCAATCAATCAGAATCCGTTGAATTCAGACTGGTTTCAAAGAATGTTTATAATGCCATAAATATCTTATACCTTAAGTCTTTAATTGAGCTTAATAATAAAGCACATACCTTGCCATGAATAATTTCCTCCTGTCTTCATCAGATAGTTTTGATCCTAATTTTACATTCTGAAACAAATAAAATTCATGAAAGATGACCATCTGAAAGTGTTAAAGACCAACATAACACCACATCATCTGCCAACTCTGCCTTCTGCTGTGTATATTTTTATGAAATCAAATGAGGTGGAAACCTTTCTATGCTAAGAATGTATAAATAGTACTTCAGTCAATCTCATGAAACTTTTAATGTAAATCAAGCAGTAGATAAATCACAGATGATGGACAGGTCACCATGGTGACAGACATCCATTAATCCCACCAGCATGCAGCTTAGGTAAGCTTACAATTACTGTGATATGTAAGTAGACTGAAAGCATTAAACAGGGATTGACACTCGCTGTAATTGACCGGGATCCCGGAGGGACGTCATATCATAGAAACTTAAGATGTTTATCCATAAATAGAGATGCCCCTCCCTATAATGTCTTACCTGGACTGACTAAAAATGCACCTGACTGAAAATTTGATGCGCTGGGGATTCCTGAATACAGTTCATGTCAAGCATGTTAGAACAGTTGCCTCTCTATATACAGGTGGTCTGTACCACAGTGTTAACTGTATATGCAACCTACCTTTATCCTGACTGACTTGAGAGCTGGGAACACTCTCAATGCACTAAGGTGCTTCCACTTGCCTATCTGGGTCTCACTTACACAAAGTGATTCAAGGGAGTTAAATGGTGTATCACAGATTGGTGCTTCTTCACAAGAACAACAGTAGTACAGGTCCTTGTTTAAATCTTCACAGCCTTCTGCTTGAACATTCTCAACATTTTGAGAGTTAGCTTTTTTGTTTTCAGTGTTGTCTTTTTCTGAGTATTTTTCCAAGTCATTTTGATCATCATCTTTTGGTATATTTGTATCACCATCTCTATCAGTTTCAACATTGTCAGAGGACTTGACAAAAGTAACGGCTCTTTTAAGTACCATTTCTACTATCTCTCTACTGAACTGTTCTATATCTTTTGGCTCAAGATCATCATTTATTACAGAAATATTGTCAGTCTGTGTCTCTAATGCCTCATTTTTGTCACCATGATTTTCATTTTGGAAGTCCCTTTCCTTAGGTAATTCATTTTGACCATTTTCAATATCTCCATTTTCAATATAATTTTCATCAGTTGTAAACATTTCTTTTACACTGAAAACATCATTTCTGATGACATCATCAACCACAGAATTCAGAATATTTTCACAAAACTGACGGACTTCAACTTGAAATGTTTCATCAGAACTGTTGCCATTGGAGATATTGTTACCATGGTAACTGTTGGCAGTGTGGCAGGTACAGGTGCACTCAGGTTCATCACCATGGTAGAATATGTCCATTAAAGGATTTCCAGACAGTATCACTGACTTCAGGTTTGGTAGGTAGCGTAACTTCCAAACGTGTTCCCAACTGAAATGATTACATATTTAAGTATAGATATATCAAATTACTGCTGATAGCAAGATATTTCATTTCTTCAAAACAAGTAACACGTGAAATTAAGTTACATGAGAATGAAGACCTTACAAATAAAGCTCTTCAGTTAGAATGGTTAGTGTTCACAAAGACAATATTCAAGGTTCCATTACTTTGTGTCCCTTTTTGCAAAACAATTATAAATACATTTATTGTCATGGTAAAAGAAGAGAAAGAAGTTTGTGATATGGTGTAAGCTGGTTGGATAAGTGTGAACAGAATAGGTTCAGATCAGGAAGTAGAGATTTGAAGGTTGATCTGAGTCCATTCTGGCTCTGATAAGGAATACTCTGTCCATTAAAAAAAACCCTGATATAAGCTGCCTTCACCAGTGTAAACATTGAATTGACAGACACAAAGGAGATTCCTAGAACTAGTGGGATATAAATTGAAGTTGTCCCCCTTCAGTTAAACTTGGTCTTCATATGACCTCAACTGCTACATGTAGTTTGACAGTATACACAACAGTTTTACAGTGAAAATCTTTCAAATTGATCAGCATAAATTTGTTTAATGTGACCTTTATAACATAGATATCCAAAACATAATGGTAATACCCAGTGACAACTTGTTGATTCAGTGTTGATTTGAAAGTGCAATTGTAAAAACAATGGTAACCTAATGGAAATAGGGTAAATTTATCATTTTCATAGTCTAAATATGACTAAAAATCTATTTAGATGCTCTAGCATTTCTATTTTTCATCTATATTGTACAATATGTTGGTTATTGCATGGCAGGAATATATGTTTATTGCTGAATGCTACCATATATAAATACATATATACATGTGCATACTTTACAATATTGTTATTATTCATCCGTAGACACTCTACACTGTCTAGACCTTGATGTCTTCCTTCTGGAATCTCTGTATATTCTGAAAAACAACAACAACAAGTTCATAAAGTAGTGCCATGCAATACAATGGCTCCACCTGAATATTATATGACAGGATGAACATATGACCGAAGTTTCATTAAATCCTTCAAGGGGTTTAGGAAATTGGGAGATATAGTAACATGTCATTTGACTCCAAGAGTGAATTTGACCTTTTTCATCATGATGAGATTAAACATAAATCCTTCTAAAACTTTATAGAAACATGACCTTTGACCCTAAATGTAACCTTGACTTTGAACATGCTTGGTCGAAACATGGACCTTCAAGAGAGCCACAGAATGTTGTGCATAACACACCTCTTTGGCAAGGACAACAAGTGAACTGTGTGAAGTTATTTTAAAATCATGAACTGTGTGAAGTTATTTTAAAATCAGTCATTACACCTTGCGGTTACAGCCCAGACGCAAAATACTGATATGTAACCCTACATTATAGGTTAAGACAAAGTGTGACATTGACCTTCAAGGTAGCTCCCTTGGTATCATGGGAAACAACTACGTAAAGTAATTTGAAAATCTGTCCTGGTCCATACATATAGATGTTACTGCTTAGCCATGAATTACGGAACGAACAAACTGACGGACTGAACAGAGTAAACCTACCTTGATAGGCTTGGGACTAATGAATTTTCACTAGAGATACACTGATCTCTTCACACTATCTATACCTTGATGTCTTTCAGCTTGTATCTTCAAACACAATTAAACCTGTCTGAAGTAGCCAGCCAATGGGCCACATCTAATTATGCCTTTAATAACAGGTTGCTACTTAATGCAGGTGTATATGTTATATATAAATGACCAATTGGTAGACGCCAATGTAAGCTCATGTATGATAGGTAGCCGCCTAAAACAGATGACCAATAACACATGTTGAACTGTAAATCAGCAAAAAACTGAAAAGGCAACATAAGACAGTTGGCTGATGAATACATATGCAAAACATTTTATGGTCAGTGCCTGTTAATATGTCAATGGCCAACAAGAACAAACAAACTATTAATACAGAATATCTTCATGTTAGCACATAACTCGTAGTCAAAAAAATACCAGTTACATTCAAATTCAAAATGGCAAATAAAGAAAATGTCAATGCTGTGTGATCTGATTCTACACTGTTTATTTATGACTTACTGTTTCCACATATATGCAGCTCCTTGAGATGTGGCAGCAGGTTTGCAAGATGGAGTATATCCTGCCATTTGGCTCCCGTTTCATTCATCACTAGGTTCTCTAAATCTGGCAGTGTACTTGTCCAGCCAAGTAGTACATCCTTTGTAACAAATAAACATGAGTGTCAAACTATTTAAATCTCAGTATCTGCCATTTCTGTAAAACCTGTTAGAACTATAGAGTACTATAAGGTTAATTCCCCTGTTTGAACTATAGAGCTGAGAAGGCTAATTTCATCAATTTTTGATCATTCAAGGGCCATAATCCAAAAGCACATTGGGAGATTTTGGCTGGTTATTGAACTCAGCCTAGATATTATACCCACAAATATTTTCACCAAGTTTGGTGAAGATTGGATGAAAACAGTTTGACTTTGAGAGCGGACAAGGCTAATTTGGCAAATTTTGCATAATTCAAGGGCCATAATCCAAAAGTGCCTGAGTCGATTTGGCTGGTAATCAAACTTGGTCAAAACATTATGCCTACAAAAGTTTTCAGCAAGTTTGGTGAAGATCAAATGAAAAACTGTTCGCCTTAGAGAGCGGACAAAGTGTAGACTCTGCCCACGGCCGTTAGTCTCATAAGACATCCATTCCGGCATATAAAAAATAACATGTTCAACGGATCCCTGCTTTTTGCCAGTTTTTCCAATGTGATGATGTTCTTGTACCATGCAAAACACATTAGTTTATACCAATTTATTTATTCTCGATTGCTAAACAAGGTCTTACAACTTATATTAATCGCTCTCGAGACTTATTCCAGATGGAATCAACCTCCATGAGAGAGAGGCAATGTGGAATAATCTGTGTCTTGCCTAAGGACACTACTGACATGGCGATGATAAGGATCGAACCCGGGGCCTTCGATCCTGAAGTGAATGCGCAACCACTGCGCCACAAAACACATTCAGTAGTTTATTGGTGTATCCTATTTCATGTGCAAAAACTTTTTGAAGCCAATGTTTGGATTGGCTACTGCCAGAGCTAGCACTGTGGTTATATTTAGTCTAAGTATAAACAGGAAGTACTGCCCCTATTATTGTTATTTTGTCTATATCCTCTTACGCCCTGTAAGTGGACCATACCTTGTCCTTCCATATCATGTTCCGAGCTATGTTCAAAAATTTCAAACTGCTCAACTGCTGAAGGACTGGCAAAATCTCTTTCCAAGAGTCTACTTTATTTCCTGAAATTACAAGAACAATTCTACAGCCACTGTGATGATGATGATGGTCACCTATTTCATTCATAGCTGTTCATGTACTTCATCATTATGGTAGATTGAAGCCTTTAGAATTTATTGTGCTATTAGATCTACAATGTACCTTTGAAAAAGTTCAGCAGTGTTAAAGTCTTGCTGTTTTGCTTAAGTGAAAATAAAGAAAGTCATGTATAGGCTGTATACATCACTCTGGTGCAGACTAACAAGACCATCAACCCTCGAAAGGTCACAAAAAAAAAAAAAACTTTTTTTGTTTTTTTTTTCCACAAAAAAACCTCTTTTTTTTTTATTTTTTAAATTTTTTTTTTTTAAAACAAGGGGGGGGGGGCCCCACCCTTCCTCGACTAATTTGTAAAATGTGATTGTCCTTTCAATTTGGTCAGAACCATTTATTGTTCATTCAATGGGAAAATTTACAGTGTGAATTGCAAACACTGCAGATCATGATCAGATGATTGCTTGGAAGCTAAAACACCAACAATGAAAACGAATTGTGCAAATTTAAAATGTATTAATAAGTGCATTAAAATTTACTTTAATATTCTTGTTGACAGTTGTTGCCTCACTCCCAAATGTCTATGTCTTACTTCAAGGTACTCAATCAGACAAACTGACATACCTGATATATCAAGGTCAACTACATTTGGACACAACGATGTGATGCTCTGTTTCTCTAATCCTGACCATCTGATATTGCTGTTACTTAAACACTGGAAACAAAAAAATTCCTCTTCCAAGCTTTGCCTCTCCTTCAGTGAAAGTAGCTCACAACACTGATGACCAGTCATTTAACCAAGACCAAAATGGATTTATACATTATTTTCAACAAGAACATGAATTGTTCAATTTAGGGATGCTCATGCAGTTAAAATTCAGCAAAGACTAGGAATGTCATTGATTAAAATTTTTGTATCGATATATCGATTTAGAAATATCGGGGTCGCGATACAGGATATATTGATACATTTAGCGAAAAAGTCACTGACTACATATTCACCAAATCTCTTGACTTATTTATACTAAACATATGGTTCTGGTGTATAATATATATCAACCCTTGCAGTGCTGAAATATTTTGGCCTATGAGACCACATTTCATTAAATTATCATTTGTTAGAAAAACATGGAACTCTGGGTAGAGTGAGTGTTTATATTCCGGTTGAGTTTTAATGGAATTTTCGAACATGAAACTGATAATTGCACTGTGTAATCTTATTTGATATACGATTTTTCAAAACAGCAATCGATATCGAATCGAAAGTGTTTTATCGTTGATATATTGATATCGTTTGAATCGATTACATCCCTAGCAAAGACTGTGCAGATTCCAAACCAATCAACACACTGTTTCCATTATTGTCAATAGCCTCTTAACAAATAGTCTCCCGAATTTCATAATTATAAAAGTGGATGGACACTTATAACACGAGTGACACTAAAAGAAAAGAAAGACAGAAAAAGGCGATATGTGATTGAGACCAATAATTTGCACAAAATTTTCGTTGCAAATCACCACTATACTATCACGTAATGTGTTTTAAAATAAGTCTTTCAAAAATAAAGAATTTTTTATCTGAACCTTAAAATGTTGTTCTAAAATATCTTTTCCCCATAAACCTGGTCAATGTTTATTTTCCACTTGTCATTTGTCACTTGCAATACGTGTGAAAAATATTGCCTGTCATAAAGAGAGACAAAATAACTCTTATCATTAAGTCAAAGCTATGTGACACATGTTCGTTAATTTATGAATGCATAAATTATTTTCTCTAACATTAAAAATGTTCTGAAGTGTTTTTCAAAACAACTTGTTCTGTTTGGAAAAGTGTATTCTGGCCCTCTCTATAATTATACGAGTAACAATATAATGGAAAATAAAGCCAGAAAATTTATTTTCTTTATTTTTTTTTTGGTGATTTTTTAAATGTTTGGTATCAATGAAAGCTGAAATTATGCACTTAAAATATTATAAAAAAAATTGTAAGTAAAACTGTATAAAACTGAAATATCAATATATCGGGATATTTAACTGCTAAAAAGGCAGAGATAAGGTAGCTTTTAAATTACAGGTACTAATCCGATGCTAATCAAATATTAAGTAAAAAGGCAAGTATTACAAATATTGCACCTTAATGAATGATTATTTAATAATAATTCTTTTAGCTTTATAATATATGAAGTACCTTGGTCTAGGGTAGATGATCTGGGTACCTAGACCAAAGGTTCACAGTATTCAGGAAAGCGAATTACATAAATGGCAAGCAGAATAAAACATTTAACTTCTCAGATATAAAAGTGAAGCACTGGAAGTTACTTACAACATTTGTTAGGTACTCGAGTTCTGCAGCATCTTCTGAAGTTGATTTTTTCCTCTGTTTCCCTCCAAAAACAGTGATGTATCCATATTTTAGACCTTCCTGTTCTATGCAGTACTTTGACCTTAGAGCCCCTATCAGTGATTTCCCCGACTTCTGGGGTATTTCACGTTTTTTGGACTTGTCAGCTTCATTTTTTAAATCAACCACGAAACTTGTTGCTTTCTCTGCCATTTCTCGGCGATGACTGCTGTATTAAATTTAGAAATTGGATAATACTGAGCTATGACTCAGTGAATTCGTTAGATCTAATGTTTACATTTTTAAAGATTAGTGACGCTGTAAGAAACACTTTATCGTTAGTTTTACCAAAGGTTTCTATGGCGCGAGAATACAAATCGGATCGGTCTAATATGCCTATGACGGTCTTCTTCTTCATACAGCTGTAACTGCTACAGTTCAAAACTGATGTATATTACATATTATGGCCATACGTGGAAGGTTAAAAAGTTAAAGACTGTCATCTTTTCCAGGCTACTTAATCCACCTGGTACTTCCTAAAAGTTACGGAGTTGGTGTTAAAATGGTTGAACTCCCTGCAAAATATGTGTAGTCTTTATAGATTCTAGGCCTACTGTAATTTACTAAAACAAAATCTGTTCTGCAGAAAAGAGGATTTTAGTAGGGTTAAAAACAGGATAAAAGCAAGTTTATAGTATTTATGGATGAAACATTGAATGATGCATCCATTGCTGACTTAAATCGGGAGATTGTTTCAGCACTGACTAAATGAGATGGTATTATAAATTAGTATGTATTCGGGTTTAAAGTGCCAATACAGCGTCGGTGAAATAGTCTGCTCATGGTGAAATAACTTCTAGGTTGTAAAAAGTTTCAATAAATGTGACTAGATCTATCATCGTCAAGTTACAGAATTCTGAGTTGATTAGTTTATTTATTTATAAGTTCTAATGTTCCAAACTATACTTAGGTAATTGCAGAAATTCTATTTATATGTACACAGGTAGTGTACTGGGTATGGCGATGAATACACAATCTATAGTGAGGGGCGTACCTGGACCATGTTGAAGAATACGCCGTGGGGGAGGTTGGAGGAGGGGGTGTCCCCCTCCCGCAGGTGGGGATATGGGGGACCTCCCCCAGGAAAATTTTGCTTTTAGGGGTGCTAGGAGAGCTAATATTAGTGGGATTTTTTTTGCGAAAAAGAAACCAAATCACATAACGAAATGTCATCATCCATTCGTAAAATAACAAATGACATGATAGATGGCACATAGAGATATATGTTCATTGTCATTTTCTCTCTAGACTTTGAACACAGGTGCAAGCCTGCGACTTTTTCTATTTGCAAAGATGTCAACCACTTCAACTACATTGATTTCTCGCTCCTGCTAGAATAGATGTCTGACTATGAAATAAGTACTTTGACCACAAACATCAAAATAAAAAAGCATTAATTAGAAACGTGTTGGGTCCATGCCGGGCCTAATATAATATTTAGGACCCAGATAATGCACAAAAAGTCACAAAAAGCCCTTGTAAAATAGGTTTCATAACACAATATGGTGTCGAAACTGATCAACAATGCTGCAAGCTTAGGCCAGTGTTTTTTGATTTGTCGTTACTCGAACCCGCCGCCCCGATTTTTTCGTATTTTCAAAAAAAAAAAAAAAATCCAAAAAAAAATTTTTTTTCAATTTTTTTTTTTTTTCAAAATTTTAAAATCGCGAAATTAGAGGTCTGTTTATACAAGTGATAACGTCAAGAAGCTGCATTCGTCTAGTGAATTTTTTCAGACCGATTTGGGACAATAATTTAGCCCCATCCCTCCTAACATGATGTATATTTCCCCATTTTTGACAAAAATCCCCTCAAAATGAATGCGACAAAAGTTAATCAAATGCTTGCCAAAATTGTTATAAAAGTAAGTTTCCATCAATAAAAACGTTTCATAATCACTTCTTGCAATTATTTGATACCTTACAATTGAAATAGCCAGCCGAAAATCGCCGATTTTTCGTTTGTCGTCTATTTTCGCGACCCCGTTTTTTTTAATTTGACCAAAGAAAACAGTGTTCAGAAGACTCAAAAAAAGATAAAAATAGATTTTTTCAACAATAAGCCTGTTGTTAACAGTTTTGTTACTGACACCAGTATTTTTATCTGAAAATTTAGTTATTTTTGAGTGCGATTTGGGCCAAAATTCGGCCCCATTCCCCTCCAAATAATATATTTTATCCCTAAAAAAGTCAACAAATTTCAAGGGCATTTTGCTCGTGGAGGGGTTGTTCTTATGTTGGATTTTAGAGGAAGTGAAAGCAGGTCCACGATGAAACAAAAGTTTGTCATGTATAAAAGAACAGTTTTTTTTTTTTTTTTTTTTTCCTCCTCCCTACGGAGCTTTTTAATTTCAAACTTCGAGTAACAAGTAATAAAAAAATAATGGCCTTAGGAATAAATAAAACGTATTTATATGGACAGGTGTCGTAAACGTTCTAAAATAAAAGGTTCAAATCCAGTCATTTATTGCATGGTATTAAAATAAGAATTTGCCAACATTTTGTTTCCATCTGGGTCCTTAATATTATATTTGGCCCCAGGCATAATACAAAAACAAATAAGGCATGTTGCATCTATACGGATGTTTATATTATATAGTGATGGTGATTGCTTTTTGTTCAGGCTATATAGTTTTTTTGTAGAACCCTCAGGCGCTCAGTTCCCATGGTGCTCCCCGGATATGTTTTTAAAAAGCATCAGGATAGGGTGGAGACGAAATTTCGAAAATTCCCGGTCAGGAGAATTTGTTTACAAACATCAATCGGATACCGTAGATAAACAGCGAGATTATGCAAAATTTACATATACTTTAGAAAAAATAAAGGAACTGGACATTGAAAAATTGCTTCGAATGTTTTGGGAAGTGTAGAGAATATAAAATGTGTTATAATTTCGTGCAGGGGTGTAAAGATTACCCCTTTTGGGGGGGGGGGGGGGGGGGGGGGGGGGGGGGGGGGGGGGGGGGGGGGGGGGGGGTGGGGTGTTGGGGTTTTTTTTTTTTTTTTTTGGGGTTTTTTTTTTTTTTTTTTTTTATTTTTTGGGGTTTGGGGTGGGTTTCCACAGCAGACGGATGGACTTCCGATTTTTTTGAAGTTATTGCCCTTTAAACTTCATTTTGATCTTTTTCCCACAACACAATCATTTAACCCACAATGCCATTTTTTAACCCCATAATGACGGAATGAACCAAAGAACCTCACAATGCTAAGTGTACTCAAACCCTAACCCCTGATGTCTACTGGGCATTTACGGTATCTATACGTCCAACATTGATCAGCATTTACGATTGAGACTTTTTTGACAAAACATACACTCCCAAAACATATTTCTGCTTGGATCTTACTAGTTATGAAGTCGATGATTATGCAAATGCGCCATCTGGTGTAATAATGCGAGTGCATGTTTCAACAATGCGTGATGACATGCATTGTTCGTCCAACTGGCATGCGTTGTTTAGCTTAGATATATTATGCCTATGTGAGTATAACGTAGCTATATTGGTCTATATTAGCAGTTGGCTAATATGTTAAAAGACATTAAAATCATACATTTCAAGTATGACAAACGCAGTTATTACATTTCGATCCAGTATCATTTATAGAATGTTATGATGAGGGTATGAATGACAGCCAAACAATGCAGTCAGGTTGTTCAACTTAATTTCGACCGTTTACTCAATCATCTTTAAATATAAGTTCAGTTTAATAGCAAATACAGAACACTGATATATGAAATAATGTAGAATACAACAATTCATCTCTCAGAAAGGTGTAATCATTTCTCCAGTTTTAAGCATAGAACATATCAAAAAGAAACATGTAATATCAGATGGACAAATACACACGTAACAATGCAAGATGGGATGTCAGAAGGCTCAATGTAATTTTTGCATCAAAACTGTTCCATAATACACCAAACTGCCAATGTGACAACTCGACAAAAATGCTAAACTAATTAACTTGCTCAAATTTGCTCCATTTTGGCTTCTATCAGTTGATAAGAAAGACCTAACATATCTCTTATACTCATTTCTTTATATGACTTGCCTCCTATAAGTTAACTATATGTGCATGTAATGTTTTTGTAATACTAAAAAAGGAAGCGTTATCATTTAAGGTAGCGCCTGTGTTAAGATCAAGTGTTCTCAAATAACTGCTTTCATTATATATTTAATTTATTTCCATTTCTAAAACGAATGGTCATATATTTAAAAGCATACAATTTTATTGCATACACAAGGTTTTTCTATGATTTGACCCAGTGCCCTAGTTTTTGACCCCAGATGACCCATATTCTGACTCGACTTAAATTTCATCACGGCAGTCATTCTGGCCAAGTTTCATGAAGATCCAATAAAAATTCAACCTATATTGCATACACTGTTTTTCTATGATTTTACTGGGTGACCTAGGTTTGACCCCAGATGACCCATATTCGAACTCAACCTAGATTTTATCAAGGTTATCACACTGACCAACTTCCATGTAGATCCGATGAAATTTTGCAGTCTCTTTTGCACACACAAGGTTAAGTTTGGACATACCACAGACAGACGGCCACTATGCGCTCACAATAACTCACCTTGAGCACTTTGTGCTGAGGTGAGATAAGAATGAAATTCTTTGAACAGTTTTGTAGAATGCCACCATGGAACATTTGTATTTGGTAGCAACTGGCACATTAGTTTACCAAAAGATATTGTATTGACAGACATGCAGCAGCCCTAGGAGCTCAGTCTGAGCACTCAGCTCAGAAAAACTAATTTCACACAAATCAAATAACAAGCTTTTGAATAAGTTTATTTCAATTTATTGACAGAATGTTTTTTTTTATTTGAACTTTGCTTTCTTGAATCCTTTGAGATCATCTTTCTTCACTACTTGTACACCAGACTTCCACATTCCAACTTGACCATCTATGTGTCCTATATCATTCCTGTCTCGAGGTCTGGAATTATCAATAAAGAACATTGCATATTGCTCATATAAATGATAGTTTCATACTTAACAGCTTGAGACTCAACCAACTACCTGACCGTTACTGAATACTGCCAATTTAAGATATTTCACATTTTACATAGTACATTTAACTTAAAAAAATTTCGAATTCCTTCAGACTTTCAACGGTAATATAACATCTTGTCACATGACCGTAACCTGGAGCCAAGGTAATTAAAACACACCTTTTTTGCATTGTACATGCTTTGGCTAACATGTAAGCAAAGCTTTTACAAAATGTTACCACCTTTCCTTGAGATAATGAGCAGAAATGATTTGTGATAGACCCAAAGATTGACAGACAGCACACAGACCCTAACAGCAAATACAAAATGTCTCACAAGTATGAGGTAGACTTAATTAATGTTCTTGTATCTTAGATTCAGCTTACCGACATCATTTTTACTCTGGCAGACGCAATAATGACGTGGAACAGATTACACCGTATTACACATTTTTCAAAAGCTGAAACTATGGAAACTGTTATGAAACAAAGAACCCCCTTACTGTCAATCAAAACTGATACAGACATCAAATTTCCCAAACTTTCAAGTAGTTTACTTTTTAAACATATTTTTTTACTATACGTATAGCAAGTCAAGATCTTGCAACTTACAAAAACTTCTCTCAATCATTGCTCCTACAGTTCTGACTAATGCCCCAAAATAATAAACTATGGAGGTCATTGTCAAATTCTGCTGGCACAATTAAGTTCCAATCTTTGACCTTTGGTGTAGAAAGCAGACACTCAACCCCTAAACCATAGTGCCTGCCTTATTTCCGAGTATGACATAATTCAACTACACAACAATGATAACGAATGTTCAGAATATGACATTTATATTGTGTCTCCACTATTTCCTGGGATTGACCTACTGACCTATTTCTTATTCCTTACAGAGGTCAAAAATCATATGGGTCTAGGATCAACTTTATTATTTCATTATTTTATTTCATTTTCTGATAATGGCAACCAGTCATAACTGATAATTATGGTCATGCGTATATACTAAGTGTATATATAAATGTTTTACAGGGAGACAGATGTAGATACAAAGGAATCTGGGTACCAGACCCTAGCTCTTTTTACAAACAGATAGGGCTGACTATTGCAGCCAAATTTACTTTCACGATAGTTATCAATAGTTAAAAGTACTATCACGATAGACTATCAATAGTTGGCTTTACTATCGCAATACTATCACGATAGTTTCGATAGTTTACAAACTATACATTTTACTAAGTTGATTCAATTTGTTTGTATCAATACCTGTAATAAACAGATAAATTATGAAATTGTTACGTTTTTTTACTTTAATGGACAAACTTTGACAATGCCTTCGCAATAAACAAAAGATAAATTACAATACCCTAAGCTTCTATGACTTACAAATAATTTGAAATAAAATAATATGCTTAACAATTAACTTATATGTTAAGATACTACAAAACTGAAACAGAGAAAGAAATAACGCATTCAAAAATGAATATAAAACTATCGAGAAAAGTCGATAGCTGTCCAGACTATTGGCGATATTATCGATAGTGTGAAATTGCTATCGACTATTGACTATCGGGCCTCATACAATCGCGATAAGTCGACAGTATCGACTATCGTTACACCCCTACAAACAGACCCTTTGGTTATTTAACATGCCCAGTGTATAGCACCCATACATGTGTGACTACCTCTGGGTTTCTAACCAGATCATCTCTAGATGGGTGGGAAACACTGAAAAGCATTTCTTACATTTCCAGTGCCTCGGCCGGGAATCAAACCTCCGGATTGGTAGTCAATTGTGTTAACAACCACACCACCTTTTACTTCACACTTCAGAATATTTAAAATTGCTGGAAGCCTTGGACTTATACAGACTCTTAGATTTCATACTTGTCCAAATGGAATAGTTTTAGCAACTGACTTAAAAACATAAAATGTTTTTTCTTGAGAGAGAAATCCTGTCTCATCACACTCTCTAAGGTCTGCAGATTTTTTTTCTACAAGATTTTTATTTTTCAAGTAATATTTGATCCTGCCTGATCAAGAAAAGGAAGGAGTTTCACAATCAACCTATAATAAATTAGTATAAACTAAGCTAAGAAAAGGAAGGCAATATGATAATACTCAAACCCAATTATCTGTATAAAGGAGGTTTAAAAAGGGCTTATGGGTGGTGTGGTTATCAAGTGGTTAACGCTCTGGACTACCAATCTGGAGGTCCCTGGTTCGAATCCTGGCCAGGGCATTGGAAATTTCAGAAACACTTTTCAGTGTTTCCCACCCATCTAGAGATGAACTGGTTAGAAAGCCAGAAGTAGTCTCACATGTATCTATGCTATACACCGGGCATGTAAAAGAACCAAGGGGTCTATTTGTAAAAGGGCTAGGGTCTGGTACCCGGATTCCCTTGTATCTGCATCTGTCTCTCTTCAACCTGCGCCTGTCAGGAGTCTTGGCAAGTTCATCCATGGAGAAGTCCATGGGTCAGCCAGGACTTATAAACAATCAAAGAAAAAAATAAAAAGGGCTTCATATCTTATAACTGTATGAGCATGTTCATTTATATTCATAATATTAAATCAGGTTACTTTAAGTGTATCTAGATTTATATGCAATGTATTACCTTTTCTTTCCTCTGTTAGCCTTTGGAATCTTGTATCCAAGTTTTCTATCCTGAAATATCAAAAAAGTTATGACTCAGAGTCTCAGAGAACTGCAAACAAATGGATTTTGAAGTATCTATAAAACATGATAAACAAAGAAATATATCTATTTGAAGCTCTAAACATTTGTTTGTCATTCTTTGCATATATTTCTCCTGTGTATAATGTTCAAATTACAGGACCTTCTTGCACTGTTTTAAAAAAATATCTGTTTTGTTTTTCAGAAATGACGTGACATGGAGACACAAAGCAGACACTGGCTTCACAAACACTATAGAGCATAATCAAATGAATATTCCTATTTTCTTTCCATAGTTACCAAATATTCAAACTGTCTAAGAATGCAAAAATATTAATGAGTTTACACCTAACTTAAATCATGGCCCAAGAGAATTTAATTAGATTTCCAGACCAGTCTTAATTTCAATCTTGATTCTATTGTGATGAATAATACATTGCAAAAGAGACATACCCTAAATCTGTAATCAATTTAAATAACCTCAAAACAATTTTATTTAAGTAATTGGAATGATTGCCACCAAACCTCAGTTTCAGATTAAAATTGATGCAGAAATCAGTAAAATTTTCATTATCATACATGTAGTAGTTCTGTAAAACCTTCACAAACACTTGATTCATAATTTTTGGGGTGAACAGCACTTATCATAAAACGTGGCTATATTGGCACACTGTGCAGAAATGAGATATTTCTCTGTACATGTTCTTATTGAAAAATTTATTTATTACTTTACATACGTCCAGGCTCATTGTTCATGTTTTGAAAGAATAATCTGCTCATTGAAGAGAATGCCCCTTTAAACCTTTCAATGTCTTTCTAAACCATAATTCTAAACTTGGTCATGTTTTCCAAAATATGGAATTGATGGATTTCGGAGGTAGTAAATATTCCAGAATATTCAAATTACACAAGACCCAAAATGAGACACGAGAAAAATGCATTGATGAAAAACATTTACATATTAGTTGATCCAACCATCATTTCTCTCTTCAAATATTCACAACTGATTTATTATGATACTTCTAACAAATTCATAACACCAACCATTTCCTTTTTCTGTTTTTCTTCTAACATTTGCTGTTTTCTGTTCTCCTGGTACTCCTTGTAGTTTACATATTTGTTTTTGGGAGGCTGAAATATGTCAATGATAAGAGTTCACACAAGTACAATTGCAAAAAATGATTGTTTACACAAGGAAAAATCTAAGTCGGTGCCAAGTTGCCAATGATGGCTGAAAAGCTGTCTGGGCATTTCTAGTGGAATATCTAGGTAGCAAGTTGTAAACAAACTGTCACAAAATATGCCATCTGCGAGGCATAACTCAGTATCTTGCAGTTCATAGGTTTATGCTTATATAGAGGTATAGACAGTCTCCTCAAACTTTAAAAAAAAACTCACCTGTTTTAAACTATAGTGAACAAGGCTAATTTCATCATTTTTATGTAAGTCAAGGGTCATATTCCAAAAGTGCCTTAGGCACTATGACTTGTTATCAAACTTGGCTAAGACATTATGCCCAGAAATATGTTCAGCAAGTTTGGTGAAGATCAGATGAAAACTGTTCGACTTAGAGAGCTGACAACATGTGTGGTCGCCGCCCTCAACAGGTGTTCCCATACGGTAATTTATTTTTTCGGGCACATAAAAAATGTATGCTGGTAGTGTAAATATATTTAAGATCTTTTCCATCTCTATATACAATAAACTTAGATAAAGGCACTGTATGTGACTTCAATGTATTGACATCATTGCATAAGTCAGAAGTAATAACCTAATCAAGAACAACACTATTAACATCAAATGTATTCGTAATTTCTATGTGCCAGTTGGATACACTCTAACAAAAAAGGTATTTAACATACCGGTAATATGCCATTCAGAATTTCATTTCTAACCGTTTGAAATAAGTAAGTAAGAAAAGGCACACTATTTAAAGACAAAAAACCTGATTTCTTCATTCTTCAGTGAAATTCGCATATGACCTAATAACCTGAATATGAATAGGGGCCATCAACTGGTGATGACAAATCAAGTTTGAAAAAAAAAATGTATTTATTTAATTGGCCTTAAGAAAAATTCATACACACAATAAAAATCACGAGGCCTGAATTTTTTTTAGAAATTGGCCGTAATAAGTTATGTGCTTTAACTTTTTTCAAAAAATTTGGCCTAAAATTGTTTTTGGCCTAATAAAAAAGTTATGGCCTTTGAAAAAAAAATTGGCCTAAAACAAAATTAAAGTGGCCTTAATAGAAAAAGTCCAAGTGACCTTGACCCACTGATCCAAATATCAATAGGGGTCATCTGTTGGCCATGACCAACCTCCACATCAAGTTTCAAGATGCTAGGCCGACCCATTCGTGAGTTATCATCTGGAAACCGTTTTACTACCCCGGGTCACTTTGACCTACTGACCTTAAAATACATAGGGCTCATGTGCTGGTCATGACCAAGCTCCATATCAAGTTTCATGATACTAGGCCCACACATTCTTAAGTTATTGTCCAAAAACCATTGTACAATTCTGGGTTTTTGACCTTTGACCTCTACATCATTAGGGGTCCTCTACAGGTCATGACCAACCTCCACATCAAGTTTCAAGATCTTAGGCCTCAGCATTCTCGAGTTATCGTCCAGAAACTGTTTTACTATTCCGGGTTACTGCGACCTTCACCTTTGACCTACTGACCTGAAAATAAATAGGGTTTCTCTGCTGGTCATGACCAACCTCCACATCAAGTTTCAAAATCCTTGGCCTAAGCATTCTCGAGTTATTGTCCAGAAACGTTTTACATTTCCGGGTCACTGTGACCTTGACCTTTGACCTATTGACCTAAAAAACGATAGGATTCCTCTGCTGGTCATGACCAACCTCCACATCAAGTTTCAAAACCCTAGGCCCAAAGGTTCATGAGTTATCATCTGGATACCAGTTGATAGACGGACATATGGACCGACATACATCTGCAAACCAATGTAACCCTCTTCTTAGAAGGGGGCATAATTAAAGCATTCCTTGTTTCTGACCAAGTTATGACTACTAGTATTTTGAACAATAGTATATTTTTGAAACAACAAACCTTTGCTCCTAACTTTATAAGCAAAGCTGTCATGGCCTCTTCTTTCTTGTTACCTTGGAAACCTTTTATACCGAATTTCTGGACATCAAACCTAGCTTGTCTCATGTCGAAATCTGGCCCCTGTGAGTATCCAGTGGTGTATTGATTCTGTCCTGTTTTCTTAAATGAAGAAAATTTCAAAGCTTCATGTACATTAACAGTCAACCTACACTTCCAAGCTTGATCCGTAAGTTTCTTAACATTATTTCAAAGTGATGAGAGCAGTTTAACAATACTCTGAATGCAGGAATAATGGTTAGGTAAACTGCTCGTCTGTTAAAGTGACCAAAATATGGTTAAGACAGGCATTAAATTCATACAACAGCAACTACAATACTCTGATTGTTGACATCAACTGTTTAAATAATATCAAGTCTTTTAATGATTTGAGGGTTGAATGCAAAACTGTAGCAATTTATATGAAATAAAGGACTTATGACAGTTTTGCTGTCAACCCTAGACTATATACATGTATATGCATCCATCTGCTTCAAGCAGTCAATACACAGCTGTCAATGTACCCCTGTCAATAGACCATTATTTTTCTAATGATACCTGTATCAAGCCATCACTTATTTAAGGGGGGGCATTTCTGATGCATCTCTGGACAGTTAAGGCAGGTTTTAGTATAATAAGGCTTTGTGATGATGCATGGTACAATGTAGTGTTTACTGATACGTGACCTTGGCTTGTGCTTAATCACATGATTAACTTGGGCTGTTCAAAAGTTCTGTTACTAGACCTTTCTGATCAGTATTAATCAAATCCGTCCTTTTTGCTTTCATATTAACTAAGCCAAACAAAGGATGAACAAAAAATTACATTTTACCTAGTACATGTATATTTTCTACATTTTGCTCATTTGCAACGGGCAAGTATTACAAAGTAGACACTTGTTGAACAAAAGGCAGCAGTAATGAAGCTGCAAGAGCATTAAAATAGTACTGCACTAAAGGAGTTGCTAGGCTGAATTGCTAAGGTAAGTTGCTAGGCTGAGTTGCTAAGGTAAATTGCTAGGCTGAGTTGCTAAGGTGAGTTGCTAGGCTGAGCTGCCAAGGTGATTTGCTAGGCTGAATTGCTAAGGTGAGTTGCTAGGGTGACTTGCTAGGCTGAGTTGCTAAGGTGAGTTGCTAGGCTGAATTGCTAAGGTGAGTTGCTAAGCTGAGTTGCTTAGGTGAGTTGCTAGGGTGAGTTGCTATGGTGACCTTACAACATGTGCATGCTGATCTCATATCACAGCACAAGAAATATCTGCCACTTACTGGTAAAGTGGTTTCTATGACTTACAGCAAACTCAACACTAACATAATCAGACAACTGTACCATTACCAGTCAAGTTTTAGCCACTAGTTAATAAACAATGTACAAATCAAATAATAAACAGAAGAAAACCTTTGACGTTTTTGACTTGTGAGATGTAAACACAACAACTTCTGGCTGAATTTTCTTTGTTTCTTCTTCATCTGTCTTGTTTTGCTTTCTTTTTGTCTCCATCTTAAACTCATTCAGGCCCAGTTGTTCACTCATCTCCTGAAGTCTCCTCTCATGACCTTAACACACATTCCATAAACATTCAATTCAATACCATTTCATCACATGTATAAATACAAAACTCCCAAGAAGAAAACATTGTTATCATACTTTTAAGAAAGACATCACTCACTGATCAATGTAAACTTCTACAATAAGGAAGATTGCCATATAGCTATAACCAAATTATATGATTCTCTGTAACCATTTTTTTATTCTTATTGAAAATAAAGAAAAATATTTTTGACTTCTCTATTCAAAAATCACAAACGCACTCTTTGTGTTAGGTATATTTTCATTTATATATCTGTCAATAAAAAAAAGAGATCAGTACCGGTATATCTCATTTCTTACATGTTTCTAAACATCTACAGTAACTATGTTTGACTGTAATTCAACTTGACCATTTTAAAGGGTAACAATCATGTATAACTTAAAACAGTTGTATGACTCTGTGTAAGGCCTTAAAAAAGAATGTGTCTGTGTCTGTTTCTGAAAAAAGAAATCAATAGAAAACGTTTTTTTTAACCCAGACAATACCAAATTTGATGAAAATAGAAATTTTCTTCAAGCTATTTTTTTTTCAGGGTCATAAAAACATTTGGGTAAAAAAGGAGGGTCCGTAGGGTTATAGGAAACAGACTACATGTATTTCTTTAAGCCTAACTTTACTGTAATTGTCTGATCTTGCTTGCATCAGCAGTTTTACCTGACAACTGTGCTTCACTGTCACTCTGTATATCTTCATTCTCTCTTTCATTGTTAGATTCTTTCTTTTTCTTCTTCCTCCTCTTCTTCTTCTGTCTTTCACTGAGGAATGTGTTCGACACTGACAATGAAGCAGTGGTGTCAGTATTTATTTTCTCTACATGACTGTCCTTTACCTTTCTGTCTTTCTTCTTCTTCTTCTTTCCTTTACCTTCAACAACTGAATCCCCTTGGAAAAAGAAGAAGAATTTTTCAAATTGAATAACAACCTATTGAAGCAAGCAACTTTAATAAAACTATAACTGAAAAATACTAGCACTCTACAGCACACCTTTCAAAAAAGAAACATGTATGCATTACAGACCAATGATCACTTAAGATGTTACAATTACTTGCAGCACACATATAACCAAGAAAGATTTTTTGCTAGTGAAACTGACTGTTAAATATTTGTACATGAAATATACCAAATGTGGCTTTTTAAATCAAAAGTACATGTTTTAAAATATAGTATATATTTATATGATATTGAAGATAAGAAATACTTTCTTGCTTTTTGTGCGAAGAAACAACATGAATATTACAGAAAGGCATACCGGAATTTCAACACTGCTTTACAATAAAAAGAACACAGTTCTATAATTATTATATTTAATTATTAATAAATTTACTTTTGAAATCCAATCAAAGTCAATGTGATAATGGGGCTTTAAAGTGACGTGATGTAATTTTACATGCTAACAAATACGAAACTTGGCTTGAATATCATCTTCTTCCATTCCTTCTAGTGCTTAAATTTCTTCTGTATTATGACCTAGCAAAAGCTTATCAAAAGGTTCTTCAATGACGTAAGAAATGTTACCATATTCTTCAAGTTTCTGTAGAATCAAGCTTTCTGTTGCATCAGCCATGTTTCATCAATTATTTCAACCTGCAAGCAAACAAGTTATCTCTTACAGTTAATAACAAGAAAACACAGCAATGCCACCAAAGCAGGTTTAAACAGTGCCTGTAGAAATTGTAAAATTAAAAAAAAAATCTGAAAAAAAGTCAGCTTGACCACTTCCAAAAATATATTTTTTTGACCCTGTATGCAATCCTACGCTTCCTGTCCAAGCAAGCTACCTTCACACCAAGTTTCATTGCAACTGGTCACTCCTAACTGGAGTTATTGAGCAGAAACCATTTTTCTATTTTCAGAAACAGTGATCTTGACTCTAGTGACCCCAAATGCAATTCCAAGCTGCGTCTCCATGCAAGCTACCTACACACCAAGTTTCATGGCAATTGGTCATTCCTAACTAAAGTTATTGAGTGGAAACCAATGTTTGACACCCGCCCGCCCGACACAACATCGGCATTCTTATAAGGTTTTTTTAAAAAAACCTGCTTAATAAAGAACTATTTGTAACTACAAAACATGATATGGAGTAAATATTTCTTTTATTAATCTGTAGCTGATAGTTCAGCATATTAAATGCTGTGGGGGCTTACTTAAAAGTGTTACTGATTTGTCAAAACCATAGGTATAATGTTATAAAATTATATGTTAGTGAGAACATCCACATCAATCTTCAATGTGTATAAATTTTGCCAACTTTTGAAATTGCAAAAGAAATCCTTTCTAAAATTCTAAGACAGACACAGCTCATCAGGGTTTTTACTAGACTGTTTCTGCTTGTGCGGCATTGATACTAGTCTAATTGATTCAATGTTGAAGCCAGCAAGATAGTTTTTGGATAAGCGCTTTCTTCTGATGTTTGGCAACTATAAAATATCAGACAAAAAAATGGGTCAAATTGATGAGCCGAATGAATCAGGCATTGACACGTTAGAACAGAAGTTGGAGAAGTATAATTGCCCCAATAATTGTTGTAATAAATATCCCTCAGTACACCCTATTCCTATTATTATAAATTATATTTGGGAACGGTTTTATGACAGGCATTGCCTCCAGGGCCAACGTAAGAACCTGCAAAACTTGTAAGCACAAGTTTCAGCCATTACTTTCGTAAAGGTCTTAACCTTGCCAACTGCTGGAAGTATTTAATCCTAGGACTATTTGCACGAGGTAAATTTACACATGTGGGAACATCATTGACAAAAAATGTTCAAAAATGAAGAACCTATTATATTTAAAGAAAATAGATTCCATAACAGCCGTGTCCTTATATAGATATCAATTACCTTATTAATGTAAAATGATTAAAACCGTCAGAATATCAAGTGAATGGAAAAATTTATATACAATTTTCCACTTCTGTTGCACCGGTTTCAACACCGGTTTCCAAGGGAAATCACTCCAATTGAGAATGTGCACTTCTGAAAACAGGACTAATATATTTAGATTAAATTGTTTTGAAAGTATGTAGCTGAATGAATTAATCTAGTATTCAGATCCATTTTGGCACCCTTATTTTTGTTGTTCTCATTTCTGACGCTTGTGACAAGGAAATTGTGTATCAGGTTTCCAAAATCATTTGAAGATAAACTCCCCTTCCCTTGCAAGTTGCAGCAGTCTGGGGGTCATTATAACAGTCACTGATGTATGTATTTGAGTGTTTTATCGTTGGTACTGGATAATCCATATGACCTAGGCCCCGAAAAAAGTTTAGTTATTTTAAGTTTCATGGGATAGACACTAGCCCAACAAATTGTGCGCCAGGGCTTTTTTATAGTAAAGACAGACATCTATATAATATCAGTTTGTAAAATCGGTCGGTCTTGCAGTCGAAATATTGAGGCTAGGATAGACACATATGTGCAGAGGTGCATATTTTGGGCCATATATGGATACATTGGACCAGTTTTTCATCTCGTCTGAAAGACCATTAGTTATGTTAATGGAGGAGCGCTTAGTGAAATTATAGCGTGATATTACCAGTACACCGAAGCCAACAATTATCCTCTGTAGATATCTTCCAAAATTTATGGTGTCATATTTTTTTTATTTTTTTTTAAAGGGTAATGTGGTGTCATATTAGTTTGACTGCTGTTTATCTGTGACATATGGCTGGAAGAAGTAAGGTTTAACTGTATAAAATGTGGAGATGTCTGGTTAGATCTGGAGCATCTGAATGCAAAATACTTGTAACATGTAAAGTTGTTGGAATCAAGTTGTAAATTTAGGTTATTATATAACTTTCTCCTAAGAAATGGACACTTAAAGATTGCTTAAGAGTTATATCAAACTTTAGAAAAAATAACAACACTTTTTTTACTCTCAGAACTGGTAACCTCTTCAAAACATTGAATTTGACTGCTTTGAAGTCTAGCTACACTCTTTCCTTGTTTTAATATTTCTTGCTCAATGAATTATTTGTGTCACTTGACCATACATCAGTCCTTTAGCTTCTATTTGTTTCAGATTGAGCCCTAGTACATAATGAGACTAACAAAGATACGGCTTGGCCCTCTCAAATTGGCCATGGACACATATTTCAATCAGTTGAATGGAGTTTTCTGCATATACAAACCTACAGGCTTCACAACAAAAAAATCCATTACACTGCTGAAAGATCAAGTTCTGAAAGGTAATTTAATACAGTACATACAATGAACTGCCATGTTTGTTCTCATCTTTTATTTAAGAAATAATCTATGGCTTGGAGTGCTTTATCGAAATTGAAGCATTACCAGGAGGTGATGTGCCTGGCGGAATAATTCACGAGGTGAACCGATTACCGACTGAAACAAAAGATCTTGTCTGCTTTTCTCTCCAAAACCTGTTGCTGGATTTTCATAAAACTTTGCAGGAAGCATCAGTATAAAGTCTCGTTGTGCATATTATAGCTTTTTGGGTCAAAGATCAGTCATTGGGGTAGAGCGCATACATTTTTTGTGTATGCGAAAAACAATCTGATACATGTTTTTAGTGCATTCTGCTTGGTGGCAAGTGCCAATTACAGGTACTTATTTGAAATGTGTCTTGCAAGCACAGAATTACATAATGAGTTACTCAATATACAACTAGCACAGTGGTACTTGCATATAAATGTAGGACTTCAGGTTGTTGATAAAACACTTATCTGCAATGTATGAGCCCATTTTCATGTAGTAGTATGAAATTTAAACTATGTGAGCGCAGAAATCATTTGCATAAATCATAAATGTAAGTTAAACAAATTCAACATTTAAAGCAGTAAGGACAATGTCATGTCATTAACATACAAAGTCATGCAGTTTTTATATTACACGGTTATATTACAGCAATGGATACAATGTCAGTTAATAATAGTTGCTGGATATTATGCATGTGTACCCATGCATATATATTGTAGGCTTGTTTTTTTGGGAACTTTCAAATTTAAAATAAATTAGAAAAAGATATTTACCATCCCCCACCCACTTGACTGTGGAACTGCAGTATGTCCTTAACAGTAATAGTGGAACCTTATAACTGTGGAATTGATGATTTTGTTGAAAATAGAATTTTATCAGTAACAGTAAAGAAAACTAAAAGTAAAAAAAACTTTGTTGTCAGGCTTGAACTTTTGGTCACATGGGATTGAAATGCATTTACATTGTACGTGTTAGGAGTTAACCAAAGATCTTTCAATTTGCAGTTCAGAATAAGAGGTCTATGGAGACATTTTAATTTATTTACAGATATATCTACATCTATGACTTTATGTCTTGTCACACCATTACAAACCTTCTATGTGCATGTTTGTATATGATAGACCTATTTTTAGATCTGAATGAATTACCGGCATATGATCATGAGATTGAGAAATATTACAAGGAGAAGGACAGTCTACCACCACTCAGTAGTGGCTCAAGCGTTCCCATGACAACAACTCTACCAGATACTGTCACAGACTACTCCAAACACAAACTAGGTATAATCTTTTATTCAGTCTGATCTTTTTATCCTAAAGGGATTGTTTTTATTTTTACTTTTATTTAAAAATACTAGGGATGGGTATTGCATTTTAATGTTGTCAATACTTGCAAATACAGGTTGGATCCACTTATAATGGCAATTTATTAAGAGTGAAGTAACTTACAAGAAATAACTCACTTTGAAGTTTTTTTTTTTTTTTTTTTTTTTTTTGGGGGAATAACTTAAAATTAATGGTTAATTGAATACAACTTCATACAATGGTCAAAAATGGGAATTGCACAGGAATCATAATCCTTGGGCAAATTACAGAGTTTTTTGTTGTGAGATAATTAAAACTATATGTAACAAAACAATTTCATACAATGATTGGTACACGGAAAGTGAAGTCACCCATACTCCTGAGTACGTATTGCCCTGTTCTTTTCATGTCTGACATTTGAAAACACTGGTTGGAATTCAATACAAGTATACAAGGTCAATACATTATAGGCTGATGACAGGAACCATAATTATTTGAATTTGATATAAGTGTTGCATTTTGCCATCTGTTCTGTTATAATTAGGCTAATAAGTTATGATTGTTTGTTAGAGATTGAATGACTTCATACATTCCATATAGAGATGAGGCAGGACAAGACCATAACTTTTTCTTTAACACAGTTAGTTGTTCAAATCAAAATGTTTTATTTCAGTGCTAGGTGATATGTTTATCTCTGATGACATTAAATGGTATTAATCAAATTTAGTGATAGCTTAGCTATTTTTGTTTAAACTGGGGATATCTTGATTTTCACGGGTCAGGAGTGGTTTAGGTGAATAACGTTACAAAAATTACTTTGAAGTATTACCTTGGTCAGGTGTTTGATCCTGGTAAAGACCGTCATTAGTTTTATTTGTTTCCTTTTGGTCTTAGATCAAATATACTTTTGGTCTGTTATCACACAAATACCACGTCGAGTGACCTTACTGATATGTCACATAAGTTTAAATAGCAACACAATTTACTTTGATAATTAATAGAATATTAGAGTATATTTTGTCATTAGCCCATTTTACAAGTAATACTGCTATGTTTTTGCCAATGGTCATTTACTGTAAATTAGGCGACCTTTATTCAAACAGATTTTTGTATGAAAACTGACCGTTTTGTCTGGCATTAGGCACGGAGGTGTCAAATTTGCGATTTGTGATTCAGACAGACTTATTTTTTGTGTGTTTTTTGTGGGGTTTTTACCGATTTTGGTACTTTCATGTTCAACTAATTTGCTCTTTTGGAAAATTACCATGTAAATTAGCGATTTTCTATAATTAGTTTCTGATACTTTGTATTAAGAAATGAATTTATTAAGCGATATGCTTTAAATTAGCGGTGCGTAAGTTTGACTACAAGTAAAACGGTTTTATGTGCCCTAAAAAGGCTTATAATTATATAAGTGTATTTTGCCTCAATTTTTTACAATTGCATAGTTCACTTTTTAGGATTGAATGACTTTACATTATATAGGATGGCACCTCTTTTTCTTTAACAGTTAGGTTCAAATCAAAATGTTTTATTTCAGTGCTAGGTGATATGTTTATCTCTGATGACATAAATGTACGATACTTAGATGGACTGGATACACACGGGTCTGGAGTGGTAGGTAAGTACAGTACAAAGCTCTGTATTACCTGTCAGGTGTTTGTGGTACAGTTGAGCGTATTTGTTCCTCATAGATATGCTCTTGGTCTGGTAACGAGACTTGCTTACAGTATGTATAAGTTTAAATAGCAACACAATTTACTTTGATAATTAATAGAATATAAGAGTATATTTTGTCATTAGTCCATTTTACAAGTAATACTGCTATGTTTTTGCCAGTGGTCATTTACTGTAAATTGGCTCATTTTTGTGTGATAAAAGTTTTGTGATTTGTGATCAGACAGACTTATTCACAAATTTTAAATTCCAAAAGGAGAATTCTCAAATAGTGAATTTGTTTGAAATGAATCTCTTGCGATCTTTTAAATTAGCGAAGTGGGAAAATAGCGAAAATTAAATCACCGTGAATATTGCCCAATTTACAGTACAGTATTTATATACATAAATTTATAGCCCATTTAGATAAAGTAACCATGTGTCGAAGTTTTTTTCAGTAAATAAACAAGTGACAGTGGCAAATCAACTATTTAAGAACATCTATTACATTTAGAACAAACAAAGTTTACAGTACCAAACGTTGTCTTGTTGTGATGCGTTACACACAAACTTCCTCTCTCTAACATTTTGGGGTCAAAGTTCAAGTGACTTTATTTTCTGCATTGCTCTCAAACATTATATGCATGTACATAATCAATATACACCACTTAACGTGCGGTAAGTTGCTCATTTTAATAACAGATCATGACCCTGTCTACACTGAAAGTCATCATTCATGGAGTCAAGATGCTTTGGTTACTGCGTAAAAATGCCTTCATTGATTACCATAGTTATAATTTAATATATGTGACAAACCATTTTAACATTGCTTTTTCAGTATGTAGTATAGGGAAGGAGGGTAAAGAATACCTGGATATGATACAAATGGCCAAATACCTAAGGGTATGTCAACATACACATTAATTGTTTTGTTATTTTGTTCATTTACATGTATTTTGTACCAGTCTTCAAAGTTTATTTGTTCCAAATGCTAATACATTATATTATTACCATATTGCACACTTGTGCATATGCAAAGGCTGTATTGTGTCATTCAGAAGCTTCATTTTAAAAATAGGATTAACTCTGAAAATTATTGAAATCCATCAAAATGTTTCATCTGAAAAACAAGTTGATTAGGTGTTCTGTGTACAATGTTTGATCAAAGCCTGTTGAAATTTATTGGTGGCATATGACGTCAATGATACAGCCAATAAGGCAGTTGAAGGTTCCAAATGAAAAGTGATGGAAAATAATTTCTTGCACGCAAATCCATTGTATACTACTCTAGTTGAATTGTTCTATCCCCAGAGATGTTTTATTGGAACTTTTTTGGAATCATGCACCTCCGTCCTTCCATTTGTTCATCTGTATTGCAAGCTATTGTTCTTACCTCAACGTTGGCATCATACTTCAGTTAAAGTTCTACGGAGTATTATTAATTTTGCTTTAAGATTTCACTTTGAATAGTTAAGCACATGTTTCACAGACAGCTTTTGTATTTTTGAAAGGTTTACCATGTGAAAGGGAGGTTTGGTTATGCTACAGATAACTACTTTACTGATGGTCATTTCATAGAAAGAACTACATTCCGTAAGTTAGAAGAAAATAACTGTAGTTTGGCGAGGTTTTTATTTTCTCTAATTTTTGCGAAAGAAATGCTTCATCAAACTCACTGCAATAGTAAACAAACAATGATTATATCAAAAAAACTGCTAACTTGCAAATTCAGAAACTCACAAATAAATTCAAAATTGGAAAATTGCAAAATAAACATCTTGAATATAAAAACTGTTACAATAATTCTCCATTAGTATAGATTGCAAGATGATTAGAAATAAAAACTTTGCCCTTTGAAGTTCCTTTGTTTTTGTTGGCGATCCTACAGATGACATCTGAGACTGAGGTTCCATGTATATGTGTTATAAACTGAGTATGTAAAAGAACTCGGGTTATCTCACTGCCTGTACCTTTCACTATCTCCTTGAACCTAAGATTTAACTTAACTTCTGGAGCAGTAGGTCAAATGGATTATCCATTGCATGACTAATGTTCACTGTAAAAGCAGTGCTTTATAAAACAATCTACAGGTTTTAAGTGTAAATAATGAAAAATCATTTATAAACAGTAGTCGTAAATCTAAAGAAAAATAGTTATAAGAGTTTCAACTTTTACGCTCAGGAAATGCAGTTTAACTGCACCTAAAATAACTGTATACATGTATTCTGTACCAACAAGGTATATATTTCATTTTCTTTTTCCAACAAACCCTTTTAAATGCCAGAAATTTAATTTTTTAATATTAAACATGAACATGATTTTGTAAAATATTTATTTCAGATCATATTAACAAAGGGAAGCTGGATAAAGTGTGTAGTGCAGCACAGTCAGGCCATCAGAGATTAATGTTTCAGTAAGAATTAGGTTCTATACTATTAATCTTCAGGTCTCTTCAGGTCTTGTTCCAAGGTTGTAAATTTAACCTTTAAGTCCAAGCTTTGTCTCAGATTCAAGGCCTCTGATTGGATAGATTTTGAAATGAGGTCATTTAATGCCAAACCAGAAAACAGAGAATTCTTACATAACCATATCAACCTTTCACACAATGAAGACTATCAGTGATTCCATGAAAGGCAGTTATCTAAATTGGCCTCTTTTATATTCTGGAAAAATTAATCGTGTAAAACCATACTTCCTATTCCTGTTGGACTTTCTTGCGGACAGATAGAGCAGGAATTTCAGATCCCAACAGAGAGCTGTCTGGCAAAACCATTTTCTATTAGAATGAAATCCACAAAATCACATTTGTGTCCTGATGCTTTTAGGGTATGTTAACTTACTGATACAGGATTTATAAATTATTCAGATCTTTATAGTAGTGGGGTTAGTGTATTTTGTCAGGCTTATCAATCGTATTTCTGTCCATACAGGCAGGCAGTTTACACATTCCTGGAAAAAACCAGTGCTAGAACCCTATTTTCTGTAAGAAACTGCCAACTTTCTCTATTTAAAGAGACATGGTTGGTAGCAAGACTTGAACTCATGACCCTCAATCAATGAGAGGTTTTAATGATTCCGAGTCGCAACTCTAACCACTCAACCATGGAGGCAGATTTAAGGTTGAGGTGTGTGGCAGGTGAAATGAAACTTTGGTTAGTAGTATATGGTCATCATGGCTGAATTGTTTGATATGTCTATGCATGTATTTACAGTTTACAGTCAAAATTTAGAGTCCATTCCATATTTTTATAATAACATACTTGATATTTTATATTGTTTTAGGTGTGCAGGTGTGAATCCACACAGCCAGGAGGCATATGAGTTAGCCAGCCAGGGACTTGTCAGACCAGCTGATGATAGCAAAGTGCCTATATTGTATGGTGTTAAATGTATTGAGTTCACGCCACCTGACTTCACTCTAGGTAATCTTGATTATGTGTTTAAATTGACTAGTTTACACAAAGTTCAGTGCCTTTCAGCAGTAACATAGAGTGGTATTAAATACTACATCTATGCAATAATGAAATGGAGAAACTTATAATACTCGTTATAAAACATAATACAATGTAAATATGAATTAATAATATAGGTTTATGTTTAAAAAAAACCCTAAAACTTCATCTTTTTACTTTTTTTACAGAGGTGCATGCAATCAATGAAAATAACAGCTACCTTGGCCAGCTCATCAATGATATAGGTCTCCAGCTGAAGTCTACGGCTGTGTGTTCACATATACATAGACTTAGATACGGTATTTTCAATCTGGATTACACACTACTCCGGAAAGAGTGGAATGCATATGAAATTGCCAGGAATATTCACAACTGTCGGACAATATTAACTCCTAAAAATTTATTCACTAGTGTACAGTTAACTCCAAAGAACAGTGAAGAACAAAGTGTTGATCTTTTGAGTGGAAGTGTTACAAATGAAGGACCTTCAAAGGAGGAATTACTTAAACTAAGAGCTCAGCAAGAGTTGAGTGATCTGCGGGAACATTTGCTAACACAGTCTAAAAAGAGTAGTGTGGATACTTTAAAGAATGATGCAGAATTGAAAAACTGTTATGAAAGTGCTCCAGAAAACAAAATTGCAAAGCAGCCTTATTTAAACAGAAATAAAAACTGATAGAGTAATTTTGTTTTGACAGAGTTCTGTTTTCATTGAATCTTTTATGAAAACTGTCACGAGAAAAAACTCTTCAATTGTCTTATGTATACATGTATACAAGTATTGGAAAATATATTTGTCATAAGTCATAGAGCGGTTCTCTGTCTAAACGGTCTACCCATTATATGGAGTTTATCAATCACATACACCCTACCCATCACATACAGTGTACTTGCCACATAAAGTTTAAGCATCACATACAGACTGCCCATCCGTGTCTCTAGTCACATACAGTCTGCATCACATACAGTACCATCACATACATTCATCACATACTGCTGTCAGTACTCTAGCATCACAAACAGTCTGCTCATTACCTACAGTATAGCCAGTCACATAAAGTCTACCAGTCTACACATAATCAGTGCCCATCAGATACAGTACTATGACAACTCACACATCACATAAGTCTGCCCATCACATACAGTCTGCCAATCACATACAGTCTAGTCACATACAGTCTGCCATCACATTACAGTGCCCACGACATACAGTCTACCTATCACAAACAGTCTATTTACATCATCACATATGTCTGGCCGTCACCACATACAGTCTACCCATCACATACAGTCTAGTCGTCACATACAGTCTGCCCATCGTATAACAGTCTGCCCATCACATACAGTCTACCCATCATATACAGTCTGCCAATCACATACAGTCTGCCCATCACATACAGTCTGCCCACCACATACAGTCTGCCCATCACATACAGTCTGCTCACCACATACAGTCTGCCCATCACATACAGTCTAGATGTCACATACAGTCTGCCCATCACATACAGTCTGCTCACCACATACAGTCCACACATCACATACAGTCTTCACATACAGTCTGCCCATCACATACAGTCTGCTCACCACATACAGTCCACCATACATACGTCCAGTTGTCACATACAGTCTGCCCATCACATACAGTCTGCTCACCACATACAGTCCACAATACATAAGTCTTCACATACAGTCTGTCCATCACATACAGTCTGCTCACCACATACAGTCTAGTTGTCACATACAGTCTACCCATCATATAACAGTCTGCCCATCACATACAGTGTTTAAGAATCATGAAACTTGTTGAGTAGATAGGTAATGACGAGTAGATGACCCTTAATGCATTTAAGGTCAATGGATGAAGGTCAAGATGGCAGTGACTTTCATAGGAAAACTGTCTCCAATAAATAGAGTGAAGAACACTTTTTCATAGGATCCTGAAACTTAGAAAGGATGGTTGGTCATGGCCAGTATATTACCTCTTCTGTTTTTAGGTCAGTGACCTTAAACAAATCAGTTTCCGATCTGTTCTCGGCCCTATGGGTAAAGGGGAGGTTCTGGTCTTGACCTGTAGATGGTCGGTATTGCTTTTGATGTTAGAAGGTCTATAGTCAAGGTATTGAACTGGCTTGTTTATACAGTAATTTTGCTTATTTAGATTAAAGTGGGTCATAACAGAGTGGATTGTTTCTGTGACAAATCTGCTTAGTTCAACAGCTTGCAAGAGTTTTACAAATTGCCATATTGCCCTAATGAAATGATGCCCTCTGAAGTCCGAATTTAATGAAACTTGGTGACAATGTCGTTGGGTTGTACGCATACTTTTCCCAAAAGGACGCTAAAAAAATCCAACATTATGTTTATGTACGGATTTCACTCTCAATAGTTACTAATTTCCATCTGACCTGTCTTTCATTTCACTCATAACGTAAGTATCGCAATCATTTTCAATTACACCATTGTCATAGTTTTCTGAAAGTTTTCATTCACCAAGAGCTCTTTAAATTTTGTCAGTGATGTCATTTAATTCAATTTCAATATTTTTGTCACCAGTTTCAAGAACATCAGCATGTGATCAAATTCCAATTTACTCATCAATTTCACTACATCCATCACCATATGTGTTAATTTCGACATATATGACAATTTTTACTTTTTGTATATTCTGTGAGAGATTTATTTAATGAGCAAAAAGACCCATTACATAGAGTAAGATCCCTTTCAGAAATTTACATTTTATTAACTTTTATAAAATTTTGTTATTACTCCCATTTAATATGAAAGTATTTAAAACGTTGAGTATTTCTTTTTTATTTCAATATAATTTCTACTTTTACATTTGAATTGGATAGATATACAAATATTTTAACATTCTGAACCAAAATGCAAGTTTTAAAACGATGTATAGCTTCTGAATTAATTAATTTCCAATTTATCTTGGGTGAGCACCCAAGATAGGTAAAGGGAGGTAATAATAATTTTTCAAACTTTAACTGGTAAATAGGAACAATTTAAAAATCTGTTAGCCTTAGTCCACAAGGCCTAGAACATAGATATTTGGCATGTATCATTACCTAGTTGACCATTGCACCTAATCACCTTTTGTAATATCTGGTCATGTTAGAATCGAAATAACATTCTTTTCAGCGTTGTTATCGTCTAATAAACAACTCTTTGTCGTTCTGATGCGCAGTTATAAACCACTCGGGCCTCGACTTGTAGTCTCTTGTAGTTCTTTATTGAATGACTGTTTTATTGAACGACCATTTTATGTTATATATGCATGATTTTATGATGTATTGTAAATGGATGTGACTTTGATAAACCTACATGTATTAATAAACAAGTACACATACTTGACCATAAGCTGATGGGAAATATTTCTTTTCTGAAAGCCAGTTTTTGATTCAATGTATCATACTTTCTAGAATGAATGACATAAAGTCATGATACATTCTCGGATAAAATCATGCGAAAATCTGAGTTTTTTTAGCTCATTGAATGTCCGTCGTCCGTCCGTCAACATTTGCTTTTAAAGACACCTTCTCCTAAACAACTTGGCCAATTTCAACCAAATTTCACAGGAATATTCCTTGGTTTGTCCTTTTCAAAATTCATTCCAAACAAAACTCTGCTTTCAGTTGCAACCAAAGGGAATAACTTCAAAGTTCCTCATGTCAGAAACCACATGTCAGATTTCGATTTTACAGAAATATTCCTTGGGTCACCCTGTACCAAGTTCCTTCAAATAATTTTGATTCGTCAAAAAACATGCATGTCCGCCATGGGCACGGCTAGTTTTCCCAATATGGCTATATGGAAAACTTTGAAAAATCTCTGAAACCACTGGTTTCATTCAAAATTAATTTACAGAAATGTTGCTATGGTGACCCTCTACCAAATTCCTTAACTTTCTTTTGATTCATCAGAAACATAGCCAACAGGAGACAGGCTTTGGGACACGGCTGTGGACTGGGCTTTTTTGCCCTTTATGTCTAATTAATTATTAGCCCCCGACCTAGGCGTCACATTCATGTAAATATTTGAAACTTTTAAACTCTTCTTGTCAAAAACCACAACATACTTTCACAGCAGTGACTTCCTTTTATAAAGTCAAGTACCCGACACGTTTTAAAGCACTAATACATTCGTAATTTTGAAAAAAAAAATAGTATTGTTATATACTATTGATAAGAATTGAAATCTCTTTTGATATAAAGTTTTATTTTCATATGCAGTAAGTGACCTAATGTCAAGTTATACTACAACTATACAGCGTGATGTTAATGAGGCATTCGTTAATTATAAGAGAAACAATACTGGTTTCTAATCTCAAAATCTTTATACGTGTATATAGGTCCGTGGTACAAACATAGCTAAATTCTTGTTGATACCAATTTTATCAGATTTCATTAATTCAGTAAATTTCGGGATATTCTGCCTTGACCAAAAGTATTTTTTAAATAGATTTTTCTCAGATCATTGTAAAGTGGACATTCTAGTTATAAAGTATAACTTCAAGTTAGGTCTTGGTGAATCGTTCATGTCAGACATCCGTTTTTCTATAAATACATCATTTAATCTAGTTTTTAGTATATTTATAAATATACAGTTAATAACAGCGCCTTGATACATATAGGTATCATTCGATTATATGATTTGTTTGTGTCATTATCAGCTAATAAAGTAGCAACGGAAATTTCTAAAATTATTTTAGTGTTTCAAATGTGTTACGCGAGTGGATTTATCGCTCATTATTGTACACCATCTGACATGTAACCAATAACCTCCTAGTATTTGTACCACGTGACAGTCCAATATAATTCCATCATGGAGTCCCTATACAGGTCACATGACCTATATCGGGACTCATTTGAACCATATCGGCACTCCACGCGCGTCCAGTATGTCTTTATGCGGATACCTCTTCTATCAACGCTCTAAATATGATTAAGAGAGACATGCTGATATTCATTCTGTTGTTTCTTTTGCAAATTAAATTTATTATTCTGTATCATTAATGAATATGTGAGGAGTTACAAATTATATGAACAAATTACAAGTCATCCGAAACAGACAGAAACATGAAGAATATTTACCAAAATGACTGTAGAATATTTACCCCCCCCCTGCCTGACCAAGAAATTTGAGGTGAGCGCATGGGATGGTTAAAAGCACTTCACTCAAAAACCTGAAATGGCTTGCGCAAACGTTTTATTAGAAAATTCAATAAAAGGAGGTAACTCAAAACCAAGGTAAGTCTGAGCTATGGTTCTTGGACACTGCACTGAATCTTAATGTCCTCTTTTGAATCAATTCAATTCAGTTCTTAAGGACTTATGGCCCGGACATGAAAATTCAATAGAGGGAGATAATTCAAAAATAGGACAAGCTAGAGTTAAAGTTCTTGTACGCTGCACTTCCTCTCAATGTCTTCTTTCTGTGTGTAAAATTTAAACACATTCCTTTGAATACTTTCATAGTTATTCTCCGGACAAAATTGTTATATGAAAAATCAATAAGGGTTGATTACTGAAAAATAGAGTAAGGTATGGTCATGGTTCTTTAACACGGCATTGCGTCTTAATGTCCTCTGTAAGTGTACGCAATTTAAAAATCGATTCAGTTCAGTACTTAAGGACTTATGGCCCGGTCAAGACAATTCAATAAAGGCAGATAATTCAAAAAATAGGACAAGCTAGAGTTAAGGTCCTTTTACATTGTACTTTCTCTCAATGTCCTCTGTCTGTGTGTAAAGTTTAAATAAATTCCTTTGAATATTTTCATAGTTCTGCCCCGAACAAAAGTGTGACGGACGTACACACGCACGCAAGCAAGCACGCACACACGGAGCCAATTACCATATCCCCTCCGCCTAGGCAGAGGAATAATTAACATATCTGTATGGGTATTCATTTCTTTAGTTAGACCATTTTCTATCCATCTACATTTGTTTTGAAGCAAATTTTTAGAAAAGGTTTATCATAATTTTTTGTCTCCCGTCTTTCACATTCAGTTCCCAATGGGGTTTCTCTCGTGTTGGAATAACGGTGGTGAAGTGAAATAATGAGGTCATTATATATTGTTGAGAGCACAGCTGTAAAACCTATACGGTACCAGGAGCTATTGTACTCATCAATGTATAATAACCTAATACATGTATTACAAACAAATACTCTTTTTTTCCCGCGTCAAGTAACATTTTGTTTGGAGCGGAGCTCATCCAGTCAAATAATTGAGTTTGATGAAAGGAACGAAATAGGATTGAGTGCATTTTAAAAAAAAATTGCTGATGCATAAAGTTGTCCATAAATATTTGAAACTTGTTTACGTATACATGTAATTGATTATAACTCAATAATAAACGATGGATTAAGACGTTCTCCATTCCTAATGAAATGCTTATAACGCCCAAAATTCACAAAATTTTCGTTAGATCAAAATAATCACCTGCCATCAGTATTTCAAATACTTTGATTTAGGCTTCCCTGGTGAATTTCAATTTTGACCTTGGCTGACCTTGACCTACTTTCTGTTTTTGACACTACATTGATTCAATGAAATTTAGACCATGTATACAGTTTTGCATGTAGATTTCAACTTCAGCACGGGTTGATATATCATCTGAAAGTAATAAGAAGCATTTCATTTGTACGGCCATTTTTGAAGTCGAATCGGCGCGTACAGAGCCTATACATTTCATACAGGCCTATTCTAAATGTCTCAAATCATAATTATTTTGAAAGCAATAGCATGTGCTCTATAAATAGCATGTATGCTGGTCTATCTCCATGGTAACAAATTTATAATTTTCTTATATCGGAATGAAAACTGATTTAAGGTAGATGCGGACCTTAGGACCAGAATTGAAAAGGTAGACGGAAAAGTATGAATTTTGGTCCAGGTATAGATCCATGATTATATTTTCGAAAAATAAAATTATTTTTGCCTATTTAGGTTTAAAGTTCACGTAAAAAGCGCCACTCAAATTGTAATCATGCTGTAGTTCTGGGGAAAAAAACGAGAAGTTTAGTATGAGTTCATTATTTTCTTGACCAAATGTACATTTGTTTTTGGGATGTATAATTATAGTCTCTACAAGTGTGTTATAGGTTATCTGTGCAATTTTCATGACATACGTCTAGATCATTATGAAAATAAAAAATGCATACACACATTTTAACGTGCATGGGCATTGCAATTTTCAGCTACAATTTCAGTGTTCCGCTTTCGAATGAATGTTCCATGTTGACAACTTCAACAAGAATTTTAATTGAATATTGTTTCTTGAGTCATAATCAATCAATGTATTAACAGGTAAGGGATTTTTGCTTTATTATGAAATGAATTGATATGTTTACTTGACACTATTTATTAAATTGTATTTTTTTTGTCTTAGTTTTAGGACTTTGATGTAAATTCGTGATTATTCTTCATTTCTATAACTTGAAATAACAATTTTATCTTTTGGTGTTATCTGCGTAAAATAATATGACTTTTAGCCATGTTTTGGACCAATGGTCACTTGAGTTGAATCAATGTTTGAGTCTTCTTCTACAAAATGGCTAGAGCTTATATATTTAATTCATAGCATTGGATAGTGGTTCTCTATCAAGTTTGTTCAAATTTTGCCACTGGGGTCAAAATTTGGCCCTGCCCAAGTGGTCACTTGTTTTGCATAGTCTTATATTGAAGAAACTTTAAAAACCTTATCCTCCAAAAACACAAGCTCCAAAACTTATATATTTTGTATGAGGCATTGTCTACTGATCCTCTACCAAGTTTGTAGAAATCATACACGCGGGGTTAAAGTTTACCAGGCCCAGTTGGTCTATCTTTTAAATAGACCTATATAGGGAAACTTTGAAAATCTTCTTGTTTATAACCACAAGGTACAAAGGTTTTGTTGTAAATGTTCGACAGCTTTTTCTTCCACAATTTTTAACCACAGCAGTAAGGATTATTTTTTCAAACTATAAATCTGCATCAGTAAGATGCAGAAGCCTTACCACGCATGCGTTTTTGTTTCGGATCCCATGTGCCAAAATACAGGAAGATATCCTTGTACACAAATTTAAATTATGTCTTCCCCCATATAATGGGGAGAGACATATTATTTTGGCCGAGTTGTCTGTCTGTCCGTCTGTACGTCCTTCTGCTCGTCACCAATCGTGTCCGCTCTATATCTCTTGAACCTTTGACGGGTTTTAGAATAACTCACCACAAATGTTCACCATATTTAAGCAATGTGCAGAGCGCATGTTACAACAACCTTGGTTCAAGGTCAAGGTCACAATTCGAGATCAAAGGTCATATGACTATATTACGTGTCCGCTCCATATCTCTTGAACCCCTTGAAGGATTTTAGAATAACTTACCACAAATGTTCACCATATTGAGACGATGTGCAGAGCGCTTGCTACAACCACCTTGGTTCAAGGTCAAGGTCACAATTTGAGATCAAAGGTCATATGACTATATTTCGTGATCGCTCCATATCTCTTGAACCCATTTAAGGATTTAAAATAACTGACCACAAATGTTCACCATATTGGGACGATGTGCAGAGCGGATGTTACAGCCGCCTTGGTTCAAGGTCAAGGTCACAATTAGAGATCAAAGGTCATATGACTATAGTACATATCTGCTTAATATCTCTTGAACCCCTTGAAGAATTTTAAATAACTCGTCGCAAATGTTCAACATATTGAGACGATGTGCAGAGAGTAAGTTGCAACCACCTTGGTTCAAGGTCAAGGTCACAATTAGAGATCAAATGTTATTAAGCAGGTTTTTTTTTTATTTACAAACATGCATGAGTCCCGCATAAAGCGGCCAACATCAGCAAAATACATTTCTATATACAAAACATATCATGACAAAATGTAATACTATGGAACGCCTCAGCTGTCTTATGACTATGATTTTTAATTTGTTATGTGGAAACAACAGTTTGTTATGTCCAAACACTAGTTTGTTATGTCCAAATAACAATTTGTTATGTGCAAAAACAATATGTTATGTGCATACAGCAGTTTGTTATGTGCAAACACTAGTTTGTTATGTGGAAATAACAATTTGTTATGTGGATACAACAGTTTGTTATGTTCAAACACTAGTTTGTTATGTGGAAATAACAATTTGTTAAGTGCAAAATCAATTTGTTATGTGGAAACAACAATTTGTTCTGTGGAAACACCAGTTTGTTCTGTCCAAACACTAGTTTGTTATGTGGAAATAACAATTTGTTATGTGGAAATAACAATTTGTTATGTGTAAAATTAATTTGTTATGTGGAAACAACAATTTGTTATGTGGAAACACCAGTTTGTTCTGTGCAAACACTAGTTTGTTATGTGGAAATAACAATTTGTTATGTGGAAACAACAATTTGTTATGTCCAAACAGCAGTTTGTTATGTGCATTTAACAATTTGTTATGTAGAAACAACAGTTTGTTATGTTCAAACACTAGTTTGTTATGTGGAAATAACAATTTGTTATGTGCAGACAGCAGTTTGTTCTGTGCAAACAGCAGTTCGGTTTGTGCAAACAACAGTTTGTTCTCTACAAACACTAGTTTGTTATGTGGTCCTTTTTACCGGGAAGATTTAATACTGAGTACACGCGACTTTACATTATTTTTCACCTTGTTTATTTCGCTTTCTTAGTAAGGGCTATTTTTTATATACAAAATGAAAGATACTTCCGTCTACTGTAATAAACTTATAAAAAATAATAGAATGTCGCTTCAAGTTGCCGTCGTTATGAGGTTGAACAAGTTTCAAGTTTGATTCAATTTCTTCCAGAAGGTCTTAGACCCATGTAGCAATACATGCATCTACATATCACGTATATGACAGAATACGATATGACAAACATACAGTAACTGATGACTACAAACAATATACATTCGTAAAGCATTATTTTAAATGACCAAATGCGATAAATACATGAAAATCTTTATGTTTTAGTTGTTTAGACACGTTTTAATAAGGCAGCATACATTTCTTACGTAACACTGCAAATTCAACGATTACTTAACATTTCTCAACCCATTATTTGGCCAGTCTTGTGCGAAACGAAAATAACAAGAAAGGCGTTCAGGGAGAATAAAAATATTGTAAAACGTACAAGTTTGCATATTACATTCTTATTTGCCTTATTGTATTATGACTTTTAAAGTATATCAATAGGTTTAATATTGTACGTAAAGTAATTAACGACATACATCGTTTTTAATGAAATTCAGTGTTGCTTTACCCTTGATTGAGTAGCAAATTTATTTAAAAGGAAAACAACAACAACAACAAAAAACTGACACGAATATGTCGTGTCCTCAACACGAATTATATATTTTTACAAATTGAGATAATATTTTACCTATTGTAAAGCTAATTTGTTCTGAACTGAAATGGTTGGTTAAATATTTGCATGTCAACTCGGCGGTCTCAGCTCCACGGCAACTAGAGTGCAGTGTCCCCCAGGGTAGTTGTTTAGGGCCTTGGCTCTACCTAACGTATGCGGGAACCTTGTTTGACGTGATTCCATCTGGATTATCGGTGTATGGATTTGCTGATGACCATACGGCAACCAAACGTTTTAAACCGACTGAAGAAAATAGTGAAATTTCTGCAATCGCTGAATTAGAAAATGGTGCGATTGATATCAACAACTGGATGAACGCTAATAAACTCAAGATGAACTCATCGAAAACAGAATTCATAACATTTGGAAGTGCTCAACAACTCGAAAAGTGTCACCTAAAATCCATTTGTATTAACGGAGATAAGATCAACTCCGAGGAGTCCATTAGATATTTAGGCGCATTTCTAGACCAAACACTAAATTTCAAGGAACATGTCAAACGAAAGTGCCGTACTGCAATGTTAAACTATCTTAGAATAAAACGTATCCGAAAATACCTCACCAAAGAAGCAGCTGAAATACTAGTTATAGCACTCGTAATGTCACACTTGGATTATTGCAATGTCATTCTTTATGGTGTATCCGATTTTGAATTGAAAAAAAATGCAACGTATTCAAAACATGTGCGCTAAGTTAGTTCTGCAACGAAAGAAATTTGACAGTTCAAGGCAAGCATTGTTCGACCTTCACTGGCTGCCCATCAAATCTAGAATCGAATATAAAATTTTGACTTTTGTATACAATTGTTCAATCGGTCATGCTCCAAAATACCTTTCTGAACTCCTAACCAAACAAGTACCAAATACCCGACTACGTTCAGCTAAAACCTCTGAGAACTGCTATGTTATTCCATTCAATAAAAGAAAAACATTTAGTGACAGAAGTTTCGGAACTATTGGTCCAAAATTGTGGAATCCGCTGCCATTAGAGTTGAAACAATCTAAGAATATTGATGTATTTAAGAGAAATCTTAAAACACATTTTTTCAGAAAGTTTGAATTACTATTTTAAAGTCTGAAATGAGATAAACATGAGTAACGTATAACTGATGACTGACAGTGTGATGAATGTGCAATGTAAATGAATGTTTTATTCTTTTTAATCTACTTGTAATCAAGTTACATGTATGTAAATAATCTTATCTCATGCTACATGTATATCAATCAGTTTTATCATTTTATGGTCTCTGCAATTTTTTAAAAATATGTTAATTGGAATTGTATGTAAAAGCTTTTATTTCATTTGATGTTGATCCACATATTCTTATGCATTCACAATTTTATTCTTATTATTTATATGTACTGTACAACGCCGTTGAATATTGTTAAATAGAAACAGGCGTTTAATTAAATAAAAAGTTTCAAAGTTTCAAAGTTTCAAAGTTTCAAAATATAAATTTGCAAATAAAAAATTAAAAGTAACGTACACTTAAAATTTAACAAGACAATTTTGAACCGGACAAAACTTTTGTCCTTCAGTATACATGAATCAACATTTTCTTTTTTATTTTATATAAAGTTGTTTTTTTTATTTATGACAGTACCTATACAATCTTTAGTAATTGAAAAGTCCCGTTACAGCTATAGTTATTTTTCGCCTTATTCATCAATTAATCAAGCAGTTGACGGTCACGATATTTCGTCAAAAGACATTTCGTCGACTACGATACTTTGCCGAATATGATATTTGGTTGAACAGTACATCTGGTCGAATGCGACAATAAGTCTAATAATGTTTTCGAACAAACTCGTCGAAAACTCGTCGAAAATATTAGACGAATTTGTTATACAGTTAAGCCAATCTTTGTCCACTGTGTTTCTCAGCAGTCAATGATTGGAATTTAATAATACTTCATGGGAAGTTTTACTTCTTAAAGAAGATAGCATATATTATCAGCATGTCCCATCATAGTTATGAATGTCCCTCCTTTATTTTATTTTTTTACTCTACACTATTTCTTAGTACTCAGTGATTAGAGTTTGACAAAATTACATGATCATTGGAACCTTTATCACTAAAAGAAGATTTGTATATTATAAACAAGTTCCAGTATGATTGTAAATTACCCCTTTTATCATGCTCCTAGAAAATGAGCATATGGTTGCCGCTTTTTCCGTTCGTCCATATGTGTGTACGTTCGTCCAATTCTTTTACGTGTCATTTCTAAAGGAACTGGCGAGATGAACGAGAATGTAATCATCTGAGTTGTCTTCACTTTACAAATACACCTACTTAGGGGAGCATACATCGCTTCCACCGATACTGTAGTGCGATAATGAAATTGAAACATGTGGAGGTACATCAATATTCATGTCAGATGAGATTGACGTGTACTTTGGTGAACATTATGCAACAACTGATAAGAGATTAAAGAAAATCTGAAATTTTAAATAAAGGTCAAATGTAACAGTTTAGGAGTTTTTTTGTAGGGAGTCGGGGGGGGGGGGGGGGCATCAACCAGGTTGATAAAATTGAATTGATGCTACTGCTTAATAAGGTATGCCTCCCTTGTTGGTAATGAAACTGAGAGGTACTTTGCCTCTATATTTATTTGCGTAAAAGTTTGTCTACCCACAACCCATAACTATTTTCTCACGGAGGCCCGTGTAAATAATAGTTCTTATAGTCATGCTGGAGTTTATGAATTTTAACAATTTTGAACTCTTAATCTCTAAAGTTGTCTCTATTCGGTCAACATACTTAACTCTTAATTATCTCTATGTTGCTTACTGCTGTGTTAAGAGTGCATCTCTGCTTTCATGTGAACAAACAATATCATATATAAATATCGTCGGAAGTAAATATATTATTCTTTGTCTTTACCTGGTCACTGTCAGAGAAATGGACAAATTCAATAGTAGCTAGGGCTCCGTACTTCTTTAATATCGTTGTCGATTCTCTATTTACAGATTCAACGATGAAACTCTTAACAACTGCAGCAATTTTCCTCACATTAGCATGTGCATATAACTACTATAAAGAAAAGAGGAGTGATAAACTTGTCGTATTGGTAGACCTTCCAGATGACGAATATGACTATGTTATAGTTGGAGCTGGATCAGCTGGTTCAGTGGTTGCATCAAGACTTTCCGAAGATAAGGAATCAAAAGTCTTGCTTCTTGAAGCCGGGGGACATTATGATGAAAACGAAAACTTTCACATTCCTTTGATGTTTCCTGTACTTCAACAGACAAAATATGACTGGCAGTTTTATACTGAGCCACAGAAACTATCATGCCAATGTTTAAAGGACAAGAGAAGTTATTGGCCACGAGGAAAAGTTCTCGGTGGAACCGGTATTCTGAATTCAATGCACTATACACGTGGAAGTCCTTTTGACTTTGATGAATGGGCTAATGCTGGATGTAAAGGCTGGGGTTTTAAAGATGTCCTACCGTATTTCCTCAAATCAGAAGATAACCAGATTAGTGAGATGCAGGCATCCAAATATCATAGCAAAGGTGGACCTCTTGCAGTTTCACATGGATATTTGACAGAGCTAACTAATGTTTACCTCAGAGCAGGACAAGAGCTGGGTTATAATGTAACAGATTATAACGGCGAAGATCAGGAAGGTTTCAGCATTGTTCAGAAGATGATACGAAATGGAGTTCGCAGCAGTACCAGCTTAGAGTATCTTGGAAGAGCTAGCTAACGGTCGAGAAAATCTGCATATTTCTCTAAAAAGCTTTGTCACAAAAATTGATATCAGAAATAAGCAAACGCAAGGAGTTTTCTATATAAGAGATGGTAGAAAAAAATATGTTAAATCAAGAAAAGAAGTGATTTTATCTGCCGGTGCCATCAACTCCCCACACTTACTCATGTTGTCGAGTGTTGGACCGGAGAAACATTTGGCTGAGATGAAAATTCCCTTGGTCGCTAATCTACCAGTGGGTGAAAATCTGCAGGATCATCTACTGCTTATACTGAGCAGCAATATTAATAAACCCTATAGTATAACATTGGATGATGTCACAAGTCGTTGGTCATGGTTTCAATATAACGTTTTCGGTGATGGTCCTTTATCTGTCCCAGCTTTAGAGGGGACGGCATTCCTCCACCTTGATAAAAATCAACGCGGAAAAACGTACCCAGATATTCAGGTTGTATTCTATAGTACTCTTATAAGGGAAAACCTGTACAACTTCAACGAAGCGTTACAGGAACAGTATTTAGAAAAAAAAACGATTCGCATGGATTCTGTACAGTTATTTGTTTAACTCGTCCAAAAAGCAAAGGACACATTACCCTAAGAAGTGCAGACCCTTTTGACTATCCTAAAATTGACGCAGGTTATTATACTGACAAAGCTGATGTTGAAACGCATCTCGGTGGGATAAGAATTTGGGAAAAGCTCACAGAAACAAAAGCTTTTCGGGAGTTAGGTGTTGACATCAACCAAATGAAATTGAAGGTTTGTTCTAATTATAAGTATCGGTCCAACAAATATTGGGAATGTCTCGTTCGTCATGCTGCCGTAACAGAATATCATCATTCCGGTACTTGTAAAATGGGTGCGCTAAATAATCCTACAGCGGTAGTTGACCCTCAGCTTAGAGTGAAGGGCATTAAAGGGCTCAGGGTTGTCGATGCTTCGGTATTCCCTAACGTTACATCAGGAAATATAAACGCACCGACTATAATGATTGCTGAGAAGGCAGCAGATATGATTCGTGGAAAGGACACTGTGAAGACATTCAAGGACAATCTACCGAGTTTCTGATACCAGTAATGTAAATGTAGTAAATGATAATCAGTAAATAAATATATTGAGAAGAGTAATCAATTTTAAAAAACATATCATAGAACAAAAACTATATGAGAAACACATTTTTCCAGTTATCAAACATTCGTACCATGGCACAAAAAGCAAAGCTTAATGTGAGGAACAAACAGTTATTGCGCGGAAACGAAGTGTGATGGACGGACGGACAGACAACAATGTCACCACCAAGGGTATTTCTCACGTCTTTATGAACTTCCTTGTGTGACATTCCTTTCATGTCTGATACATGACCATCGCTCACTTGGTCCGACTTATCAATTTTACCAAAAGCTTACACACTCGTCAAAAATTAATGTTTTTTTTTCAAAAACTAATAAAGCTTTCGCACACCATACCGATTGCATGTACTCAGTAAAGATAGTGGCTCATAACTTATACCCTGACTCGCGCTAGCAGAAAGAAAACTGTGTAAGGTCAATGTTTTTGATGTACTCCTGTGGCTTGATCGATGTTTTCAAGTCGCTCTATATTCATCATTATTCTGAAATAAAAACCATGTACCGTTTGCGAAACTCTGGTATTCAGAATAAATTTAATTTGAGAAACTAAAATATATAAAAGTCATGAATTTTCTATGAATAAGAATATGTTTTTTGTTTTAAAGAATAAATAGATACATGTTTCTGTTGTTTTCACTATCTTAGACCGTTGATATTGATATAAAAATCAATATCTTTATTTAACTTTATTACTGTTGTTAACAAATCTAACAAGTATTTACTCTGCTAAATTTACAAATATTTCCCAATATACATGTAGTTAGCCGAGTTCTTTCACAAATAAATCCCCCGTCACTTTATTTCACATTTAGCTTGCCTTATAAGCTTTATTTTAACCATTGATCATGATACAAGGTATATAAAAAATATTTTCGTTACGTTGTTGAAATTGTTCACACTTAGCCTGGAACCCTTTACTTGTTGGAACAAGTTGGCTGCTTAAAAGGCATTAAATGGGTTACGCCGCATGGGTAGCATGGAGTAGCATGATGGTCCTGTAAGCTTACCTGAGAACCAAAACGTGTTTGGAATTCAAACAATTTTTGTTGCTGTATGTAGATTCCTTTCTATTTGATCAGTGTTGATGAGAATGGATCTCGTGTGAAAAGTTGATGCTGAGAGAATAATTCATGCATATATGGAATAAAGATTTAAGCTGAACATACTGTAACATGACCATTAACCTTCAGCCAAACGTACAGACAGACGGACGAACGGACAGTTGGTTACAATAACACGGGTGTTACATTTTGATGTTCATAAATTACAAAACCAATATATTTGAGAGAGCGAAGCTCCATCCTAGTAATACAAAGCACGAGTAAGAAAACATAATTAATGTCTGTCTATATATACAGTAACAGCACGAATCATTTGGCCTAAAAGTACCAGTACATAAACAAACATATTTCTGTCTATTAGTCTATATTATTTGACACATCACTATGCATCAATTTTAAGGCACAGCAAATGTGAAACACTACAAATAACAACTTGCGGATGAAAAAGACAAGTTAAAACATTACGGTTGGTCCTAATTTTCGATCTACTTCACTCCCATTTCATTAAAAAAGTAAAATACATGTATATTTTCTTACAGACACAATATCTGCAATATGAAAATAAATATTTCACTTATTTGAAAGCCCGCCCAAAATTTCTATACATTAATCAATAATTGCAAAAGTTATCTTGAGGTTGGACAAACAGGTTCGCTAATGTTCCTTTGCAATTTATAATTGCTTATTCCTGCTATAAAGACCTACAAGTTAACCTATATTTAAAATCGTTCTCGGTCGTCAAAAACTGGGAAACAAAAAAAATTAAAACAAAAGAAATTCAAGTAGTTTCAGTTATGAAAAGTTTCAGTTTTTCATATAAATATTTAAGGAAAATTAACCACGGCAACAGACAACTATGTTTAAGAGATTATCTCAAGCACACAGAAGGCACAGCGGCTCAAAGATTTGAAATGTTTCTATGAAGCCATAAAAGATAAATATTCCCGCTCCCAATCCCTGGTGTTCGCGATTTCCAAGAACCAAAATGGCTTGAAGGAATTTGGTGGATGCTTACCAAATGAAAATTTCGGTGAATCTTTTCTCGAATCGGACCAGCTGATTCTGAGGTGATGATTTTATAATGTGTGTTTGAATTGATTTACTAGTCTAAGATTGCTTAATGCATGTATACATGTAATTGCTGCATAGTTTATGACGATTCCTTCAATTTCTGTTTTACTGTAAGATTTATGTTCTCTTGATGCCGGTTATTTTCCAATTCCCACATTTAGTTTAAAGAGACACAAACACGTTTACGCACTAAATATCTAAACTCTAGCCCTTGTAATCTTTTTGTAAAGATTTTCAAAGGTTTCACTACAATATTAGGCCAATATTTACAGCAGCGTCATGATTTGAACAATCGTCGTAGAGGTCTACTAGACTATGTCTACCTTCGGTTGGAAAAAGTTTACAGCTTCCTGTAGAAACCTATGTAAAATCAAGTGACCCCTGGGAGTTCTCTGTTTTGATCCGGGGTTCATGAATTGAACAATCTTGGTAGACGTCCACCAGGCAGTGCTACGTGCCAAATATGTAAGCTTTAGTTATGCTTTAGTTATGGGTTAGGAGATGTCATTTGAAGTAAACGACATCGTGCTTAGGTGAGCTTAAAACAAAAGCTGTCTCTTATAAGTGAAGAATGCCCTCAAAGAGATGCCTTAGTCTTTAATACCTCCTTACCTTAAATTTATAGCAGAGTTACAATCAACATGTGCATCAATACTGGACTTTAAAACCTCTTACCTCTAAATGTGACGTTGACCTCCAGGGTAACTTTTGCGAGACATGTTATTCCGTGTGCTCTACAATTGTGCCATGAAATTATAAAATTCTTCTAGGCATGTTCAAAATTCAATTATCTAACATGCTTTTCTGATACATCTGAACACTATTAATGAAGTTTCAAATCAATCCCATAAGTAGTTACTAATTATCATAAGATATGCGCATGCTAGTAGCTTGCATGCAAAACTTTAACCAAATGTGCAACGTCGGCACCAATGCGCAGGCAACTGAAGCCCTGACTGTTCAAATAGTCGGTAAGCAGCATAACGGACTTCTTAGTTAAGTCATTGGGAATATTATTTATATTTTATTTATGTAGACAAATTGTGTGAATTGCTAGTAGCCAAGGATAAGTGTGGGGGCTTACAGACCAGACACACGCTGCCAGTGTGATTTGGCGCTTGAACCAATTTGCCTTATGGTTTTCTTTATTTGGTGTTATAACGCAGGAAATGTAATCCTTCAGAGAGAGAGTTACTACCATTGTTACCATTACCACAAATTTTAAGCTATGTCTCTCATGCCTTCACCTTTTGGCAGACAATCATTCTGTAAGGTAGTGGCTCTTATTAGCTACTTCACTTTATGACTGCCATTGTTTATAATTCTCTCCAGCTCATAGGGGGTTCCTATCTCTTTATTTTTAACTACTATTACAGGGCGGGGCAATAAATTGGTAGAGACTGTGGTCACCTTTAGTCTGTCTGGAGAGCTTTGTACCCATGCCTAGTTTTCTTGTAAATGTGATTAATTATATTAAATAAAAAAAGAGGGCCAAGATGTCCCTGTATCGCTCAACTGGCTACCATTGGCTATAATACAAGGTCATCAATAGCAGAAAGGGTCAATTTTGACCTGGGGGACATGATTTGAACATTCTTGGAATATATCAACTAGGCAATGGAACATGCCAAATATCTAAGCTCTAGGCCTTGTGGTTTCATAGATAAAGATTTTTAAAGTTTATCCTATATAAGCCTATGTAATATCAAGATACCCAGGGCGGGGTCAATTTTGAATCAGGGGTCTTAATTTGAACAATATTGGTAGAGGTCCACTAGGTAATGTCACATGCCAAATATCCAAGCTCTAGGCCTTTCTGGTCTTAAGAAGAAGATTTTAAAAGTTTTTCCTTTCCTTTGCCATGACAACCAGAGTTCTACATGGAATAGAATTATTTGAACAACTATGAAAGGGCTTCTTGCAAGGAACATCCCTGCCCAGTTATATCATCATTGGCCTAGTGGTTTCAGAGGAGATGTCGTTTGAAGGAAAATGGACGTACGACGGACGGAATGCGATCCTAATAGCTCACTCTGGCACTTTGTACAAGGTGAGCTAACAAGTGACCCCGTTTGGTGTCAATTTTGACTCAGGGGTCATAATTTGAACAACCTTGGTAGAGGTCCACTTGGTTATGCCACAAGCTAAATATCCAAGCTCTAGGACTTCCTGTTTTTGAGAGGAAGATTGTTAAAGTTTTTCCTTTCCGTTGCCATGGAAACCAGAGTTCTGCATGGAATGGAATTATTTTAAAAACTATTAAAGGGCTTCATCATTGGCCTATTGGTTTTAGAGGAGATGTGGTTTAAACGACAAGAGGGCCAAGATGGCCCTATATTCCTCACCTGTGACTTATGACAATATGTGACCAAACTCCAACTCTAAACTATTATCATAAACACAAATATCCTGTTTGACCTTGACAAGGCAAACCTTTTGACCAATTAACATGATCATTTGGTTGTTAATGACACATCGTTTTTTAACCGGGTAACCTAGTTTTTGACCTCAGATTACCCATATTCATATTTGACCTAAATTTTATCAAGACAATCATTCTGACCAAGTTTCATGAAAAGGTTTTTCTATGATTTGACCCTGTGACCTAGTGTTTGACCCTAGATAACCCATGTGTAAACTCGACTTAGATTTCATCAAGGCAATCATACTGACCAAGTTTCATGAAAATCTAATGAAACATGCAGCCTCTATTGCATACACAAGACTTTTCTAAGATTTGACCGTGTGACTTTGTTTTTGACTCCAGATAATCCATATTCAAACTCGACCTAAATTTTATCAAGGCATTTTTACTGACCAAGTTTCATGAAAATCTAATCAAAAATGCAACCTCTGTTGCATACACAAGGTTTTTCTACGATTTGACCCCGTGGCCTAGTTTTTAACCCTAAATGACCCATGTTCAATCTTGAACTAAATTTCATCAAGGCAATCATACTGACCAAGTTTCATGAAAATCAAATGAAAAATGCAACCTCTATTGCATACACAAAGTTTTTCTATGATTTGACCGCATGACCTAGTTTTTGACCCAAGATAACCCATATTCAAAGTTGACCTTGATTTCATCAAGGTAGTTATTCCTACCAAGTTTCATGAAAATCCAATGGTAATACAGCCTCTATTGCATAAACAAGGGAAAGTGTGGACAGACAGACAGACAGACAGACAGACGAAAGACACCAGGCGATCACAATAGCTCATCTTTGAGCACTTTGTGCTCAGGTGAGCTAAAAATGTTAACGGACGTACAGCATACGATGTACGAGGGACGGTGAGCAATCTTAATAGCTCACCCTCGCACTTTGTGCAAGTTGAGCTAAAAATGCGCGGTTTTTTATTAATAAAAGTTTTGTTTTAACTGAAAATTCATAAATTAAAGTGAGATCCTCCATTTTAAGCAGCTCCCGGTGTCTAATAGGAGAGATCCTCATGTGTCTTAACTATAGGCAGCTGATGTCACCAATGCACATGCATGTTTTGTGCTGTTGAAGGTAGCACTGGGCTGGTAGTCAGTAAGTAGTGCATGGTTGCTGGTTGTTGTTGTAGCAGTAAGAGTCGTTGGTGGTCTGCGGCGTCCTCTTATTCTACCAGTCTTCAGTCTTCCCCCTAACATCAGCAGGGCTTTGACATGTCAAGATGGCATTGCCCTCATCTGCGTTTTATAACCAGATGTTTGCCGATCTAGAAAAGAAGACTTGTAGATTTGTGTAGTTGAATTTGGAGTTGAAGAGTTGCTGATTTTGGAAACATTTGCGAAGTCAAAAGTTGGTAAAATACTTTTACTTAATATACAAAGATGGCCAAGTATTCAATGCGTAATTTAATATAACATTTGACTTATTGAAAATCTAGGTCTTAATTCACCAAAAATTTTCATTGATAAATCCAGTTCCCATGTGTAAAAAACTAAAAAATGATGTAGAAAAAATTTACATTTTTATTCCTATCGCTCAATGTTTTCAAGATAGATCCCAAACAAGGTCGTTATATAAGTAATTTTATGTTTTTATTTACTAATGTTTACTATAATAAAAATTTAACTATTAAAAGAAAAATTTTGTTAATCAAGTTTGTAATACTCAGAATAGTGAAAAAAATTTACTCATACGTAAAAAATGTGGCTATATGTGAAAACAAGAGCTGTCCTTCGTGTTTGTGATGAATGCCCCAAAAGTGTTGAATCAAAGTATGTGACCTTGACTGTCAAGGTGTGGATTCAGTACAGGCACATGACACTTTATCTCCATGAGTTGAACCTTTATCACCAAGTGTGACCTTGACCTTCTGGGTAAGGAGGCTGGACTTGCACATGACATCATTTCAATGTGCTCAACATAAGTGTCATATAATTTTAAAATACTTCCAGGCATGACAGAGTTACCATGTATGCAGGAGTCCATGACCTTTAAACTCTAAATATGAGTAAGGAATGCTGGCCTTGCAACGCCAAATGTCTTCAGGTTCCTATTATGCATGACAAAGTTACAGTCCAAACACAAATGTGTGCATACAAACATGTTTCCATGGCTTATAAACTGCAAGTGTGACCTTGACCTTTGAGGTAGTGATGTGTGGGTCTTACACGAGACATGTCGTATGTACTGAACATTTGTGCCATATGATTTGAAAATCCCTTCATGCAAGACAAAGTTGCAGCCCGGACTCAAAACTTAGACAGACACACAGCATATGAGCACATAATGAATGACATTAAAGAGAATTAACTGTTACCTATTGTTGCCATAGCCACTTTACCCAAATATTTTGGCACAGACGAACAACCATTGCAATTTCAATATGCCAACTTTCGGTGGCATAAAAATCCAGTTTGTTTGGCGGCCTATTGTCCACTTCATGCTTGTTGGACTGTACTTATTTTTCTGTTATACCCTGTCATTTGTATTTTCATTCATACTTTCTTTATAAATCTATTACATTCCATCTTTTCCATTCAATTTCTTCCACTCTTTTTGTCGACATATTTTTTTCAAATATTTTTTCTCATATAAACACATAGTCTTTTTATTGCACTTTCATTTTCTTTTTTGTTTCATAAAATTTCTGGTTGATCTGCAATGTATATACATAATTATTATAAAACAAATAAACACCATGTACAAAACGATGTTTTACCGTCTTTCACCATTCATTCATTTTCCTTACCTTCTTTATTTTGTATTAGCTTTATAATATTCTTGTGTTAAGGTATTATCAATAAATGAATCAAAGCGCTGTGACCGCTGAAGGCCTGGGGGCTATAGGTTAACTCCCCGAAAAACAACTTTTGACATACGTGTTTTGCGCTGAACCTTACCTAAAGCGCGGGTCGAAATATGCAGAGGACGAAATTCAATATATGACAGAATGAATGATTCACAAATATATGGATGGCAGGGAAGTTTGTTTTATTATAAAATGTACGTTAAATGAAAAATAATCACATAGTCAACATTATAAAATGTTTAAGCCAGTACAAATAATTCGATCTGCGCTTTGTACAACTTCAAGCGATATGATCTGATGATGTGGATCGAAAATTATTGTGTACCAATGACAAGACCTTGAAACAGAAATAAACAAAGCAATACCAGCAATGAAATATAAATACAGTACTGTACAATGTGTATAACAGAGAAAACCAAAAATGATTCTGGGTTACCTTGTAGTTGTAATCGGTGAAACCGTTCACTGGGCTTCGACATGCAGCGTCCTCGATAAATGGCGGGTGAATTTGATCACGTTAGTTCCTTCTCGGGAATGTACGTAAATTATATCTTTTTTTAGAGACATTTATTTTTAGGTAAATATATATGTAATCGTTCGTAAATAACAAAGTTGTCAATGAAATAACATCGGAAATTTGAAAATCAAACTACAAACTCTTATATCGAGCTTCGTACGTTTTCGTAAATTTCCGTAAATATCTGTACTTTTCCGTGATATGCATATGATTATCTTCCGTAATCAGCTAACAGCGCATTAATTTCTAAAACAGAAAAAAATGTGTAATGCAGCCCGTAAGCTATATACCTTCCTGCAGTCGTTTGAAGATTTATGTACTATTTTTATTTGTAACATGTTTTTATCATATGCGGCATTCAAACAGAAGATTGATCTGGTCTGTCTTGCACTACTTTCGCATAGCGCATGTTTACAGTTGTTATTCGCACATAGCACGGCTAAAATTCTTGCAGGGTTTGAAATGTGGTATACTAACTTAGGCCTTGGGGACTTTCAGTCCCCAGGCCAAAAATCGGTAATGAAAGTTTTCGAAAAGTATAAAATCATTCTCTTTGTTCTTTTTGTTAATGTGAAGTTTCATGCTGTGTCATAAATTTCCGTCATTCTGTGAATGAGATACTCTACTGGCTTTCTGCTTTGGTAAACTATAGTACAGTAAAATTCACTTTTAACAAACTCGGTTATAATGTATACGCGGTTGTAAAGAACTCACTTTATCGGCCCGCTTTTTCTCCTTATTTGATATTAAAATAGCACAGATTAAGCGAAATATAGCGAAAACTCAGCGCTAATGAACATAGGTCCCAGCATGTATATGTGCTAATCTTTCAATGATCTGAGTATTTGAATGACAATTATCAAATATGTACATAGAATAAACTGCACATGCAATGTAACACTGATAAAATGATTCTCATTGTAACAAAATGATAGAAACAGACAAAGTTAAGCAAGTATCAAACGTAAATCAATTAAATAATATCGGTAAACATATAGATGCATTTGCTTGCCATACATGAATATTAAATCGTATTAAAATACTATGAAATTTGAATCAAGAACGCTTGTTCTCTATAATTTATGTTCAAAGTTTGTTTTACAATTCATTCATAAGTGAGTTCGCTTTATGGATACTGTCTGAGCAAACCTCGGGGGAAAAAGCAAACAATTTTGCATGGTCCTGATTCCTGAAGCATTCTTATAACCAAGTCTTACTGTACATTAAGACGGTGTCCTTTTATTCGGTAGAAGATTCTTGTGTATTTACAATTATTCAAATAGATCTAAATCTCTTTTACAGCCTTCAACACTGCGTCTAGATCTACAGCACATCACTGGTCTTGATTTTCATAAAAGTTTACCTTCCTTCTTTTTTTTTATTTGTCTGCAGGTACAAGACAATATATTAGAGTAGAAAGCATTTTGTCAATGTCAAATGAAAATCTACAATACAGTATAGAAGTACATCAGACTTGACAAGAGTTATCAAAGTAAGAATATTATACTGAAGGAAAAAAGAAACGCAGGGTAAACCCTTTGTGTTGATTGGAAGGAATGTTTTAGACATTATCTAAAACAGTATTAAGACCTTTCATTCATTAGCAAATTTACAAAAAATCATCAGTTTATGATCTCATAATTGAAAGTAGTAACAAAGTATAACAATTTAAAATGAATAAGGGAATGTGTATCTGTGTGGAGTAAAAGAATATTGCACTTTTTGTTACCCTGCGTTTCTTTTTTCTTTCAGTACAGTTGCTGGCATAGTGTGTGATGTATGATGTCATAACTTTAAATGATGTCATAAATTATGTCATTTACATAATTGAAATTAGTAAATGTTTCAATCAGCTACTGGTCAGGTCATTTTTGGTGACATTCTTTTAGATGTAACCAACAAAGATAGCAACAATATACAAAATTGTTGGATTGTGCCCTCAAGTCATTCCTTTTGTTACTATGAAGATGATACAGTATGAACATTGTATGATAATTTCATTTTTCGAATATTTATTGGTGTAAGATGTCTAACGCTTCATTTTGACAAAATTGCAAGAAAAATAACTTGAAACTAAAAAAGTTGTGATGTCTGAATAAGAAGTTTTTGAAACCCCTCATATAAATAAATTGGATTAGGTATTTGTTAGATTCTAAGTTAGATATAACTGAAAGATAATTATATGATTTTTACTAATGATAACAGCATTGCGATGTTAGTTACTTATCAAACGCTGAAAATCAAATTACATGTGTAGTACATAATTGTGAAATATTTTTTTTATGTATAAGTTAAAGGAAATAAAAGAGAGCTTTACCTACTGGTGACATGGTATGTGACATTACGAAAATGGCAGAACGTGGAAACAAGCCGAGGCTAATGCCTAGACTGTATACAGAGAGAATAACAAGAAAAGAATTGATGCAAGACACTAAAGGTGCTGGACAAAATTAATTTTTGTATTATTGTTTGCTAGCAGGTAATGCATTTTTAGGCATTCAGATTACCCTAATGTCCGTATACTAATGTAATTAGATTTATGAAAAGTACATGAAAATGCTAGATGTGCACAACGATTCAATTATTTATCCGATTAAATTACTTATCCGCCACAGATACCTTCATTGAATAAAGAAACAGACATGTTCTTCAGGTCTTTGCAACGTTGTACACGTATTTTTGATAAAATGTTTCAGATTTGACATCTGACTATTAAAATCTGTACATTAATAACAATGTTTTGGCATTTTCAGGTGTCTTAAGACGTCTATTGATGTCTTTGGGTAAATAGTTGGTTCAAAAGTATCAGTTTTGAAGTCAGTACGCTTTCTTTTTTTCAATTGATGTAATTTTACACTCATGAAAACAGATGTTACTTTTTGGTATACGAATAGGCAACATGTTATGCAATTTTGTGCTACCTCTTACAATTCTTGATGTTTTGGTTTGCATTGACTTCGTACTTTACTTCTCTTCTGAGGTACAATTGCTCGGGACTTTGTTACTTATATATAATATTTCAGTAGGAGACGTATGTAGGACATGTAAAAATCAAAACAATCTGAATTTTTGACATTTTGTTACGAAAAATAAATAAAAGTTCAGTGAGCTAAAAAGTGTTTGAGCAACAGTCACTAAACAGTACAGAAATATTTATTATTTATTAGTCTAGAGAGAAAGAGCAGAATCCCTGACTATGTGCAGAGTAAGAGAGTTGGTATATTTTCATTATGTCATCTTCAATTTTCCTTAAAGAATCTGATTCATTGTAATCAGTTACTACACATTACACAAAGTCCGGTGTGTCTTTGCAAATATTCTGCGCTATGATGGAATAGTTTCTGATGGAATAGGTTCAGGCACAGTCTAGAAAAGCTTAGGAAGTCTCACCATGCTATCTTTTATATTTTCGTGGCCAGACAGAAATTCATTTCATGCAGATAGTTCCATGGTCAAAGCATTTACCAAAAACATGTTCAGAGCTATGCTGGAATTTGATAACTTTGATATTTTTCTGTGATTGTATTGCTTTTCTTGACAGTTTGTGGAATTTTAAATATATACATGTATATAGGATAATAGCTAAGATACATAATTAATAAAATTTATGAAGATACTTGAAAGTACAAGTTGTCCTATCTGCTTGCAGATTATACACGAGTCCAGCGAATTAGTGTCTTTTTTTGTCTCTGGACCCATCATACTCCCAAGTCCTTTCTGGAACATGAGATATGCCGCACATTTCATCGACTCATGCATGACAGACTCACTGATTAAACTTAGTCTACTTTCATAATGCCATATGCATTAGTGAAATATATGATATGTGCAATCATCTAATAAATATTGATGTATTTTAACATCCAATGCTGACACCTGCTATGAGTAATTATGTGCTATGTGTATGAACATTCTATTTTAGGACAAGAGTAACTTACTTGTTCAGCTAAAAGACTTAAATTTTAAATTACAAAGGCAATGTTAATATGAAAATATATATAAAGTTCCACAATACAATTGCATAGTGTGTTAACCAATATTTTTCACAGCTTGCAAGAAAACCCACACAAGTACACAGAACTAGATACCACATTCCGAAGTTCTTAATTTCAACGTATCTTCAAATAAAGGCTGGAATTCATGACGATGTCTTCAACAGATTTAAGCATGGCCTGGAATCTTTTATGGAGTAGCCTGGAAACTGCTGAAAATCTTCCAATAGCTAAGCCTGAACTATTTCAAGCACTGTCTGGATTAATTTCCAATAGAAACAGTATTTTAGGTTGATCTTAAACAGACAAACCTATTCAACCAGAAACATTTTCTATCATAGCGCAGAATATTTGCCACAACACACTGGAATTTGTGAAATGTGTAATAATATACAGACAAATGATGATTACAATGAATCAGATCCTTGAAGAAAAATTGAAGATGACATAATACGACAAGGATACTACAAGTAAGTGACTCAGTCTGGATAAGTGACTCAGTCAGGATAAGTGACTCAGTCTGGGACAATTGCACCTTAGAAGAGAATTAAAGTATGACTTCAAATTGAAACTAAAACATCAAGAATTGTATTACGTGGCGCCAAATTGCGTAACATCTTACCGATTTGTATACCTAAAAAGTAACATCTGTTTTGAAAAGTGTAAAGTTCCATCAATAAAAAAGAAAACTTATCTCCGTGCCGACTGTTTACCCAAAGACAACACTAGATTATCCAAAGGCACAAGAATATACCAAAATATTATTATAAATGTACAATTTTTAATATTTCGATGTCAGATCATGTGTGTATATTTTATTCTATTATTTAAAGTCCCGGCCGCACCTAGATTTTTCCTCAGATCACACTGTCAAGACCCCTGACAGGCGCAGGCTGAACAGACAGATACAGATACAATGGAATCCAAGTACCAGACCCTAACCTAACTCAATGAATAGACCCTTTGGTTCTTTTATGTGACAAGTGTATAACAGCGATACACATGTACAATCGATACTACCAGGATATCTAACAAGTTTATCTCTATATGGGTTGGAAACACTGAAAAGTATTTTTAAAATTTCCAGTACCCCGGCCAGTATTCCAACAGGAGAAGTTCGGATTGGTAGTCAAGAGAGTTTACCACACAAGCACCAATTGCCACCCTGAAGTAATTTAACTGTTGCATCGAGCATTTTCATTTAAATACACAATTTAGTGTATGTTTAAGGGTGGTCTAAATAACTGATTACAATACATTACCTGCTACCAAAAAATTAACAAAAAAATTAATTCTTTGTAGTGACTTTTTGATGAAACAGCTCGATCAAAACATAAACTAAACTTATCCCTAGCCTGTTTCAAATCAATACCTTCGACAGTAGAGTTAATAAGATGAATACCAGTGGTTTCACCCCCTAGTCGTTTCACCCCTACTCATTTAACCTCCCAAAACCCTAGATGATTCACCCCCCAAAATAAATATGATCTTTTTTACTGTTTTAATTAAAATGAATCATGTTCAATACTTAAATCAATCAAATAAAATGTCGTATTTGCATATCTGGATGTTAATGTGAAGGTTTTCTATTTGGTTTATAAGTTTTATGAGGTCATCTCTTTAATAGTATAATGCTAAGTTTTCATAATCTAATAGTAAATATTTAATTAGTGACGTTAAAAGACACTGTCATGTGATGTATTTAAATCAAATATTTGAAGTGCCATTGGAAATTTGGCTTTTTTTTATTTCTGCAGTATTTTATTCAGGTGCCAAAGTGAGTAATTCTCATCAGCTAGTAAATAGCTTGTAATATAGCGTAACATGACTGTATTTTTTCATCAAAGTGATATACTGATTAGATATGTGGTTATATTTGATTATTCTGTGATTGAAAAACACCTATCAGGCAAACAAATCAATCAATATAACAATAGTACCTTTCACACATACTTAATCAGTATATTACAACAGGGGGTGAAATGACTAGAGGTGAAACGACTAGGGGGTGAAACCACTTGATACCATTAAAATCATTTCCTCACATGTAGATGTTAGATGTTGGTGGTAAAACTATATTTTAGTTCAAAGTCAATAACTTTGATAGTATTCAAGAAAAAGAGCTTTAACACAGTCGCCGGGGCAGGTACAGCTCTCTATATTCTTCAACCAGTTGAGCTAAAAAGCTAATTTGTTTGATAACCCTTAAACACTTCACTTAAATTTCTACTTATCCCATAAGTGATTTCTGGGATTGTTAAGAATTATCACAATTCTCTGGCAATTCCTTGAACTTTTCTCTAACACATGGGATTGCTTCATACTTTAGTGCATGCAACACTTTGACCAAATTTCAAATAAAACAGGACTTAAATTCAGTAGGTTTTTTAACTGAACACTTTGATGTCCCTAAAGACTTTACTGAAGTTTTTAAATTATATCCTTTACAGAAATGATGTCTGATTATGACATTAAGTTTTTATTTAAACATTTATAAATGAAGTGCATATTAACCTTTAGTCCACACTTTATGTTCAGCTCCAACAGGTAAATCAGAGGTCTTCTGGCATCTTCTTTCACTGTGTATCTCTGCATATAAAAGAATTAAATTTTGACAATTCCGTGTTCACTTATTGACTCTGTTAGAAACTTTAAGGATTAGTTTCAGCAGTCAACAGTTGCAACAATTACTTGAAAATACATCTCACTTTTCCTCAAGAGAGCAAATAAGTCTTAATCCTTTAATCTCAACACTAACATGGTCATCTTTTATATTCAGTAAACATTATTACTATGTACACTGTACCCTTGCATACAATGGGTATTTCAAACAAGATTAACTGCAGTGGCGGATCCAGGATTTGGTGTTAGGGGGGGCGTAACGTTTTTGCCATTAAATTTTGTTGGTTCTGCTCAAGCCTTATAAAACGGCAATTATGACTGTGTTTTATTCTTTGTTTTCAAGTAATCGAACACTAAACAGAGATGGAGGGAGCGAGTGTATAATTTACATGTATAATTGAATGGCAATGAACAATGCAAGGGCCGTAGCCAGAGGTTAAAAAATGGGGAGGCACTTTCTAGGGGGGTTCGGGGGCATGCTCCCCCGGAAAAAAATTTTTTTCGAGGGTGCCATTTCGTGCATTTTCCTGCATTTCAAACATGTTTTTGATACTTTTAAGATACCGATTTCGGAAACAGAAAATATAAATTTATACTGAGATATTTATGTAAGATTGGGGAATTTTAGGGGGGCGCGCACCGGGTGCGCCCCCCCTGGATCCGCTAGTGAACTGAACATGATACATGCAGGTTATATCATTGTTTTATGAGGGTCAGTCAATAAGTTATGATAATGGTTTTATAACAAAGATCTATAATAAATAGGGACATATCTTATTTAAAATCCTTCAAAGTATTGTCCTCTCTGTTGAATGACTGCATTCCATCGCTTCGGGAGATCCGTGATCCCCGTTGCTAGGCAACCAAATGTGATACGTCGAAGCTCCGTGGCCACAGCAAATTTAATTTCATCTTTATGTTCGAATCTTACTCCCCGAAGTGGCAGTTTTAGTTTCGGGAACAAGTCGTAGTCGTGTCACAGTGATGCAAAACAAAATAAGTAACTCTGAAAGATAAAGTCATGGGTGTTGTTTTTTATTCTTGAAACCCTTATCAAATAATATAAGTACATTCCTTTGTTCATTCTAGTTATATCCCGAGCACATAGTCTTTGCCTATAACCACATGTTCTAACATTGCTATAATTAACCGTTACTTCTCACTAACTAGTTTTTACAAACCTATGACTCTTGGCTATACAATGTGATGTGGTTGACAAATGCAATGGGTCGTTGTACTCATCATCTACACCACGCGGTGAATAGTACTTGTATTTCTTTGAAGAAATAAATATAAATATTTTCGATATTTGTTACAGGTTAGTCAAAACCATTCATATTTTACTCTATTTTTAGTAAGTAAAGTAACATTTATATCATAAAGGTTTTATGCAAAAGTTCCGTAACTTTTTCAATATGAAACAGGCCTTCCACTGCGTTGGTCATCAGAAGTGTCAAGTATTCCCGCCGGAAAACGCTTCAACCACCTCTACACTGTTTTAAACGAAACTGCAGATCCACCACAAGCTTCACATGAGTTTTCATGAATTTCTTTTCCCGTTTTCCTTCTCAAATATTCGATATATGCGCGTTGTTCCTCATGACTGACCATGGCCATGATGCTCGAGCGGCGCTATAATGGTGTAACGTCATGATGATTTCACACGCCACACGTGATTGATGATGGACATACATACAAATTTTCAGGATCGTATCTGCAAAAGGGTCATTATCATAACTTATTGACTGACCCTCGTACAATAAGCTAAAAGTACATTCACAGCTCAGTGCCCGAAATTGGACTAGATTTAAACCAGACTGACTTGCAGCCTTTGCAATGAGTGCAGATCATGATCACTCTGCACATCAAAGGCCAGTACTGCCGTACGATGGTACTGTAATATTGTTATGTACTGATTATAGTAACACTGTACAGTATAGTATAGAATTAGATGGCTGTTTTTGCTATAAAAACATCTGATCTCTCCAACATGACTATGAACAAAACTTCTGTGAAAAAACAAGTGACCAGAATGTGACCACGATATGCATGACAAGGTTTAATCATGTTCACTCTTGCAAACTTAGATTAAATACAGCAAAGGGTACGATTTCAGAAATGAAGTAATACAATCTTTATTTGTACCATAACAGTAAACTTCCGTAAGGCAATATTAACTCGATGAAATATAAACTGACTGGAATGTACCAAGGATATGCACATACCCATGCTTCCTGACAAGTTTTTACCAATATCCAGCAAAGGGACTATGAGATATGATGGCCCTATTTCGCTCACATTTGTACCATTGCCCTTCATGACAAGGTCACAGGATTTTTTTTTAATCCTATAACTTTTTAAGTATATCGACAAGTGACCTTGGGGCTTGATTTGAACAAACTTGATAGAGGTTCACAAGACAATGATTGAATGTTTTCCTCCTTGTATAGGCCTAAGTCTATGTAAAAGTAATGACCCCGGAGCAGGACCGTTTTTGACACCAGGGGCACAGTTTCAATAATCTTCAAGAGGGCCACTAGGTTTTACACAATAAGCGTTTAAGGTTTCTAATTATACAAGTCTATATAAACTTATGAACCTTTTGGCAGGGCAACTTTGACAATAAGGGCACAATTTGAACAATCTTTGTAGACGATGGTACATAATTTCTCATCATATATAACTATGAAAACTAATGACCCCCGGGCAGGGCCACTTTTGACCCCCTGTGTATAATTCGAACATACAGGACCACTAGATGATGCTACATACTAAATATTTATAATAAGCTCTAGGCCTTGCTGCGTTATGGAGAGGATATTTAAAGATTTTTTATACAGTAAAATCTCGCACTTATTCGTGTTCACTCGAAATAAAAAGGTCCATACAGCTATATATCCTAATATATTCAATATCAATAAAATGCAATATGCAACATACGATAACTCGAAAATGCGATTATTCAACAAAATTGTTAATCCCACTATCACTCGAAACAGACGGCTGAGTCTTCACACCTTTGACTGAATAATCACATTATGTCAATTGTAACTAAAGATATTGAACATATTACTGTTTTTCTTTTTTTAGTAACAGTGACCTTGAAAATGACCACAGGAGCGCCAAAACCCAACCCCATTAATGATCTTCTTAAATACTTACTACAAACAAAAGTTGGTTTCATTATGTCAACTGTAACTAACAATATTAGATATATCACGGTTTTCCTATTTTAGTTACAATGACCTTGACCCCAGGAGCCCCAAAACACTTTCCAATCAAAGATATTCATAAATACTTCCTATACACTAAGTTTGGTTGCATTACGTTCTAACATTGTTACAAAAATATTGTGTATGTGTGAAACTTCTAAGAAGGGGAAATAATCCAGTCAAAATACATGACAGGTTTATGCAACTTTTAAAACTCTTCCTTTATTCTATTGGACATTTGATAGTGAACATGTATGAAAGTGATAGCTTCGATGGTTTGCATGTAAGTGACCTAAAAGCAAAGCTTAAAATCAGACTAGCTAAAAATGACAAAGTCCAAAAATACTAAAATGTATGACTCAAAAACCCGTTTGATGTTTGTGAAGAATTTGAAATAAATCTAACAAAAAATTAAGAAGCTATGTCCAATTCTCAAAATCAACCAAAATCAATCAACATTCATGTTTTTTACCCCCCAAAACAGGTCAGACTCAGCATTTTTAGCATGCAATGTGAAGAAGGCTATTAGATGAAAAAGTTTTCCAAATATCAAAGTGATAGCATGTAAGTGACCTAAACACAAAACTTAACCAACGGCAATGACAACGCCGACGACGACAATCAAGTGACGACAATTATAGCTTGTCATTTTTTTCAAAAACCAGACGAGCTAAAAATGTTTGACATGTTCAGGATGAGTGTGATAGGATTAAAAATTTTGTAATAAATACTAACTCAAACACAACGAAATCACAAAACAGAGGCTAGTTTAAAGATGGTAAGACATATAACATGTTTAGCATGAGCCTCCATTACATCCAAAAAATCTAAAGTAATATACATTTATGTACTACTTTTTACAAGTGTGCAAAACCTTGTATCTTTCTAACATTGAGAACTTTCTTGCCCATGATGTATTACTGAACAGTGAATTAAAAGGTTGGAGAAACCATATGTCCCCGAAGTAAAACTTTCATGACAGTATTAAAACCTATGCAACTTTAAAGGTCCATTACTAAGACCAAATCATATTTTCTTTTAAATCCGGAATTGTAATGGGCGTCTTCTCAGAAGGAAAATATTTGTGTTGAAAATTTGAGTTTAACTAAAGAATTAAAAAAATTATATTTTGCATTTTCAAAACCGAAAGTCGATTTTCGAGTTTTCAAATATATTTGTAATTTTCCAGAAATCTCACAGAAAGAGGCTGTAAATAGGTTGTATATGAATAAGCATGCCTATTTTTAATAATAGTTGAAAGAATTTCATTTCCAATAATGTGCAATATATATTTCTGAATGTTTACAACATGCAATAAAGCGAAAGTATGACGAAAAGACCACCCAGGTCAATCTAAGGAAATTCAAAAACATTCACTTGTTTTCTGCAGCAGTATTTCAAACAGGGAAATACCCCACGACTATTTTTAAGTTTAAGAAGCCAGTTTCAAACTGTATTTCCCTGTTACAATTCCAGAAAATCAGTTTGGTCTTAGTTATGGACCTTTAAGCATCATTATATATTTTGGGCATGCTTGTTCTCTGCATTGATGCACACTTGCTGCGTGACAGCTTCGTGACATAGCTGTGGTGTGTACAATATCTGCTACAGTTTATAGTTTAAGGTTAATTTTCCTAAGTCATGAGACACAAACAAGAATATCAAAATACAGAAGCCTCTAGTATTTCCTACTTATGATACAAAAAATCTTGGATGTGTTATTTTCAAACTGAATAATAGATGAAATACTGCACTTCATAATGCTCGTATTGCATGTTTTAACAATACCATAGGATGATCTCTATTTGAGTCCATAACCTTACATCGTATTTTCTGTAGTTATACCAGACAAAACACAATATTGAAATATATATTTTAAAACATGATAAATTATTTACAGTCAGAGTAACTTGGTGAAGATAATAAGATACAAATAAATTTAGAAGAGTAGTAATTTTTACATATCTAAAAAAGACGTGTTTGTAGGAAATAAGAGTTTCAATGAACCTCCATGAACCTTAAACCAAAATATAGAAATATATCACGAAGCGTTCACACGTGGTTTTCGACGGAAAAATGACATGATAGGGCAATCAAAATATGCATGAGTCTGTGTTGAAAAATGTCTTAACTTTATATACGTATAGGCTAATACTCAACCCTCAACAACGCATACTTGACTATGCTCCACAGTAAAACCATTGGTACCTAGGATAATTCTAGAAATAAAGCTGGAAAGAACAACAGGTGAAATCTTTCAAGAGAAAATATATCTGCGCAATATTACTATGACCTGCTGTATAATTAAGCTCAAACTAAAATGTTGTAAATTATTTTTTCTATAATTGTTTCTGTGTTGGTTTAACCAAGAGTAACTACCTTTTCTAAATTGTGGACCAATGGGGTACATATCATAGGGCCTGTTGAAAATATGTATCATGACAACTGATATAATGCAGTTTTAGACATTTGCATAAACATAACCAGTACATGCCAAGATTGTATTTCATTAGCTTAAAGGTGGTCAATCACATTTAAGCAACATTTAATGACAATTTTTACTTTTTGTATATTCTGCTAGAGATTTATTCAAGAAACAAAAATACCCTTTACATAGAGTTAGATTCTATTAGAAATTTACATTTTATCAACTTTTATAAAATTTTGTTATTACTCCCCTTTGATATGAAAGTATCTGAAAAGTTGAGTATTTCTTTTTTATTTCAATATAATTTTTACTTTTTACATTTGCATTGGATAGATATACAAATGTTTTAACATTCTGAACCAAAAAGGCAAGTTTTAAAATTACGTGTAGCTTCTGAATTCATTCATTTCCAATCTATCTTGATTGCGCAACCAAGATAGGTAAAGGGAGGTAATAATAATTTTTCAAACTTGCATTTCTAATAAATTCAATCTAAATATATAATTGTTAAAGTGACATTATGCGCATCTTACTGCACATTGTGTATTTTGGTGACAGTTTTATAAAAACAATTTTCGGTTGCTGTGTATTTAAATGTGTTAAACTAATGAAAATGCCGCATTAGTATTTGAAAATGGTGCTTCAGAAATAAAAAAAATTGGACTAATAAAATAAAAATTCCTATCTTGGCAGTGACTTCCATTGTGTTATTAGTGTTGTTGCCGGTAGAGATTTCGGCAGTGGAAGGAAAGCAACTCCTGCATGCAGTTGTTTATTCCTTAAATTGACTCTCCCAGTCAAAATAGGAAAAGTAATATTTGGAAAGTTACTATTTCGTACTGGTAGCAGGAAGAGTTTGTTGTATTGGGTTAAAAGCTATTATTCCCTCTGTAATATAAACGCTTGCCGAGAAGGCAGCAGATATGATTCGTGGAAAGGACAATGTGAAGACATTTAGAGAAAATCTACCGAGTTTCTAACAATTTAAAGGTAAAAAATACAATAAATGAACTACATGAATAGTGAAAAACGTAGCTAGACTACATTATAGAGAGATGTTTAGAGTAAAAGATTGATAAATATTTGTGAGGATGTGATGCTTTTACTTATTGAGGCGGTCACGATGTTAATAAAAAGATTTCCTTTTTACACCCAAATTAACAAATATTTTGTAAATGATAGTTTTATTCTAGAAACATATTTTTGTTTTATAGTTTATTGATATAATGCTTAAAATTTACTTTAATTTATTTTAATGTTTACTTAAAATATGTGACGCGCCGTGAGACGTTTGGGCCAAAATGCGGTAGAAATCATTGTGAGAAAAACGTTTGCAAAGTTTTGCGAGATTTTCACGTGTTAATCTGCGTACTTGCCTTGATTAAATTCAGTTCAGTGAACGTTATCGTTCAGTAGTGTCGATATCTCGGCCGCTCCATTTTATATTTTCGTATTTTTCTGGTTTCCCATTACTAAAATTAGATCATTACTGTATGCAAGTGACGTAATTGATCGACTCAAATGGGGATTACGGACGTGTATCTATTTCAGTCGATTATTTGTTGTTTTTGCTTCGAATGGATTTGATTTATAGAGGTACGTATAACTTGTGCTTATTTTGATGACGAATCTGTTTTAGACATCTTTGGTGTAGCTAATTTTGGGGCAATGTTTTATTTATCCGGAAGTTGAAAATGGCGGAATGACATTGGTGACCTTTGACTTTGTGATATTTTGTCGGGATTTATTAGATTAAATAATCACGTGTAGTCAATTTTCAACTGCAATTACAAGCAGCCAGGGTCCGTATATTTATATTTATTAATATACGGACCCTGAACTAGCACTATCCCGTATGAGAAAATAAGCCGTTTGGTTCAAGGTTTTGTTGAAAAACTAGAAGTTGTAAACAAGTTGTACTTTACTGTAGATCCACAGGTGTATGTCCAGTCTTGGTGCCCATAAATAAACAATACAAACAAAAAAAACAATTAGAATCCCTAGTTATAATTCTTAAACGAAAAAAAAAATGATTTTTTTTTCTATATGTATATCGATATATTGAAAAGGTCTCTATGTTGCCTGTAACGCTATGGGAGTTTACTAGCACACGCTGTGGAACAACCAAAATACCCAGTGCAGTACCATTCTCGCTGCCGTTTTCATATCGGACATTTAGCATTTTGTAAACAATCTTAGTCTGCTTAGTCTACAGCTTTGAAGAACTTATATTTGAAGTCGTACACGCCAATTTTCTAGACACTGGTAAAACATCGTCCACAAGCGGCCATTTTGTTGAAAACGAAAGTAGAAAAACAAAATTGGCGTGTTTGACTTCAAATACGGGGAGGCATTTATTATTTCAATTTCAACACAATAATGCGGTTAAACGGACTAGGAGAGTCTTTGTCTGGATATGAATTATCTGAAATGCTTTCTTCTTATGATTTGATTAGTTTTCAAGAAACATGGGATATCAACGCTGACGTTTGTGACGAGTATTTTACAGATCATGTTTCATATTCTTGTAAAGCTCAACGGTCTAAAACGGGTGGAAGACCAATGGGAGGTGTTACTGTAGTGATTAAAAGTAAACTATCAAAATATGTTAAACACGTATGTGAGAATTTTAAGTACGGTGTTACACTCCTTTTTGACAAACTATTATTTGATACACCTCGAAGTGTTTTATACGTTGCTATTTATATTCCACCTGTCAATTCTCCTTTTTATGACGATGTCCTAACGTCAGGCTTTGAGCAATTAGAAGAGTGTATAAGTACAGATTACATAGATACGGAGCTTCTGCTAAATGGTGATTTCAATGCGCGGACTGCCAATCTTCCTGATTTTACTACCTCCAGTGTTTATATACCAGATCTGTATGAATTTCAGGATATTTTAGACTGTAACGTACATAAAGATAGATTTGCATCAGATAAAATAGTGAATGCTTATGGGCGCCAACTTATATCTTTTTGTCAAACATTTGGTTGTTTCATTGTTAATGGGCGGTTCGGTCCCCATAGTAGTGGATGTACATTCTTAAACCAAAATGGTAGTAGTACTATTGACTATTTTATAGTGTCTAAAAATTTGTTTGATATTATCAGCAATTTTGAATTTTTAGAGAATAGTGAAAGTTGTCATTTTCCATTATCACTATCTCTGAAAGTGCCAGATGTTGTTCATAGTTCCAAAAGTAACGGCACCGGTAGCAATACATGTTTTAAATATAATATGACAGATGACAATTGCAGTGAATATAATAGATACCTAGCAGAAAATGTTATTAATGGGAGTTTTGATAACGTAGAAACACTATTAAATGATGACACCAGTGACATAAATTCGGTAATAAGTGCATTTGAAGATGCCATACTGAACAGTAGTGTTGCATTTAAGAAATTGAAACGCTATGGTGGTAAATCTAGTAACCATAAGCCATGGTTCGACACTGACTGCAAACAAGCCAAGGCTGATACAAGAAAACAATTGAATCGTTTTCGGTCTAGCCGAAGTGAAAATGACTTATTGTTATATGTAAATAGTAAACATGTTTATAAGAAAATATGTAAACGTAAAAGGTTACTCTTTAATAAAAATACATTGTCGAAATTAAAAAATACAACTGGTAACTCGAAAAGTTTTTGGGGTGAGGTTAAAAAACTGACTAATAAACCAAGAACGGAACCAAATATTTCATTAGACGATTGGTTTAATCATTTTAGCAATCTTTTTACACATGTGAACAATGTAGATTCAGAGAATGAAGAACACATTGATGCTGAAAATGAAACTGATGATTTTGATGATATTGAACAATTAATTTTCAATTCCAGTATCACAGACGAGGAAATAAATGATAGTATAAAGTCTTTGAAATTGAATAAAGCTACTGGTGGATTGATTATTCCACAGCATTTAGTAAATGTGCTTTTACCTTTCATTCGTAAGTTGTTTAATAGATTGTTTCACAAAGGTGAATTCCCAAATCAATGGACAAAAACAGTTGTTATACCCCTCTACAAAAAGGGTAGTGTAAATAACCCAAATAATTATCGTGGTATAGCTTTATTAGATGTTCTGAGCAAAGTTTATATAGCAATTATCACAAAGCGTTTGACATTTTATGTAAATGCTTATTGTAAAATTTGTGAAGCCCAAGCGGGCTTTCGATCAGGATATTGCACTGTAGATAATGCTTTTATTCTTCAAGCCATTGTAAGTAAATATTTATGTATGAAAAAGAAAACATTGTACGTAGCATTTATTGATTTTCAAAAAGCGTTTGATTCTGTGGATAACAACATATTGTATGAAGTTCTAAGAAAAGGTTGCATAAAAGGTAACTTATATAATGCAATACAGTCTATATATGTTTCTGTAAAACCGTGTGTTAGAACTAACAATGGTGTAACAAAAAGTTTCGAATGTCCCATCGGATTGTGTCAGGGCTGTAATTTGAGTCCAATTCTGTTTGCATTGTTTATCGATGAACTGTACTCACTGTTATGTAAAAATAGAATAAGAGGTATACAATTATTTCCTCATATTGTAGAAATATTTTTGCTTATGTTTGCAGATGACATAGCCTTTATATCCGACACGGTTGTCGGACTGCAAAAGCAATTGAATATATTGAAACATTTTTGTATAGATAGTAAACTTGTTGTAAATACAGCTTAATAAAAAGTTCTTGTTTTTAAACGAGGAGGTAGATTAAGTGTAAGGGAACAATGGAATTACAATGAATTGGACGTAGAAGTAGTTAATGGTTTTACTTACGTTGGAATATATTTTTCAAATAAGCTTTCTATGTACAAAATGGCAGAGGCCATGTCGCTTAAGGCAAAGAAAGTACTAATGCATTTGTTTAGTTCATTGTACAATTATCCATGTCTTCCATATACAACGTTTTTTTTTTAAATATTTTATTCAAAGGTTGCATCTATTGCATTGTACGGTTCTGAAATTTGGGGTCTTAAGCAACCAAAATGTCTTGAAAATGTGCCCATTTTTGCTTGTAAAAGGTTTATGAAAGTGAACAAAGGTGCATGTAATGATGCAATTTTAGGTGACTTAGGCAGATTCCCGTTGTATATTTTTGCTGCTAAGCGTACAGTTAAATATTGGATACGTTTGTTGAACTTACCTGAAGACAGATACGTACGAATGTGTTACAATATGCAAATGTATTATGATAGTATTGGTTATAATAACTGGGTAACTGATTTACGAACTCACTTGTATGTAAATGGCTACGGATATGTTTGGGAAGCACAGAATGTTGACAATCCAACTCTGTTTCTATTGCAATATGTACAGCGATTAAAAGACCAGTATATCCAGGAATGGAGGGATAGATGTCATCATAACGCAAAACTTTTTTATTATGCAAAGTACAAAACAGTATATAAAGTTGAAAAGTATGTAAATGTTGTTGATATCAACAAATTCAGAAAGTGTATTGCAGCATTTAGAAGTTCTTGTCATTCACTCATGATTGAAAAGGGTAGACATTTTGGTATTGAAAGGGAGTTAAGAGACTGTCCCTACTGTGAATGTTATGTTGAAGACGAATACCATTTTATATTTTTGTGTCCGTTATATAGCAGCATTCGCTGTAAGTATATTCCTAATACATATATTGAGAATACGTCAATTTACAAGTTAAGTAACTTAATGTCATCTAAAAATGAACATATCATACGCAATGTTGCCATGTATATTTATTATGCATTACAAAAAAGGGAAGAGTACTTATCAGTTTTTCAATAATCTGATCAATACTGAGATTTACAAAATAAGTACTATGTCGAAACATGAATCTCTGTATGATAGTCAACTTTGTTGTATTTACGTACCTATATGTTAAAGCACTCTATGAAAATCTTTTGTATAATATTATACTTGTGTATGGGCCGGAGGCCTTATTATACAATAAACTATTGAAGTTGAAGTTGTCTCCCTGTCAGGGACTGTACGAGGAGACACTTCCCTAGAACATATACATGCAGATGTTAACGACTCTATAATGGTAGGCTGTGCTCACATGTTGTTAACTGGGACCAGCTCATTAGTTATTGACTCTCGTGTTAAGAAAAAACAAAAGATGAATTAGATTGCTTGTAAAAATACAGCTCTTAAGCCTTTCACCATAGAAATTATATCGTACTCCCTAGCGCTAATTCCAAATCCAAGCATGCAGCAATAGAAACAGTAGAGTGAAAGTTCATCAGACAATTACTTAGTTTGCACTAATTCATTTTAGCTTGCAGCTTATGTAGTAACTATCGAGACTGCTTCCTGGAAAAACCAGTACTGGTGTCATATGAGGAGGTACGGTTGTGATCGTAGTGGGGCTCGAACCCACAACCTGCGGGATGCGCCCTTTGTTACCACCATGTGGTAGTTAGTTGACTAAAAACTGGATGACCCAATATCCGAAAACCTTAACTATGGCAGGATAACTGCTGGTACATTAATTTGTCCTTTCTTCTAATGGAGTAACTTTCCAAGCCTTAAATAGAAATTATTACTGCTTTAAGTGCTACCTAAACATGACTGCTATGACAACGGATATCACGACATTTGTTATATTACGTTGTCATAGCTGTCAAGTCCTTTTGACTTTGATGAATGGGCTAACGCTGGATGTGAAGGCTGGGGTTTTAAACATGTACTACCATACTTTCTTAAAGCAGAAGATATTCAAATCGATGAGTTGCAAGCATCCAAATATCATAGCAAAGGTGGACCTCTTGCAGTCTCACATGGATATTTGACAGAGCTAACTAATGTTTACCTCAGAGCAGGACAAGAACTTGGTTATAATGTAACAGATTATAACGGCAAAGATCAAGAAGGTTTCAGTATTGCACAGAAGACAATACGAAATGGTGTTCGCAGCAGTACCGGCTTAGAGTATCTTAGAAGAGCTAACAATAGAGACAATTTACATATTTCTATTAATACCTTTGTGACTAAAATTGATATTAATGATAAGCATACACAGGGAGTTTTCTTTATATCAGGTGGTTAAAAAAGATACGTGAAATCAAGAAAAGAAGTGATTTTTTCTGCAGGTGCTATCAAGTCTCCGCACATACTCATGTTGTCAGCCCGGAGAAACATTTAGCTGAGATGAAAATTCCCTTGGTTGCTAATTTACCAGTCGGTGAAAATCTGCAAGATCATCATAAGTACTTATAATGAACAGCAATATCAACAAACCCTATAGTATAACAATGAATGATGTCACAAGTCTGTGGTCATGGTTTCAATATTACGTTTCCGGTGACGGTCCGATATCTATCCCAGGTTTAGAAGCGTCGGCATTTCTCCATCTTAATGAAAATCAACCCGGAAAAGCTTATCCAGAAATTCAGTTGGTATTCGTCAGTTCTCTTGGACGGGTTAACCAGTTCAACTTCAACGATGAATTAGAGGAGCAATATTTAGAAGAAAAAAAGTGATACACATGGTTTCATTACATCTATCTGTTTAACTCGTCCAAAAAGCAAAGGATAAATCACCCTTAGAAGTGCAGATCCTTTTGACTCTCCTAAAATTGATGCGGGTTATTATACTGACAAAGCTGATAGGTGGGATAAGAATTTGGGAAAAACTCACAGAAACAAAAGCTTTTCGGGAGTTAGGTGTCGACATCAACCAAATGAAAATGAAAGTTTGTTCAACTTATGAATATCGAATGGATGAATATTGGGAATGCCTCCTTCGTCATGCTTCAGTTACAACGTATCATCATTCCGGAACTTGTAAAATGGGTGCTGTGAACAATCCAACAGCTGTCGTTGATCCTCAGCTTAGAGTGAAGGGCATTAAAGGGCTCAGAGTTGTCGATGCTTCGGTATTCCCAAACGTTAGATCTGGAAATATAAACGCGCCTACTATAATGATTGCTGAGAAGGTAGCAGATATGATTCGTGGAAAGGACACTGTGAAGAAATTTAGGGAACATTTACCAAATTTCTGACATTGTAAACGTAATAGATAGATACAATAAGTTAAAAAATATTGAAGAATGTGGTGAGACTTATATTTTATGTATAGAGAGAGATTATAGAAATAAAGTATATATTTCGCGGGTAATTCGATACATATTTCTTGGAGTGCGGAAAAACTGGTACCTTCACTACATTTGGCCATCTGCGGATATTACATACTAGTTTGATATTTCACTCGTGAACACCAAACAAATGACATTTTCACTCGTGGCTACGCCACTCGTGAAAATATCGATGTTTGGTGTTCACTTGTGAAATAAAATTGATATTTCACTGAAACAAACAAATTTTCTTTTTATTTTATGTTTTTTGGCAAAATATTCAGTAAAATTTGGAATTATAGTATTTCTTATTCCCCATGGAGAACCCCAGAATGATTACTACCATCATTACTGAAAACGCAACAAAAGTAGTTCAAAATATTTTGATTATTTCAGATAAAAGTATTTAAGAAGTCATTTCAATCTTTATCATACAGCGAAAATGAAACATCAATTCATTAGATATAGGCCTAAATTGATTTTTTTATTAAATAAGTCTGCACTTCGTCACACCATGAATCGTGGCGTAATAATCAACCAGCTGTTTGCTCGGTCCAGGGCTGACCTAAGTGCAAAATTTGTCACAATTTAATGCATTTGTGAATAATGAGCGATTGTAGAGGTAGTTTTCCACTTTTTATAGGTGACTTATAGGTTTCAGACCATGATCATACAAGTATTAAGAAATTACTGTGAAAATTGAATGGTGGTGAAAAAAATGAAAATCAACTTTTTCTCAAATTTTTATTCAAAATTGCTATAAATGGATAGAAAATGATCTAACTAAGAAAATGAATACCAACAACCCTATGTTTATTTCAAAAATAAAAATTTTATAGCCATTTTTCAATTTCATTTAATGTTCTATCACCGATAAATGAGGGGAAATATGTATCTCATAGTTGAGAAATTGGATAAAGCTAAGTATTTTAACGTTATCAATCACTCACTGTCAATCATGTGTATGGTACTTTTGTATGGAGGACGAGCTGGAGATCCTGGGTGTGAAAATATGGGACTTTTGTTTAGAATGTGGTTAAAAAGTAGTTCGGCAAAAACAGTGAAAATAAAAATGATATTTTCACTGCTTTGAAACAGTGAAATACCAATTTTATTTCACCGATATATTTCAGTATTTCACTGAAAGGCATAAAATAAATTGATTTATTTATGTTTTTCAGTGAAATAAAATTGATATTTTCACTGTTTCAAAGCAGTGAAAATACAAAAAAATTTCAACCCGGATTGACGTGTAAAAGTGCCGAAAACCAAACGACGGTGACGTCGTTAAAATGACGTCATGTGTGCTATGCTTTCTGGTGACGTTTCCCGCGGTTTTCGGCATTTTATTGAAACAAACTCAACAAAAGTAATGTTTTAGACATAAAATAAACAGAACAATTGTTGGTATCGATGTAATATCACGTTAATTTCACTTCACTCGTTTAGACCAAAAGTAGTTATTTATACTCGTGGCTACGCCACTCGTGAAAATATCACTTTTGGTGTCCACTCAGTGAAATTATTGCATGATATTGCACCTAAACCAACAATTATCCTCTATATAAAATTTAAAATTTCACTGCGCGAAGTCCGTATTTTACGTCGTATTTGTGACTAGAATATCTTGATTATTGCCATTTATTCTTTCCTATGTGTTAGTGAGCAACCTTCTATGTAATGCTTCAAACCGCTAGCAATACATACATCAAAATAGCTCTCTGCAAAACTCTAGCCAGTTGTGCCCTAGCATAATAATTATTATTCCTCGGATTTACGCAGAAGTTCTGTAAGACCAAACAATACCGTAGAGGCTGACTATTGGTTAGAATGTGCAGGTGACTGCAAATGAGTGTACACGGCTAGAAACCATTAGAAACATTAATAGATTAATCAAACCATCTGCTTGACAGTCTTTTTATCAAAGAATAGTTGAATAGAAGTTTGTTCCTATACATTAACTTATAGTCTGCAAGTTTACATAAAGAGTATTTATAAGATAAACAACTATGTCAACCAAAGTTATCTTTAAAAGTTAAAAATCATCAGAGAGAGATGGAGAAAAATCGATGTCTTGGTAATGTTATTAGTTTTATCAACAAATGACCTTGGCCAATATTACAAGTCAATAAAAAGCTTAGGATTAATATCCCCGAAAACATTTATACTTTTATACCGTTAAATATAGATCTAGCAAATTTTAACAATAAATTATTATGCAATTGTAACGCTTTGTGCTAGCAGATTACTAATAGGTGCTAACCACACGGCCAAGAGCTTAGATATAAGGGATTTGATTTGATTTTAAGCATAGTTTATAAAGGTCCGTCAATAAGAGCAGTTAAATTAGCTTGTATTCGTGGATAAGACCTCAGATATAAGGGATGTATTGCCAAGTGGACCTCTACCAAGGTTTTTCAAATCATCACCCCCGTGGGTTAAAATGGCCCCTGCCCCAGGGGTCACTTGATTTTACATAGGCTTATACAGGGAAAACTTCAAAATCTTGCCTAAAACTATAGGGCCCAGAGGTTAGACATTTGGAATATAGCATTTTGTAGTAGTCCTCTACCAAGATTATTCAAATCATGAAACCCATGGCCCAGGGGTCACTCGATTTTACAGAGTTACATAGGAAAATATTTTTAAAATCTTCTCCAAAACGAAAAGGTCCAGAGCTAGATATTTGGCAAGTATCATTGTCTTGTGGACTTTTACAGTGTTCAAATCATGACCCCCGGGCCATCTCTTTCTATCTGGTTTAAAGAACCATAATTTAAAGTACAGAAAATTAGATGCAAAATGTTGAGGAAACAACATTAACATGCAAGAACTTATGTTTTTCACTTAGCATAAAGAATGAAGCGTGTATCAGTCTCTTTCTGGTTTGCAGTCTTTTCCGCAAGTCATACGGTCCTAGTGGTATTTCAATGTTTAAAGACCAAATCCCCCATAGCATAAACAAGGCCGAATATGTATTTTGTTCTCAATAGATTTATTTTGTTACTATTTATAATAAGGTATGCAATGCTAATCGCTACAACGATCAACCAAACGGTAAAATGATTTTGTGCATAACATTGATGCTATAACTTCTTTAACAATTTCGAGAGATAAAACTTGTCAAAGTCTCGTTATACTTTATAATAATTTTGAAATATGTCCAGACACAATCATGACAGGTCAACTTAAATAGTTTATGTCAGATAACACGTGTGTGAACTCAGGTGGAAATTGGGCAACAACGGGTGTGTAATTCAACTATAGTCTCCAGGTAAAAAAATGAATTTAGGAAGTTTTTATCGCTTCTAGAGATATACTTTATTTCCGTAAAATGAGTATTTATGTTTCGAAAATAATCGACAAAAATATGTGGCTAAATTAAGTGACTTTTGGGAAAAGTGCACACGTCTTAGGATTAAACAGTGAACTCGATGGATGGTAAATGAAAATTAACTTCTCACTTCTTATGCGATGAATTTAATAAAATAAATCCCAAGTGCATCTACCCATAAGGTAAGTATTTTTGCTCAGTATTAGTTTGTCTGACTCTTATTTAACCTCGAAGTTTTGTGCAAACATTCATAAAATATTTGTCTACTACTGACCACCTGTTAGATAAATTGATAAGTGTCTCTGTTATTAGCAAATATGCTGGGGGCGTAGCTGCTATAAGGCACAGCAGGCCCGGGCCTAAAGATTATTTGGATAGTGTCAAAATGCAGTAAAAACTGAGGGGGTAGAGAGTTTAAGGGTGTTGTGTGTAGTAAACTCATAGTATGTACGACTATGCACCGTGTTTCACTCCAGCGATTTTTTATAACATACACGGTATGCCTCTCCCCATGCTTGGAGTGATAGAGAAGTATCTGTCTATCTATTTTTGGCATAGCTAATGAAACAGAATCTTAGCATGAACTGATTATGTTTATGCAAACGTTTAAAACTGCATTACATCAGTTGGCATGATACATGAGCTCAACAGGCCGTAGGAGATGTCCCCCCTTGCTCCACAATTTGTAAACCATAGGGAAAAGTAGTCACTCTTGGTTAAACCAACATGATGATATACATTTTGTATTACAATAGGAAAAAATAAAAGAAACCACTTAACTTTGAGCTTAAACATACATAAGGTCACCCAAAAGATTTATTTTTCTCCTGTTGTTCTCTCCATCCGTCAACCTAAAGCCTTTATTTCTATGATATTGTAACCGAATCCACTTTTCTATTGACTCAGTTAGCAGTTGGCCGAAAAACACTTCTGCCAATAAATTATCGCTGCCACCATATCAGGGTCCGTATATTGGGTGGAAGCAATGCCTCTATATTGATTGATTTTAGTAAAATGAGGAATTTTTCGCAATAGGTTCTTCTTTGAAATTGTATGTAATATAAGGACCCTGCACCATATATAAAGGAATATAAATAAGCAAGAACTTTTAATGTACAGTAATTTTATACACTAAACTTGTATATATAAATCCAGGAATATAATGAAATATCAAATGTCTAAAGCAAAGTTTCAAATGCAAATACAAACAGTCAATTATTGTCAGATGTCTCTTTCAACAGGATACTGGTGCAAAACTATAAGATATCAAATTAAACTAAACGTCTCTCAAAAGAACCCAAATATAGAACAGCACTTTCTCTTTGCACCCAGGCAATTTATACCCCTGTATTATGTAATATATCTGAAATATAAGATTAACCTGAAATGTCAGACTAACCCGAAATATGGAATTGTACCTGACTTTTCTGGTCCTTTGAAATGGATAAATATTACTTAATGTATGAACTTGCATAAGATACCTGAAGATACAGGTTAGCCCAAAGAGTCATTTAATAATACAGAATGGGTCTCTATGGATTCTTGTACAATACACTACAGCAATTAACTGAATGAATAACTTAACAATTGCTGAATGTAGTTACTGTTACATAACCTACCACATGAAATCTCAGGTCTACTGTTATGGCCAATTGATATAATGAGAAACAGATAAGATATTCTGAAAAGTACCGGAAGAAAGTAGCAATCAAAGATTAACCTTCTTAAAGATTAGTTATTTACTTGCAATTAAAGATATTCTTGAAATAAATATGTTGACATCTAAAATTGTAACAATATCCTAAAAATGATTAAGTTTCTGTCCAGTTATGTATGATATATGATTTTGGGAATACGATTTTCAATGTTTGTTAAGATGTTTATGAGCAAATGCAGGTAAATAAGACCTTTTTACCGTGCAAAAACTATTATAATTTTTATCTTTTTTCCCCATCAAAATATACACCAGAATGCAGGTATGGTGACATAGAATCTCAAAATGTATCGGGGGGGAGGGGGAGGGCACGTCTCCGGAACCCCTATATATTGTGTGACTACACGTGTACTTGCCCAGCTAATACCCTTATATGCATACATTTATTGCCAAAACGTAAAGTGTCTTTCCACAAAGTCTAGCGTTTTGTAAACGGCAGAAATGGCAGTAGGGAAAGTAACTTAAAAATCGAAACCAACACACTTGCTTTTAAAGGACAACCTACACACCTATTTTGATGAATTGTAAATTTAAACACTATATAGAGTGACAGTATTTGCGTTAAGATGGTACAAGAGCTAAAGGGTGTTTGCCTGTTTTGTTGATCATGGTTGCTATAGCTCCGAAGCAGATTTAAACGCTATATAGTGACAGTGGTTATGCAGTTGAATACAATAACTAAAAGGAGGGTTGCCGCCACAGTTCTGCCGTTGTACTTCGCACCATATTTTACTTTGCGTAAAAGTTGTGAAATGGAAATTTCTATCCACAATCAACTTACAATGTAATTGTTTACTCAGCACTAGTTTGTGCTTGACCTAATAGTCACGCAATTAATCCACATAAACAAATAGAGTTGATGCTTTTTTCGAGACTGCTGAATGAACATCGTATGTCTTCAATATTTATTTCTGCTTAAAAGTGAACCTTCGCTATGATATTAATAGCGCACAGACCAAAAATCGTTCATATAACATAACGATCCAAGTTTCATTCCTTACTTTTTATACCAGGGCACTGTCCGAATAGTGGGCTAATTCAGTGTTATAGCTCTTAAGTCTTTACAGACGTCTATATTTACAGGTTGAAAGATGAAACTGTTAACAACAGCCGCTATTATTCTAATACTAGCGTTTGCGTATACATACTATCAAGACAAGACAAATGATAGACTTGTTGTATTGAAAGGACTTCCAGATGAAGAATATGACTATATTGTAATTGGAGGGGGATCGGCTGGTTCCGTGGTTGCAGCAAGACTTTCCGAAGATAAGGAGTCAAAAGTCCTGCTCCTTGAAGCCGGGGTACATTATGACGAAAGCGAAAACTTCCACATTCCTTTGATGTGGCCTGTCCTTCAACAGACACAATATGACTGGCAGTTTTATACGGAGCCACAGAAGCAATCATGTCAAGGTCTAAAGGACAAGCGAGGTTACTGGCCACGAGGTAGAGCTCTCGGTGGAAGTAATGTTCTGAATTCAATGCAATATACACGTGGAAGTCCTTTTGACTTTGATGAATGGGCTAACGCTGGATGTGAAGGCTGGGGTTTTAAAGATGTACTACCATACTTTCTTAAATCAGAAGATATTCAAATCGATGAGTTGCAAGCATCCAAATACCATAGCAAAGGGGGACCTCTTGCAGTCTCGCATGGATATTTAACAGAATTAGCCAATGTTTACCTCAGAGCAGGACAAGAACTTGGTTATAACGTAACAGATTATAACGGCAAAGATCAAGAAGGTTTCAGTATTGCACAGAAAACAATACGCAATGGCGTCCGCAGTAGTACCGGCTTAGAGTATCTCGGAAGAGCTAAAGGGCGAGACAATTTACATATTTCTGTTAATAGCTTTGTGACTAAAATTGATATTAATGATAAGCATACACAGGGAGTTTTCTTTATAACAGGTGGTAAAAAAAGATACGTGAAATCAAGAAAAGAAGTGATTTTATCTGCCGGTGCCATCAACTCCCCACACATACTCATGTTGTCAGGTGTTGGACCGAAGAAACATTTGGCTGAGATGAAGATTCCCTTGGTTTCAAACCTTCCAGTCGGTGAAAATCTGCAAGATCATCAAGTACTTATAATGAACAGCAATATCAACAAACCCTATAGTATAACACTGAATGATGTCACAAGTCTATGGTCATGGTTGCAATATAGCTTTTATGGTGATGGTCCGATATCTATCCCAGGTTTAGAAGGATCGGCATTCCTCCATATTGATGAAAATAAACGCGGAAAAGCTTATCCTGATATTCAGTTGGTATTCTTCAGTTTCCTTGTACGGAATAACCTGTTCAACTTCAACAATGAGTTAGAAGAACAATATTTAGAAAAGGAAGAGGACTCGCATGGTTTCGTTACATCTATTTGCTTAACTCGTCCAAAAAGCAATGGACGCATTACTCTTAGAAGTGCAGACCCGTTTGATTATCCTAAAATTGACGCAGGTTATTATACTGACAAAGCTGATGTTGACACCCATCTAGGCGGTATACGAATTTGGGAAAAACTCACAGAAACAAAAGCTTTTCGGGAGATAGGTGTCGACATCAACCAAATGAAATTGAAAGTTTGCTCCAATTACGAATATCGAACAGATGAATATTGGGAATGTCTCCTTCACCAGGCTGCAGTAACACAGCATCATCACTCCGGTACTTGTAAAATGGGTGCTGTGAATAATCCAACAGCTGTCGTTGATCCTCAGCTTAGAGTGAAGGGCATTAAAGGGCTCAGAGTCGTGGATGCTTCGGTATTCCCTAACGTTACATCTGGAAATATAAACGCACCTACTATAATGATTGCTGAGAAGGCAGCAGATATGATTCGTGGAAAGGACACTGTAAAGAAATTTGGAGAAAATCTACCAAGTTTCTAACATTGTTAATGTAATAACTACATGCAATAAGCAAGAAAATACTGAGAATATGGCGAGACTTTAAAACCTTGCTACTGCTTTATAGAGAAAGATTATAGAGATTAAGTGTATGTTTTGCGGGTAATGCATTTTTCTTAGAGTGCGGAAAACTGGTACTTTCACTACATTTTGCCACATCGATATAATATACATTGTACATGATGCTTGGACCCTAAGAACAAGTATTTTAAAGGTCTTCGTAATGTTTTGGATAAGAAACTTTTGATTGGTCAGACACATATTTTGGCTCCGCCTGTTAGCCATCTGATTGGATCACTAAGTCAGTTGCTCAGCCAATCGCTCAACAGTTGCTAAAAAACATGCCATGGAGCCAAAGCTGGGAAGGTGTTTAGTTAAATCCTGCCTAGTATGGATGTACGTGTATCCTGAAGCTTTGATCATTATTCAAAGGTATGACATTAAAATTTCTCATCAATTACATGTACAATAAATTGATACTAAACATGATTATTGGGTATCAAAATACAAGTTCTGTTATTATGCTGCATTATGTAATAAAATATGAAAAATATGCAATACAATAGAATACATGTGCAATACAAATTTTATTTATAGCTGGTATGTCATATAATAACACAGTAAACATTAGCTGTGTATAGCTTTTGACCGACCTATATGCATCATATTAATAATATAAAGCATTTTCAACGTATGTTTCTGACGTTTTGGAAAACATTTGACAAGTTGTATAAACTTGCTGCTCTGTTACTTTGCAGAAAATCAGGTTGATGCTTGTAATTTCATTTTTACTGAGTTTGTTTCACAAACCGAGTTTTTCAGAGTGTATCTCCATTCATATACTGCAAAGATCGATACTACTTCGCTACACTTATCAGGAGTAGTAAAGTCTTTAAATATCATTCTTTTAATTTATAGTTTAGGGAGTAGGGTGATCTAGGTTGTGATGTCTCAAAAATCGTATTTTTTTTTAATCTTTATTTCAATAAACCAGCTGGAACTATTCATACCTTTCACTGTAAAATTTTTAAATTTTGCAAATGTCTTTCGGCACTCACAGCCTTCATTTTGCATACAAGTTTAAAACTTTCACTTGAATTGTTCTTCACCTAACCCTTTTCCATTATGCTATGAAATCTGGAAATTGTACAATATATGAAAAAATAAAATATGTTTAAACTAAACTAATTGTTCTTCAACTAGCAAGAAACCTGTTATCAAATATGGTGCCGGGTCTGCTACCGTTTGAGTAAGAGAAAAGAATTGCTTCAACATTATTGTCTGAAACAGTTCCAATTGAGTAATGTATGTTTGTGGGATGGTATTACTGCTTCTAGACCAAAGACCTGTAACAAAACTGGAATATCATAGGTTTTGATTACTGAAAAGGATTGCCACAGCACCTCAGTTTGAGCAGAACATGCAAATACCAGTAAAATTAGCGTAATCATGTGTGTTGTAGTTCGGTAAAATCTTCATTGTGTCATAACTTTTGGGTGGATAAAAATTTATTATAAAAGGACGCTTTACCTGCATTTTTTTCGATACACTGTATGTTATTCTTGAAACTTGCATTTGTTTATCATTTTATGTACATCTAGTTTATTTAGCTCACATGAGCATAAAGAGCAAAAGGGTGAGCTATTGTTGCTGTGTGTCAACATATTGCTTCAAACATCTAATCCTAAACCGATTGACACAAGTTGATGAAAATAAGCAGTTATGTTTTTGAGGTGGTCCTCTACCAAACATGTTCAAAGAACTACGCAAACAAAAAGGGAAAAACATTAAAAAAAAATAATTTCTGGAACTACACTGGGCCATGTAGCTTATATATTTTGGATGTAGCATTGCCTGTTGGACTTCTACAAAGGTTGTTCAAATCATGACCCCCGGGGGTCAAAATGGTCTCCAACCCATGATCGACTTGATTATACACATAATAGGCTTATATAGTGAAATCTTGTCTAACACAGGAAGGCCGAGAGCTTAGATATTTGGAATGTAGCATTTTGTAGTGCTTCTCTACCAAGATTTTTCAAATCATGAACCCTGGGTCAAAATTGACCCCACCCTAGCATCACTCAATTTTACAAAGAGTTATATTAGAAAATATTTAAAAATCTTCTCCAAAACAAAAACTTTGGTAAAGTATCATCATCTTATGGACTTCTAGAAGTTTTGTACAAATCATGAACCCCAGGTGAATTTTACATAGGCTTATATAAGACAATCTTTAAAACCTTTGTCTCAAGACACAAGGCCTAGAGCTTAGATACTTGGCAGATAGCATTGCCTAATGGTCCTCTACCAAGATTGTTCAAATCATGACCCCAGTCATATTAGACCCTGCACTGGGGCTCACTTGATTTTAAAATCGACATATATAGGAAAATCTTTAAAAGATCTCTTGTGAAAGTACATAACGACAACACACAAAAGTTGATACAAATTTACCCGTAACTGAAGATTTCATGGTTGACAACAACAAATACTATGAAGTTTGGTGAAACATTGTCCAATGGTTTAGATGTTTAAAGCTGTAATATGATTATCTCTTGTTGCGGGGTAGCCGGCAGAGTACTGGTTCTTTTGGAGAGGTGCTGTTGTGACACCAGTACAGATCAAACCCAAAATATCTTGGGTTTCTCAATCAACAAGAATCTGTTACTGGACTTGAAAAAACAAACTATAATCTATCTGATTTGACATACATAATTTATTGAAATTGTGAAACAAATGCATTTGAAACAAAAGAACAATGTACGTGGTACACTCACTTCATATTCTAATTCTCTGAATTTACATACATTTTTAGACTATAGTTCTAAAATTTCAGAAATTTCTTTCCATTTAAAGGTGTATTCTTGGAAACATTCCCAGACTTCTATTTATGCTCTGCAAACTTTCAGTTGATTCAACTCTTTAAAATATATGAATATTTATAAACTGACAAAATGGACCGGGTAAAGACTGTAACAAAGGAATGTACCTTTTAACATTTGACCAAAAACAAACAGAACTGTCACGATACCACACCTTTCTACACAAGTTTCTATTGTAAATCCAGTCTATGTGTTTGTGTACAGGAAGCAGGAATTTATTTCTTCTCATCTTCACTGACCAGAAAATATGAAATATTAAAGAACAGAACAAATGTGTGCCTACATTTGTACTTACTACATAAATTGACTAATTTTCATTTATAGCACTTTCATTTTTTTAACACTTTAACAAAATGTACTAACAAAGTTACTTTTGATAAAATCAAGTATGCAACATGTTCTATTTTAGACAAAATGTGGTTACTATATAAAACATATCAGAACAGCATGATTATGCATTTTAAACACATATTAGTTTGAAATTCCCTATATAAATTTGAAATTCCCTACATAAGTTTGTACTTCTCTATATAAGTTTGTATTTCCCTATGTTGCAATCTCTTTGGATAGTATGGTGATAAATGATTAACATCTTGCATAGAAACCCCACATGCTGTATGACTGCCATGCATGAAATAGTAAAATGCTAGAAGAAAGTAAAATACAGTTCAACCTCCCCGAACAACACCTCCCTAGAGCAACAACTTCTCTTAAAGGGACATACCCTATAACCGATGTCAAACTAAATAACCTCCAAAACATAAATAATAGAATCCTTTGAAGTATTATAACTTAACCTAAAAGTTTCAGCTATGCATTCCAAGTCATTATTGATAAAATCAGCGGTTTAAAATATACTGCAGTACTGTAAACCATTCAATAACCTATGTAGAGTTGTTGTTGTACAATTAATGGGTGGATGCGATTTATTACAGAAAGCCTCTATATTTATTAATGGTGGTAAAATGAGGCATTTTTCACGATAGGTTCTTCTTTGAAATTGTATTCATTTATCGTTTTACGTTCATTGAACCCATAATCTATGTTTCGAGAATATAATCTGCTAGATGTAGGGAGTGCCCCTTTAAAAGTTACATATTTCATTTCCTGTTGTGAATCGACCCCTCTCTACAGCAAACACATTTCTGTGATCCCAAGACTGTTCACTTCCGAGAGGTTGCACTGTATATTTTAAAGGCAGAATAACCAAAACACACTTCAAACTATGTTAATACAATCTGTAACAGATATTCTGAAAAGTGTACAGCACTTCAACAGAAGTTATACAATGGTACATATTCAAGGCTGAGATTCCACAACCCCTTTTTTAAGGTTTGCAGTAATAAAGACAATTCCAGATTGCATTTCTAAACTTAAAAAGTCCCATGATCACTAGGTAAGATACAATTATCTGCTTGACTCAACAACCAAGAAAGATGTCTTACCAGCAAAAATGATCATTATTGCATATTCTAAATGTTGATTTTTCCGGTCAAAAGTACATGTTCATTATAAAAAATAGCATGGAATTTTTTTTTAATGAAAATGGGAACAAAAGTAGCATTTTTTGACAACATTTTTTTGTGGAATGGAGACATAAGTACGAAAGAAAGGCATGCACCACTACTGTTTTAACATAAATAAAACACAGTTCTATCATTCTATCAGTGAAGTCATTATTCTACATATTAGTACATACAGTAAAGTCGCCATGGGGCTTATTGACGTATTTTCTAAATCTTTTTAAGATCTAATAACACACTATCTCATTAAAAAAAATCTGATATATACATTTTAAATAGTATAGGACTGAATACTGGAATGAATACTGCCTTGTAAAAACAGAATAGGGAATGTTGACTTCATTTACACATAGTTGTGCAAGTTTTGTAAATTTCACATCACAGGCTTTTTCTACAGCTACTGTGTTTCTGCATTAAATTCTCAATATCTAATTTATACTATATAGGCCTTGTACCATTCAATAGTAACTGAATCAGACACTTAATACCAGCATCAAAAGTTTCAAATTCTGATGCAGGTACCTTATTGAAATCTTTGATAACATTTGAGAGGAAAACTGGGAATCAACTTTCAAATCCAGTGTTCATTCATGAACATAGCTAGTTCTTATTCATGAACCGGTCAGTTTCTCATTCATGAACAGGTCTGTTTCTCATCCATGTACAAGACTGTTTCTCATTCATGAACAGGTCTGTTTCTCATCCATGTACAAGATTGTTTCTCATTCATGAACAGGTCTGTTTCTCATCCATGTACAAGACTGTTTCTCATTCATGAACAGGTCTGTTTCTCATCCATGTACAAGACTGTTTCTCATTCATGAACAGTTGTGTTTTCCCAAGTGTACTATGTGAAAGCTCTCATTTCGTTATTGAAAGTTGTACAGTATTAAGTGGTTCAAGACCTTACTATGTCAGAACAAAACAAAACAAGCAAAGCAGTTTACAAACACCAATCCTATATATTCAATATAATCTACTGCATTGCATTTCATTAATAGTAAAATAGAAGCATAACAAATGAAAAATTCATTATATTGCAGGAAGAGTGGCTTGGCCCAGGATTTCACTTCAACATGTCTAAAGAAAGGCCTGCCTGCCACCATACGACGTGTCCTGTACTTTCTTAAATATCTAAAAGACATCTACTTTAGACAGTATAGTGCAAACATAAAACTAATTGTAACATAACTTCAACAAATCACAAAATATAACAAATTACACAGCATACAAATATTGCATTTTAATAATAGCACTAGCCTTATGCATATATGTAGGTAATATATCACCATTTATACAATAATCCCCCTGTAAACAAGCTTAATATAGCTTGTGTTTTATAAAGTTCAAGAACATTTAAAATCCTCTATGTCTACCCTATAGTCAAATATTTTCAATCTATTCTTTACATGATATAAAGATAGGCTTCCAGGCAAAATATACATGTATTAAAAATTCAAGATTTGTCCAGGCTGAACTTTGCATTCATCCCCTCATGTATAACAGGATAGTCCACCCTTGACAGTGCATTATATTATATTATTTAATAACCCTGTATTGTTTAAACAAAAACATTTTACAGTTAATGGAAAAAAAAACCAGAAATATTTTTTTGACAACCATATTTAAGCATTTAAGCAGAAAGCATACAAAAAATTGTACCGTCAGATTCTGCCAAGTTATAAACACAATATATGTAAATAAACTGAGTGTGTTTCAGTAGAATTCATATTCACAATACTGTATTAACTCATCAGATGGTTACGGCGGGATAGTTTTGCCTTAATCAAGAAAGTATGAGGCCAAAAAAATTGAATGTGAGTTTCCTGCCTCCTCATTGGTCAGGTGTTTTTTTTATTTATTATATTTTGCCTTTTTTTACTCAAAAACTCGAAAATTGGTTGATTTGATCCTTCTGCCATTAAAAAAGTTTAAAGTTGGCAATAGAAAAGTAAGGTCTGTCATGGGACCGGAAACACACATACTAGTACTGCTTTTTTGCCTGAACAAAATGGTTACATAGAAAGGTAAGTTTTTTAAAGCATTACAAACACTACCTCGGGAAAATTATATAAATAAATTAACATTTATTTTTTAGCTCTTTTTCATGGTTTGAGGTTTAAGTGTATGACCTGCCATGTTCTGGCAATGTTGGAGTAAGAGTGTTAACAGAAACTATCTTTCAAAAAATTCTTAAAATAAATAGTCTGAATTTATTTAGCTTCTGTTTTTCAGTACATCAATTATTTCTATATAGAGAATACTCTGCAGACACACATGTAACACATACATAAACATATCACTGACTTTTTCATATATGTGGAAATGTGTAAAGACATATACATATAATAATCTCAATAAAACTTTACATATATACAATATTCAATAAAATGTGATATATAAAGAAAAACAATGTCTAGACGTATGTGGGTATCTTATACATTATTACTGTAAATTCATGTCAATTTATAAGCATAAAATTTTGTGGATTTTAAATAAAATGCAATTTAGTTGTGGATTTAAATTTTTAATGCAAAAATCGTAATGTCCAATGTTTCTTTTTTTGTTTAGAAATAAAATTCATGGTTCAATCTATCCACCAAATCCACAAAAGATTTGTGCCCCACAAGCAGTAATGGTTTCATAAAAATGTTCATTTTCTCACAACATATTAGGAGTGTTTTTCGTGGCAACTTAAGGTGCATTTTGTAGATATATACATATGAATGAATACTTAACAACTTCAATCTATTGCACACGTGATTACAGACATTCGACAAATTCTCAGTTGTAAGTTCACATAATGTTATCATATAACATAAGTGCAAAATGTGTTCAATAGTGCATTCTTTATCTACTTCCTTAGTAACACAGCATCTTTAACTTGTGCTCTAATAACATACACAAGAAACTCGTGCAGCAAAATTATGTGTAATGTATTGCACAGGACTAATATTTCTTCATAAGCATAAATCAACTTAACTTGCAGGCTTTTCAATTGGTCAACAGACAGTAACTGTTGGTAGAATTTCACACACTAGAAACTGACATGTAACAAATAGAATTTTTTTTTTGACTCAAAACATGCTTTTTGTGAAAATTGAATGCATCAGCAAAATTAAATGAGATTTTTTTATTGGGCAGGCTTTAATAATAAACCTTGAAAAACTACCAAGTCATTTATGAAAACATTTCACCAAATCAAACAACCAAACTGGAGAAATGATAAATATAGCATCCTATTACCTCCCTTTATACAGCAGTAAGAAACCCAACACACTTTGCATGTAGAGCTATGGACTGGAAACAAACTGTAACACATTTCAATATTTCATGGGACAAGTCTTATTTTAAAATATGCTGGCAACTTTATATCATAAAATATGTGCAACTAGCAGAGGTGTTATTCAATACATAACATGGATTAGCATTTTTGACTGAATTTGTTCAAAGTAACTTCCGGCACACCAAAGTATTGAAGAACAATATTATGTTTTGGTTTGCCAACATAGGCAATGTTTAACACTTGTTCTTTATGCACTTCTTGAGTTATTACTATGATTACAAACAAGTTTTATTTTATTTTCCTACGAGATGTATTCATTCTACTCTTTGTGGTGCAATCATGTGTTTTCAGCTAACAAGAATCTTTTGAATTTACCTTGGTAATAGAGTAAATGCTTTATGGCATGTGAGCTACTCATATACAGATCTTGAATTAAAAAGAATATATGAGGCATCAACAAAGAAATGTCCCTAACATTTCTGACATGCACAAGTAGTTTCCAGTCCTTTATACAGACTCCTAGTGCTGGAATGTTGTAACTGGTTCCCCACTGAATGTCACTGGTTCCCCACTGAATGTCACTGGTTCCCCACTGAACGTAACTTACAACACTTCACCACTGGGCCATCAATTTTCATTATTCTGTATCTACAAAATGACTAAAATCCTAAAGCCTAAAGCTACCCTCATTCTAATACTTCTAAATATGTGGTAGGAACTTTTCCTTTTTGTGAACCTCTTTCTGCCATCACCCAATCAGCTTCCATATTGGGCAGTCTGTACACTGTGATTAGCTGAAATAATCAAGAGTGACAGCTGTCAATCAAAACAGAAACACACAGATTTAAATATGATTATAAACATGTATAGAAATATTGCAGTTTACATTTTCGTTACGCCTTTATAATGTGTTTTGATAATACATGGGTAAAGGACAGCATGCGCATTAACTGAGTATTTTAAGAGTTAAAACATAGTTCTTTATTACAAACATATTTCTTTTTACTTAACTATTCATCAAATGATCTGCATGTTAATTAACCTCACTGAAAATTTATGAAATCTGGCTTGCTTATATAAAAAAAAGACTGACAATCACTATGAAAGCAAACAACATAAAAAAAAAAAATGAGAAAAAAATATTAAAACTCCGTGCTAGCTTGAAACGAGTCTTAGTTTTCCAACTTTCTAATTTTTTTCATCATATGCCAATACTGCTGAAGAAACAATGTATTTGGTACAAACTAGCACTGTGATAAAACATATCAACTTTCAATTAAAAAGTTAAAGAAAACGTAAAGCTTATAGATTATTGCCCCAAAGCCCCAACAAACAACTAAACATTCTCTGACTTTTTTACAAAGCTGTTAAAAATAGTTCTAAATTTACTGGACTACTGGTAAAGTCAAATCATCAATACATAAAATTGTTTCCACTTTCATCTCCTTTTAATTTTCCTATGAAAACTGGATATACCAACAAAAAAAAAATTCTCAGACGTTTTATTAGTCCAAATATATAAAAAAGAAATTCATCAAAGCTAAACTATTTTGAAATAATTTCATGCATGAATATGAGATTGTGTTATTAAAAAATCGTGCACTTTGATTGGTCCAACCAAATAAAGATGGTCCAACCAATCAGAGAGTTTTATACTTAGTTATGAATATTCATGAAGTACCTCATCTGCTAATAAAGATAATTCAGATGCATCTGCGGCATCATAGTCATATAAGACTCGTGCTTGCTTTTTTTCTGTGGCCGGTGTGGAAGCCGTGACTTGTATCATGGGAGGGGCAGAGGGAGTCAGAGTGGAGTTATTGCCAGAGCTCAAACCAAGGTTATTAGGAGTGGAACCAGCCCCTGAACCCGGCACTGCTGTGAAACTGAAAGGACAGAAAGGAACCGGAAAATGTCATGCAAAAACTGAGGAGTATAATTTTAACTAGATATACCCATATATGAATGCAAGCAAATACAACCAAACTGACATATCAACCATGACATAGTGACGTTAAAATTTTCTGCTTTTAAAGCTGGGAAAACATCATTCTCTTAACTAAGAAAGTGGGAGTACTTCAATGAATTATTGAAAGGGATCAATCAGTAATCTAACACTATTTTCTGGGTGAAAACTAGAAATGTATTGGTTACAGCTTAAAAGCATCCAACTTTCACTATATCATGGCTTCTCAACAACAATTATTTATCCTATATAACCTTAAAAACATGCCAAAAATAGCTGCCCTAGATTTAATGTGACAGTTAATTTTAGTTTTAAGATCCAAGAGAACCCCACTCATTTGGAAACAGTACTTCTAGTTCTGAGTTTTCCTGCCATGAAAAAGAGAACTTCAGTTCGGAGACTGTGTCAAACTTCAACAGACACAAACTGCCGCTTGATTCTTAGATACTGGTATCAGCACTTTTTCTACCTTGAACTATTTTTGGCAATAATAAGAATATCCCGCCCAACCCGAATAAATGAATGATGCAAGCCATACTTCTTAAACATCAGACAGTAACTTCGAAATCATCAAAAGTTGTAACTCAAAACACACTTATATAATATTATATGTGAACAATAATCTGCATTGCTAGACAGTGATATAACATAAAGACACAACAACTTCCATTAATTACCAATTTTCAGTACTGGTTCCCAAATTGGTTCCCATAATTAGACTGGTTTCCAAAATTAGTAGTCTCAAAGTCATAATTATTTTGACTGGTTACAGGATTGGTGAACTGACTTCCTGTATTTATCTGGGTGTCCATATTTACCTCAGTGAAGCTTTTAAGTTTGCAAGAAAATGTAATAAAGTTCATATATGAATTTAGTTAAATGACGACAGAATTCTGAAATCATTAGATGACACTTCTGCATTGAAACTTATTCAGAACCTTATATGCTCAAACTTGCTGACAGCCAATGATAAACATAACCTCTAAATGAATACGTACACACCAATAAACTTGTAACAACTACCAATATGCTACGCAAGTAACTGTGGCTGACAGAAAAATGCAACGACAGACCTAACCGAATTATAAGTTGCACCTTTTCAAAACACCATTATTTTGTTGCTAAGACATCACTACCTATCATTAAAACTAACCCTTATCAATCAAACTTCTTTTAAATAATGTATAAGTAACCCATACTGCTCTCCATAACCTGTTTCAAGACTTCCTGTGTAAACAAATCAAACTCAAAATGCTTAACACCAGTTTCAAGACTTCCTGTGTAAAACAAATCAAACTCAAAATGCCTAACACCTTTAAGAACTTTCTTTTTCAAAAATACAATTTTGTTATGGGGAAATGTAGCTATATTAGTGCCTGGGGAAAAGTGATCTTGTAGTTGCCATGGTAATCTGCTGGGGTATACTGAATAGAATTGATGAGCAGGTACTGATAAGCTTTTTAACAGCACAAAAATGTACATACTACAATTCAACTATCCCTGTAAATATAGAGAATGGTAACATGCATAACTCCAGTGACACCCAAAATTATACAGGCAATGATTACCACATGTTGTGAAACAATGTTAGAACGAATTCATATAACATACAGTAGAAGACCTTTTTAGTAATGGTTTATTACAAGCTACAGCCATGGAGAAACAAATTGTAAAAAATTCATTATAACATTGTTTTCCATATAAAGTGTAAAATATATACTGCTAAAAACACTTCAACGGAAAAAAAATGGAAGTAGGTGAAAAGTTCTCTGTTCTGTGTACTTTAGGAATGACGAAGAAAAATCTCTTTTAATATAAAAACCAAACTGTTCTGACATAAAATGAGTCATGTTTCTTTAAAAACAGTCTTGTATTTGTGCTATGTTACCACAATTAGTAGCATAATTTACAGCCTTAACTGATATCAATTCATGACACAGGACATTAATGTGACCAGGTAAATTACCAAGTTTCTGAAAATTAATCTGACTCTCAGTAACCATGGTAACTGTTGTTCCTGTATAAAAGTCAAAATCCATCAAATTATAATTGTAAATATAATTTACTTTACACAGAGAACCTTTCATTGAGTACAAATGTAAGATTGTTTTTCCCCCAGTAAAACAAGTAGCTTTAATACTCTGAAGCGTCCTTAGTTTGGAGAAGCTCAGAAAAAGCTTCTACAAAAGCCTCACTAGCCTCTTCCCCACTGAAAGCAATAAAATACGTTACCTGAAAAATACATTACTTAATGATATACGTTACTTATTAATATATTTGTAAATCATATATGCTTCATGTTCTCCACAATTAATGTCTTTTGTATCAAATCTAGTCTCTAATTCTCATCAATATAGTACTATAATACTTGGACTTCAGACAATGACTTTTTTAGTGTCTGCCCTGACTAATTTAATTTAAACTGCATTTAGAGTGTACTAGGTCTAATATTCATACTCTAAAATGGATGAGTTCTAACAACCACTTGTTTGCCACCAGACAGTCAATCGTTTTATTTCCAGAAATTTCTCATTACCATGCCTGTGTCAAGGTAGTCTGATTGCTTGATGTCTTCTTAGACTGGCTGGTTAAGGCAAGTTTTACTGTATACATTCTATACTTTATCAGAGGTCTCCCAGTCTGGAACTACTTAAGCAATTTTATACTTTGACCGCATCTCTCTAAAGCAAAAACTAATTTTCTTAAAATGTGCACATTGTTAGATATCTATAATAAATGCATTTTCCCCATACAAACCCGGTTAGTATTCAATAAGCGTTCCTTTAAATAAAGGTTTTCCAATCTCAAAAACACACAAATCCTCATTATCAATAAATAAGTAGCTAAAAAAATGTGATGCAATTCATTTTAACGATATAGGTCTGCTCTCAGATGTTGTTTTTTTTAAAATCTGGTAGGTGCTATTTTCACAAGTCTTTGCTTGCATGATCAAAAATAGTTTTATAGAAATGACTGGTAAAAAATGATGCTGAAGTACCTTCATAAGACTTTATACAAATAAATTAATGCACACTTGAAGAAAACCAAATTTTGAAGATATTCATGTAGTGCCTCATGTATATAAATTGTATCACATTTAACAACAGGCAAAAGCAACACCACCTTATTTTTTGTAGCTGTAGATTTAAGCTGCTTTAAAGATTTCAACATAATAACTCAGCCATAAGTCATGAACAGTAATGCAATTACTCAACCGTAAGTCATGAACAGTTATGCAATTACACAGTCATAAGTCATGAACAGTTATGCAATTACACAGTCATAAGTCATGAACAGTTATGCAATTACACAGTCATAAGTCATGAACAGTAGAGAAATTACTCAGCTGTAAGTCATGAACAGTTATGTAATTACTCAACTATAAGTCATGAATAGTAATGCAATTACTCAACTATAAGTCATGAATAGTAATGCAATTACTCAACTATAAATCATGAATAGTAATGCAATTACTCAACTATAAGTCATGAATAGTAATGCAATTACTCAACTGTAAGTCATGAATAGTAATGCAATTACTCAACCACAAGTCATGAACAGTAATGCAATTACTCAACCATAAGTCATGAATAGTAATGCAATAACTCAACTACAAGTCATGAACGGTAATGCAATTACTCAACTATAAATCATGAATAGTAATGCAATTACTCAACCATAAATCATGAACGGTAATGCAATTACTCAACTATAAATCATGAATAGTAATGCAATTACTCAACTGTAAGTCATGAATAGTAATGCAATTACTCAACCATAAGTCATGAACAGTTATGCAATTACACAGTCATAAGTCATGAACAGTAGATAAATTACTCAGCTGTAAGTCATGAACAGTTATGCAATTACACAGTCATAAGTCATGAACAATAGAGAAATTACTCAGCTGTAAGTCATGAACAGGTATGTAATCAGTCAGTCATAAGTCATGAACAGTAGAGAAATTAGTCAGCTGTAAGTCATGAACAGGTATGTTATCAGTCAGTCATAAGTCATGAACAGTAGTGAAATTACTCAGTTATAAGTCATACAGAGTATCATATTTACTCAGTCAATAGTCACTAAACTTGGAAGAAAAGAGAGTTCACTAAAGATGACAAATAAATTGTTTTGTGAACTATTTGCAATGGCCTGACAAACTGCATGACTATCCACATGATGACACTTCTATGCCCACCCTAAAAACTTGTATGCGGATGACAAATCAACCACTACCATCTACATGTACCTGACCAGACTTGTGACTGACATTTTATGTTTTGTTTGCAGAACTGTTGTATCTAGTATCAAATTAGAGAAAGCAAAACAAAAGTTGAGCACCAAATTCAGTTTAGAAAGTACAGCTAGCAATTGATATCAACACGTACCTGCCAAGTTGTTTCTGAAGATCTGACATGTATTGCTGACTCTGAGCATGGTACGTCATCTGTGCCTCGATAAAATCATTCAGACATCTAAGATGGTGAGCCTATAAAACATCGCAGGTGTGAAATGTTTTGATCCCCTTATACAGTAAATAACTATGCTGATGAACCAACTGAAGTTACAGTTACTTTGGTCACTGCTAAAATAGCACATGCTGTTTTAATATCAAATATTAATGCCAAAAGTAACTGAAAAGTCCCTCTTCCCACTGCCCTCATGGAATAAACACAGGAATATCTTCAATCTTATGTGATGCAATATGATGTTTTCAGGAAATCAGTACAGTGGATTAAATTCCATCATCAGTCATTTAACTACAGAAAACTATAGACTGGTCCCAACTTTGCAAATTTTATAGACCGGCTTGCTAATTTAATAGACTGTTTCTTTCTTTGCTAATTTTATAGACTGGTTCTAACTGTAAATTTCATAGACTGGTTCAAACTCTGCTTATTATATGGACTAGTTCTAACTTTGCTTATTTTATGGACAGGTTCCAACTTTGCTAATTTCATATACTGGTTCCAACTTTGCTAATTTTATAGACTTGTTCTAACTCTGCCTATTTATAGACTGGTTCCAACTTTGCTAATTTTATAGACTTGTTATAACTCTGCTTATTTTATAGACTGGTTCCAACTTTGCTAATTTTATAGACTTGTTCTAACTCTGCTTGTTTTAAAGACAGGTCCTAGCTCTGCTAATTTTACAGACTAGTTCCAGCTTCGGTTATTTCATAGATGGGTTTTTTAGTATGCTTATTTCATAGACTAGTTCTAACTTTGCTTATTCAATAGAGTGGCTCTAACTTTGCCAACATTTTACCAGTTTCTACACAACCAGTCTGCATCAGGAGACGCATCATTGACTTTGTGTACTGTACAGTGTGCTAAACATTTAGCATGTGTGTCATATAGTGATCCACTTACATGTGTACTTGTGATTCCCTCCAGCAGAAGTTTAGTGATTTCTGCCTGTCTATCAAACTCAGACTGGGCTTGACGTAAATCTGCTTCTGCCTGCAAAAGAAAACACAAAATCATGTACTTGCATGTCTTCCAAGTAAACATAACTGACTTGTTTTTTTTAAGTTTAGTTATACATGAGTAAAGCACACAAGACTAGTATGTAAAAGATAGCAAACACATATTTTTAAAAAAATCTTTCTATGAATGTATTTGTTTTTTCTTGATCACAAAACAAGTTACCGTATTTCCCCGCTTATAAGACGAGGAAATAAAGTCCCGATTTTTGCCTCAAAGTGGGGTCCTCGTCTTATAAGCGAGGCCACGAGAATCAACCAAAAATAAAAATCAATCCTACATACATTTGTGATGAAATCGGCAATACCGAATGTCGTCCCGCGAGTGTCTATGTGCAGACGACAGTCGAACAATTACCGGTACCGTACATTGGCGAATTACGTTATTGTGTTAACTCACCTCCGCTGTCGATCGCAAATGTCGCTATTTACAATTATTTAAAGAATCTGAAGGTAAACTTTGCGAAAATAAGTGGTGCAGTCATATTTGTTTTTTTCCGGTATGATATAAGCGGCCTAAAATTGATATCTGAATCAAGCGTTTACACAGCGTTTATTGTAAAGAAACCCGATAATCAGTCTAGTCTGTGTATTGTTAATTCGGATATTGATTTTTGTTGACACTTTGAGACGATAATTGCGTCCGGTAAATACGTGTCATCGGCTGATTAATCAATTTATGAAAACATCTGGCAGCTTGTGTATAATTAGTAAGAGTGCCCAGGATACCCCAAATTAGCGGCAATTACGTCGTTGTTAAGGAGCGAGAGGCTTAGACAAAAGGCCGAACATTTTTTTTGTAAAATTCGTCGCGCGGTTGTTTTGTCAACTTTTAATTATAAATACGAAAGTTTGCTTATTTTTTGCAAACATTTTGTGACAACTCCCAAGAAATTGTAACAATGGGAATGAAAAAAAATTTTTTTATTGACTTTATTGCCATCTCGATCCTTTTTTGTCTTTAAACTACGACGTAATTGTCGCTACTTTGGGGGATCCTCGGCACTCTTAATAATTATATACAAGCTGTCATATGTTTTCATAATTGATTAATTAGCCAATGGCACATATTTACGCAATTATCTTTTCAAAGTGTCAAAAAAAAATCAATATCCGAATTGACAATACACAGATTGGTTTATAATACTAAAAAAAATCGGCGATTAAAAAATTCACTTATTAGCTTAGAAATCATACGAACTTGAAGAAAATAAAGTAACTGGGTCATTAAAAAATTGCCTCGTCTTATAAATGAGTCTATTCAAAACCACACAATTTCCATGGCAAAGTAGGGGGGTCGTCTTATAAGCGGATCGCCTTATAGGCGGGGAAATACGGTATGTGAATTACTCTTCAGACAACCAATCAGGATCACACATGTCAGTTATCAGAAAGCCTGCCATTTTTTATTACTGTCACACATATATACAGTTGCGGGGACTGCGACATGTATGGCATCATATGTTTTGCCCAAGAAGACACTAAAACAATGACCAGACCGTGGATCAGACTCAAGTACCCTGACTTGCTAATCAAATGCTGACGGGATTTTTGATGGTTTTCTTAAAACTTCCCTTAGACAAAATTCAGTAATTCCACTGTAGAGCAGGATAGACTCTGCCTTGAGATCAAACCACAACAACAACAACTTGCAAAACAGCCAGCCCCATAACAATAAAACTTTCTTCAGGCTAGACTCAGATTCTTCCTCAGACTCTGTATCAATAAATTACGAAAACATTTTATAAATTCCTTATAGAAATGTGTGCAATAAATTTCAAGCAAGTATCATTTACAATGATTTGTGGAGATTACATCTCCTTCTGATTTTATGGTACATTTCTTGCAGCATGAACAATATTTCATTGTCACAGGGCCAGGTGTAATATTTAACAACATGCTCTAATTCTACGGAGAGATTTAGCTTGGCCTAAAAAGTAAGGAGATTATTTTACTAATAACTTCCTCTTTACTGCACATTGAAATTCCCCACGATGCAGTAACTCTACTAAAAGCAGGAAATAATTAGCTGATTTATAGCTACATTTATTAAGAAATATTTATGTGCAGTAAGTAAGGAAGGAAAATCTAGTCAAGATGCAGGCGAGAGCAAGACATTCTACATGGGTAAAGACAATACAGTAACATAACCACATCAGAAGAATGCAAACTTATAAACTAACTAAAAGTCTAGAAAATCAAGATATAAACTTGTCCGATTTAAGATTTCTAAAACTGTGAGTGGCGTCAATTTGTATTTACGCTGCTTAAAGTATAAGTATGTTCACTGTAATGTACATTCAGTTACTACAGAAACTAAGATAAATAATGTTTATTCTGTCCTTTTATTCTTACACAGCTGCTGAATGAACCATATTGCAAGGGTCGCTTTTACAAAATAATCAGACATAAATTACTTTCTTAAATTTGTAAGAGTTTTATGCTCATTTCAATTGTATGTTAGTTTTACATACAGGCAATTTACCTAACCATTGTTCCTGGGTAGAACAAGTACTAGAGCCATATGCTCCATAAGAACCTGCCAACTTTCTCACATAAAGAGCCATGGTCACAGTAGCACAGTTTGAACCCATGACCCTCAATCTCCGAGAGGTTAATTTAGTTTATACTAGTTTATTTTAGCTCGATTGTGAAGAAAGCTTATCAAGTCACTCTCGAGTCCACTTCCTGGAAAAACCAGTACTGGTGTCATATGAGGAAGTACGGTCATCACCCCCAGTGGGGCTCAAACCCGCAACCTCCATGATGAGCGGCCGACACCTTAACCTACAACACTGCTCCCTTCTAATCTCCGAGAAGTTACAGTGATTTCAAGCAAGTGGCCATAGTGGTGGTCTTCTATATAAAGTCATGTAGTTTGACTCATTTGATATCTAGAGGTCATACCGCTTTAAGCTTCAAACGAGGATGTTGGACCCAAAAAGCAGATATACAAACAAAACATTTGATATCTATGAAGTCCTACTTGTAATAACTTGTACCAAATCTGCTTCTTTAATTTAAATATGTTAAAATTTACAAGTGTTATGACATTAATGTGATAACACCATATTTGGGTATTTCAAAATATTCAAAATAAAGAAGCTCTATGCAAGCAGTTTAGGTAAACACAAAGAAGTAACTTTTAAACCGACTGGTGCACATTCAGTCCATTCACCAAGGATGCAGTTGAAATACAGACCAGTAATCCTCCAATGTAATACAAGGTAATATCATGCAATCAGTGTGGCTACAAGTAATCACAGAAAAAAACATGGAAACTGATTTTTAGGTAAGTTATCAAATTATTGTCACCATTGCCTAACTTAGAAACAACTGAAGTTTAGGAGTTAGTGACTTGGGGCTAAACTTTACCTATTGTAATAAAAGAAATAATAATAAAATAATAAAACAAGCATGGATACAATTCTGTTGAACAGTAAAACAGAAACATTATAACCCTCATACTAAGATACATTGATTAAAGCATGAAGTTTTACTGTATCTTAGCAACCAACATACTGACAGGAAGTTCAATGTTGCAACTACTAAATCCAGCCTGTAATCATTAACCCTTATACCCCTTAACTTACTAAATGGATTGGTCCATCTCTGATTTTTATACAATACCATTTATTGTTTAGAGGGATGTTCAGTGACAAATTAAGATCAGATTGCACAGGTGCTGTAGGTTGATCATGTGACCTGCACTGGTCATACAGGACGACTCATTTACTGACAGCAGGGTAACCGGTTAACATACAGTAACAATGTAGTTTATGACTGGAATTAAACAAGAATTGATACCTGTCAGATTATATCCCCTTCAACTTGAAGAAAGAATACAGAATGCTCAAAGAAAACAGATAATACAGTAGAACTTCTCTTTCATTTTTAACCATAACTCTCCCCTTGTACTAACTTCTTTTCTGCTACTTAAGTTATATCAGAAATTTAGGTTACAGTTTTTGTGATAATTCAAGTAATTGAAAATCCAGAAAATGTATTTATTAAACACAGTATTTAATTGTTTCCAAGACTGAATTGGTTTACAGTGCTTCTTTGAAGTGTGTAGTACTGTTTATAAACTACTCTCAACCGCAATAATTTTAAACTGAAAAAGGAAACACTCAACCAAAAGGAGCTCTAGCAAATATGACTGGGGCAGAAGTTACCAAGAGGACATTTTTGCATTTAGGTCGTGTATCATACCGTACCATAGTCAAAACAATAAAACATGCATCTGTTATATATAACATCACTTTTAGTTATGTTACATGAACCCATGACGTTACAACAACAACAACTTACTTTTGCTATAACATCGTCCTGATGGCAGTGAAGAAAAAATGGAAAAGATTGCTTTCAAAACACTGAATAAATATTACAGCTCGGAATTATTCTACATGTATATACATTGTAATTTTAAACCTACTGAAACACGGAACTCGGATCAGAATTAAATTTTTGTCGAATTTTCTGCTTATACCTTTAAAGTTATGTCAAATGTTCTAGGTATGTTACAGTTGCTAGGGGAAACAAGTGGTATGTCAAATTAAACATACATGTACCAATTTTGAGACTTCTGCACAGTTAGCATTAATGATGTTTAAGAAACAAAGCAAGCTATAGCATTTCAGATTTTTTTTAAAAATTAACAGTTATTTCTCTTTTGTTTACAGAGCTATTTCAACTTTTGAGTAATACGATGGTATTTTTGTTCATTTCCATCAAATCTGGTGTAAAGATCAGATATTTTTTCCCACAGTGCAAATACGTATTTGTTCACTACCATCATATAAGGTAATCCCTCGCTTACTGATAATATTTTTCCAACAGACATCATGTATAAATAAGGATGCAAACCCACATTTCCCCAGTGTAATCAGTCAAGGTTGTACCAGTAAAAGTAATTTCCAATACTGCCATTGCATCCAGTCTGCTCTACTCAATTATTTGCTTGCAGACTGGTTCTCATACTCACTCATTTAAATATTTATTACATACATACCTTTTCTTAAATATGAGAACCATTCAGCATTTCTGTGCATCATTTTTTTGTCTTTGGGTTTAAAGGCATTTTTTTTTCAACAGTATTTCACTGCTGTACAGGGAAGCAGTCTATCTAGCATTGATCCTAAGATATGTTTAGACTCCCATCCTCGATGAGAAAGGACCAACACAAGAGTCAGATCAGTTGTGGGGTTCAAGGCTATGAACTAAGTCAGTGAGAGGTTCAAGTGATAGCAGGTTCGCAACCTGAAGCACTTGGCTATGTAGGCAAGTGATGTGAATCTCAGAGAGTCATTCTATGCATTGTGCCTTTATGGAAGTAGGATTTTTATCTGTACAGAGGTAGATTACTGGCAGAACAAACTGCAATATTGTGATTTCACTATAAAATGCAGTTCTACCAGGTATGTTGATGGAAAATGTAGTTAGTCTGTCCAACACCTGTAACACACCCAGAATTAAAATAAACCAACACAGGTATACCATTTTAGATTAAGTGTACACTATGACTTTGACTGTATTTATCCCTCTGTTAAACTGTTCTCCATTTTTTTATTAACAACTATACTACAGAGAAATTAAGAATGTTCTTGTAAACGACAATGTTATAAACTATGACTGAAAGCAGTGGTCATGTTTCAAGTCTGCCACTTGTATTTTAAAATTCCACTTGTAATGAAACAATCTAACAACAGTATAAAATTTTAACAAGCATTTAGACGGGTAAATTACAATTTTAAGCTTTTTTTTCAAACAATGCAGATTTTACATAATTTCAAACAACTCAAATATAGATAACTGAGGAATAATGTGTCATATGGTGTTATAAATGCATGATTCAAATAAAATTTTGATTTTTAGCAAAATAAAAGTGACTTAATCTATCAGGTGCAGTTTCACTACTAATAAAACTATATTCTTTATTTGTATTTTAGACAACTAAGTTATATATCATGACTTTTGACATATAAGTGACAGTGAGTAATGCATTCTTCAATAACTTCAAACTACCATAGAATACATATTTCATATTTATCATATAATCAATAATAGCATAAAAACAATCCAACATAAAGAAAAGGCTAATAAAAAAATTGTAAAAAAAGATACAAAAGAAGCACAGTCTAAAACAAGAAAGCACAGTCTAGCTAAAACTTTGAAATCATCCACAGCCTAGAACTTGAAACTGAGGCACAGTCTAGCTAAAATTAGAAATGAATCAGTCTAAAACTTGGTATGGGCCACATTTTACATAAAATGGAAATTCAGCAGAAATTAAGCTCAGTCTAAAACTTGAAACAGAGGCACAGTCAAGCAACACTGGGAGAAAAAAAAGAGGATATGAGAGCAGACGCAGCAGGTGCTATAATACAACAGTAAGCCAGACCTCTAATGCAGCATACGGATTGTCAGGAGGTAACACTGGAGGAGGTTGTTGAGAATTCTGACAGAAAGATATGTTTACTTCAAAACAACAAGTAACAAGTGACAGGAAATTGTCACAAAACCAGGTTTTCATTTTCCAGTCTGCTGGCCGAGCGCAAATGTATTCTTCTATATATAACATATGTGGAAAAAAAGCAAAGGGCCATAATTCAGGCAAAAATTATTTTTAAAAAAAAAAAAAAAAAAAAAAAAAAAAAAAAAAAACTTGCTGTGTGGGGTTTGAACCGCTGGTCTCATGAGAAATTTTGTCATCTTACTGTAACAGAATACTCCAAAGTATACAGGACTGGTAATCTATTCTAAAAATAGACAGTAATAACAGAGTATTCTCCCTTTTATAATAACAGAGTATTCTCCCTTTTATATATACTTAAATAAGGAGACACAAAATTGCTAACGGACGGACGGACAGACGACCAGGGGCAGAACATTATATATTCAATATTCTTTAGTTAACAATTATAGTTCTGTGAAAGTTTGGTTGAAATCCCTTGAGAAATGTAGGAGTTGCACACAGAAGAGTATTTCTCTATATATATTACATTATGTGGAAAAAAACAAAGGCCCATAATTCTGTCAAAAATGATCAAATCACAAAACCCCGACAATATGCGCCAGGGCACTTGGTGACAATAATTCTGTGAAAGTTTGGTTGAAATCCCTTGAGAAGTGTAGAAGGAGTTGCGCACAGAAGAATTACATGTGAAAAAAAACAAAGGGCCATAATTCTGTCAAAAATGACCGAATCACAAAACCCCGACAATATGCGCCAGGGCACTTCATGACAATACTTCTGTGAAAGTTTGGTTGAAATCCGTTTAGAAATGTAGGAGGAGTTGCGCACAGAAGAATTACATGTGAAAAAAAAACAAAGGGCCATAATTCTGTCAAAAATGACCGAATCACAAAACCCCGACAATATGCGCCAGGGCACTTCATGACAATACTTCTGTGAAAGTTTGGTTGAAATCCGTTGAGAAATGTAGGAGGAGTTGCGCACAGAAGAAATTGTTTACGCCCGCCCGCCCACCCGCCCGCCGACATACCCCAATCTAATAACCAGGATTTTTCCTTCGGAAAACCTGGTTAAAAATACACACAATTTAAACCCTCCAATCATACAACAGAGGAATTTCTATAGTTCAATACAAGAGAATACAATTATAGGTAGTGATCTTTTTGAAGAACCAGTTACATTTTCCTTTTATTCTGCATGTCAATAAAGTTCTTCTCTTATACAAAATTCAAGACTTTTACTACCTCTCTTTTGACTGCATTAGCAAGAGATTGTTTCTACTTCCCCTTGACTTCATTAGCAAGAGACTTTTACTACTTCCCCTTAGCTTCATTAGCAACACTTTTACTACTTCCCATTAACTTCATTAGCAAGAGACATGCTTTTACTACTTCCCCTTACTTCATTAGCAAGAGACTTTTACTACTTCCCCTTGAATACATTAGCAAGAGACTTTTACTACTTCCCCTTGACTTCATTGGCAAGAAACTTTTACTACTTCCCCTTAACTTCATTAGCAAGAGATGTTTAATACTTCCCCTTAACTTCATTAACAAGAGACATGCTTTTAATACTTCCCCTTAACTTCATTAGCAAGAGAAGTTTCAAACTTCCCCTTAACTTCATTAACAAGAGACATGCTTTTACTACTTCCCCTTAACTTCATTAGCAAGAGACTTTTACTACTTCGTCTCGACTACATTAGCAAGAGATTTTTACTTCTTCCCCTAAACTTCATTAGAAAGAGATTTTTACTACTTCCCCTTAACTTCATTAGCAAGAGACTTTTACTACTTCGCCTCAACTACATTAGCAAGAGATTTTTACTTCTTCCCCTAAACTTCATTAGCAAGAGATTTTTACTACTTCCCCTTAACTTCATTAGCAAGAGATTTTTACTACCTCCCTCTTGAATACATTAGCACATTTTTACTACAGAGTACCTCCTTTTTGGTTACATTAGCAAGAGATTTTTACGACTTTGCCTTGACTTCAATAGCAAGAAATTTTTACTACTTCCCCTGTAAGAGATTTTTACTACCTCACTTTTGACTACATCATATTCCAGAGATTTTTACTACCTCCCTTTTGACTACATATACCAGAGATTTTTACTACCTCACTTTTGACTACATATTCCAGAGATTTTTACTACCTCCCTTTTGACTACATCATATACCAGAGATTTTTACTACCTCACTTTTGACTACATATTCCAGAGATTTTTACTACCTCCCTTTTGACTACATCATATTCCAGAGATTTTTACTACCTCCCTTTTGACTACATCATATACCAGAGATTTTTACTACCTCCCTTTTGACTACATATACCAGAGATTTTTACTACCTTCCTTTTGACTACATCATATACCAGAGATTTTTACTACCTCCCTTTTGACTACATATTCCAGAGATTTTTACTACCTCCCTTTTGACTACATCATATACCAGAGATTTTTACTACCTCCCTTTTGACTACATCATATACCAGAGATTTTTACTACCTCCCTTTTGACTACATATTCCAGAGATTTTTACTACCTCCCTTTTGACTACATCATATACCAGAGATTTTTACTACCTCCCTTTTGTTTACATTAGCTCAAAATTTTAAAATAAAGATGCATCTAAGGAATAAGGATTTAAAAATATTCCCTGGAGAAAAAGTTAACTATGGCAAAAAACAATATTTTCTGAATTTAGCGTAAAGGGAGGAAATAACAAAATTTAAATATATTGTACTTTAGGCTTAATCTAAAAGCGACAGGTCACTTTAGAAGAATGTTGAATTAAACTTTGTATCTTTAGGTAAAAAATGCATGAGATATTTTACGTTCACACTGATATAAGAAATCCAGAGAGGGACTGACTTTTGGTTATTATCATTATAGTAAATAACTGGCAGGCTAAAATAGAGAGCCAATAACTCAACCCATTATTTCAAAGGTTCAGAGTACAGTCCATGTAAGATAATGTGATAGTGCTGTAACAGATATGTACACAAAAGTTTGCAACATTTGCATAATTATAAAGGTAGATCATGTATGCAAGGAAAGATTTAAACCTTACAATATCCAGTGAATTTACACAATAATATTGAACCGTTATGCTGTGTCACTATCACATTATCCTAAATGTACTGTATTTGCTGTTTAAGGACAAAACATGACAGCATTATTTCTACATGAGAACAAGAGATTTGTTAAGTTGATTAGCATACACACAGGTTATAAAATGAAGCAACAAATGCAAATCTACACTACAAGCACATATGTAAATACAGGCCTTAAAAATGTTACATTTTGAAAATTTCTTAGTTACGTAATGGCTGTTGGTTACTGTATAGCTGATTTCATTTTTCTTTATATTTCTCATTTTCTTTATGACTTAAAAGTAAGAAGAATAGTTTCTGTCATGAGCAAAAGGTTCATATCAACATATCTGCCACTGAGAGTATCCGTTTTGGCAAATTACCTGATTTAACAGAGGCGAGGCATCTGAACTAAATGTCTCATGATAGAAACTTTTTCTTGCATACTGTCTTGAACTTTAAAAGTAAATTTCTAAATGAAAACTTATCGAAATGATGCATATCACATAAAAACAAACAATATTCAGATGTTGTGTCTGAGAAAGTGACATCACAATGTTTATAACTTTACGTCACAAATAATTCATGAGAGTTGTCTGGCAACGGGCCGGTGCCAGACAGATTTCTCTGGCATGGGTACAATCACCAGAAATGCTGATCTGATATGCACAAATTCAACTCACAAAAAATACGGTAAAGTTTTAAAAACTGAAATGTAAAACCCCAGAAAATTCAACCCCCTAACATATACAGTAACCTTAACAGCCTTCCTTGGATACAAAACTCATACTATCAACTCTTCGGGCAAACAACTTCAATCAGAGATGAAAGGTCATTCTGTCAAAGGCCATTCTGTCAGAGCCTCCATGAAGAAATAGGAGACATCTTTGACACTAAATAATTAACTGTTCCTACAAATATTAGTTTACAATGTACGGTCAAACTTTGTCACTACAACTTAATGTACAGATAGTATATCTGTGTTTTGTTTAAATACACCAATCAATTGTCTGATTTTACTGCTCCATATCCATTTTGTTACGCAAAAAATGATTGGCTGGACATCAGAACTTACTTCAACAAAATTTGAATGCAGTCCAAAAGTGCCAATTATTTTTGCTTCTTTTCCTCAAATTGAAACATTTCTAAACTTAACATGTCATTTTGATGAATTTTATCTGATCAATTCCACTGAAGATTTTCAGGCATTTTTCAATGAAAGAACATAACAGTGAAACCTGTGATCAGATTGCATTAATGTGCAAGCTGCAGATGGTACTGTAACCGAGGTAGGAAACATCTGCTTTCTGAACATTGCAAAGACAAGGTTTGACCGTTCATCTCCATAGCAACAGATAAGCAGAAAACACTTAAAAAAGAACGATCACATATCTTAATATGTAAAAATATAGTTGCCAAGGCAACACATGCTTGCAGACTACAACACCCACCTCCATCTTGGCGTATGGGTTATTAGCGGGAATTTGGACGTTCTTGGGTAAGGAGAGAGATAAAATATTGTTTTAGTCAGTTAAATGTATAGATAAACAGTTAGCAACCTCTATTAATGCTAAAGAGAAGATGTTCAAACAATCAATTTCATTCTTTATGTCATAAAATATACACAAGCACTACAAGGTGTGTAGAAAGTTTTCATCTACAGTAAGACATTTATTGTACAAAATAAGACAGGTAAAAATGGCTATCATTTATGGGGAATTAACCTTCTTTCTTATCTTAGTAAACATTTCTTCATTCTGAAACCAGTAAACAGTAAAAGTTTTTTAGAAAACATGATGACTCTTAATAAATAACAAAAGTAAGACTTTCTAAACATAGTGCACCAACTAAAATGGATCAGTACAAAAAATCATATAAATTCTTATTATACAAAGTAACATTGACACTGATCTAAAATCTATATATCTTCAGTTTTTACAATCAACCTGGTTGCTGATAAATCAGACACATACAGACGTCCCCAAACTTTCTACACACCCTGTACACTACACAATATGCCAATCTTTAACAAATACTTAGTTCCAGGCATATAGATTATAGATTAATAAATCTACTAAATTAGCTCATACTTAAAAGATATGCTGATGACCTCACACTAAGTATGTATCCTACATATTAAGTGGTTTATTTATGAAAGCCAACACAATTTTAGTAGACCAACAAGAACATACATTACAGTCAAACTGACAAGAAGGCAATCTACCAGATTTCCCTGAACCCACATTCACCATGAAGATCAAAGTCTTAAATGTCAAACTTCAAGTGAGATCAGGCAGTGGTTCACTTTAAAGTTAAATTGCTGTACAGATTTCAAGATTTTTTTCCTTTCCACAGAAGTGAGAAATTGGCAGACAAAGCAATTTCAGTGAATGAAGGTTCAGACTTCACAGAGTATTGACAGACTTGTACTGGGATGTTACAGGTCAGTTACATGTGAATCGTAGCACAGTTTGTTTATTTGTGTACCTGAGTTTGCGATGCAACCTGTTTTGCTTTCCTTAGTCGACTTTTACACGAGTCCAGATCCAGTCTTTTTGTCTCCAAGATTTTCTTTTCTTTCTGAAATTAACAAACATATGACTTTACCTATCACTATACGAGGCAAGATACCATCAGTATACTGCCTTGACAATGAATTACAAAAGGTACATTCACACGTACTCACTTTTTGATCACCCAACATTGATCTTGACCTTGAGTTCATCAAGAAAAACACTCTGACCAATTTTCGTAAAGACCTGGTGTCAAATGTTACTTTTAGAGTGTTCACAAAGAATTTCTATGATTCCTGCTGGTGACCCAGTTTCAAAGTTGACCCAGAATTCATAATAAAGCATACATTCAGACTTATTTTCAATATGAAGGGTATAAACTGTGGATTCTAGAGTGCACATAAGGTTTTTTCTGCAGTTTGACAAGGTGACCTACATTTTTTACATCAGGTGACCCAGATACAAACTTTACCTCAAAATCATCAAAAGAAACATTCTGGCAAATTTTAATACAGTCACATCATTGGGTATCAACATCACTTCTTGACAAAATGTAACCCAGTTTCAAACTTGGCCTAGAAATCATCCAGACAAATATTGTGAGCAATTTTTATGATGACTGGGCTGAAAATGTGGCCTCTGGAGTGTTAACAAGGTTAAGTATGGACAGATGACAAACTTCAGATGAAAGACAACAGGCGCTCACAATAGCTCACCTTGAACATATATTGCTCAGGTGAGCTAAGAACACCAATCAACAGTCAGACTTACACACAGAAGAATGAATCCCAAACTTAGAAATAGCAGGACAATGTACACACTGACAGCTTCCAGACAAGGTACAAAATGACAACTTCCAGACAAGGTACACACTGACAGCTTCCAGACAAGGTACACACTGACAGCTTCCAGACAAGGTACACACTGACAGCTTCCAGACAAGGTACACACTGACAGCTTCTAGACAAGGTACACACTGACAACAGACAAGGTTCACACTGACAGCTTCCAGACAAGGTACACACTGACGCTTCGAAAGGCACACGCAACAGACAAGGTTCACACTGACAGCTTCCAGACAAGGTACACACTGATGGCTTCCAGACTAGCAGACAAGGTACACACTGACAGCTTCCAGACAAGGTACACACTGACAGCTTCCAGACAAGGTACACACTGACAGCAGACAAGGTACACACTGACAGCTTCCAGACTAGCAGACAAGGTACACACTGACAGCTTCCAGACAAGGTACACACTGAAAGCTTCCAGACAAGGTACACACTGACAGCTTCCAGACAAGGTACACACTGACAGCTACTAGACTAGCAGACAACGTACACACTGACAGCTTCCAGACAAGGTACACACTGAAAGCTTCCAGACAAGGTACACATTGACAGCAGACAAGGTACACACTGACAGCTTCCAGACAAGGTACACACTGACAGCTTCTAGACTAGCAGACAAGGTACACACTGACAGCAGACAAGGTACACACTGACAGCTTCCAGACAAGGTACACACTGACAGCTTCTAGACTAGCAGACAAGGTACACACTGACAGCAGACAAGGTACACACTGACAGCTTCCAGACAAGGTACACACTGACAGCAGACAAGGTACACACTGACAGCTTCCATACAAGGTACACAAAGACAGCTTCTAGAATAGCAGACAAGGTACACACTGACACTAGACAAGGTACACACTGGCAGCTTCCAGACAAGGTACACACTGACAGCAGACAAGGTACACACTGACAGCTTCCAGACAAGGTACACACTGACAGCTTCCAGACAAGGTACACACTGACAGCTTCCAGACAAGGTACACACTGACAGCTTCCAGACAAGGTACACACTGACAGCTTCCAGACTAGCAGACAATGTACACACTGACAACTTCCAGACAAGGTACACACTGACAGCAGACAAGGTACACACTGACAGCTTCCAGACAAGGTGCACTGACAGCTTCCAGACTACAAAACAATGGACACACTGACAGCAGACAAGGTACACACTGACAGCTTCCAGACTATCAGATAAGGCACACACTGACAACTTCTAGACAAGGTACACACTGACAGCTTCCAGACAAGGTACACACTGACAGCAGACAAGGTACACACTGACAGCTTCTTGACTAGCAGACAAGGTACACACTGACAGCAGACAAGGTACACACTGACAGCTTCCAGACAAGGTACACACTGACAGCTTCCAGACTAGATGATAATCTACAGAACAGAAATTACACTTTTTCATCACCGTTTTCAATTCCAGAGAGAGGGAGATACTAAACACTACAAACTTGTTCCGAGTGTTCTGTTGCCAAGGGTAAGTATGTTCTGTATACAAACCATGACAAAACTGACGTTTCTTTCTTTCAGAGACTAGATAAAGCAGACACTTCATCAAACATGGGATCAATTACTTGAAAGAAGCATTAATACTTGATTAAATTGTTATTACTTTGCTTTTTCCGTAATTGATTGAATTGCTGTTTTCTGCATATACTGAAATGAATTAATAATCATAATTAATCATGATTATTTTCGACATTAAAATGAAACTACATGTATTAGAATTTATTGGTTTGAGAGATGTGAATCTATAACTCACTCTACATATTGTATATTGAATTCAACTGACCAAGACATTTTTCTCTGCGTCAACAAACATTAACTGGCTAGGGACCACTTTACCTTTGCTAATTTCTATTACTGCATGTCACTGTAATGTACCCTAAACATAGGAATTCAAACGTTACACATCTTCCTAGTCTATCGTATAAACATGACACATCATCAGAAATATAAACCAGTGGTCAATAACTATAATAAACACACACACATGACTCATTCTCTAGATTGTCTAGTATCACTTAATTACCATAATTGTTTTCATGTCACCCTCGAGGAAGTTCTGTAACGGCTGGAGGAAATTATTGGCCGACGACTGGACAAACTCTCGGTATGCATTTCCTATGAGGATCTGTGTCTGTCCGCACTTGACTAGAGCGTTACCTGTAATATACAGAAGAATAGAGGACGTCAGTTTCTAAATACATGTAACAGTATTGATTACATAACTATATATAGAGCAACTCCGTCTTCACAGACAGATCTTATTCCACTAGGAATAAGACCAAGAAAAAAGCAATTGTTTCTCTGCCTAAATTACCTATAATAGAACAGTTTGGTGTAGAAAGGTAGCATAACTTTTTTCTACAGCCAGTCATTTTTCTTCTTTTTATTGCAGGGAACATTGATGTACATCTTCAAATCAGAAAATTTCTTAAGAATCATCAAAGATTGCACACCCTGCTTCCTTAAATTTACTTTATAGAGGAATTTTCCTTACCGTATGTATAAGTAAGTACAAACTACATTTTTCCCAGATAAAGTAATGAATGGTGTTTTATGGCACATCAACTTCCAAGGTTATAATAGCATGCATTCAATCAAAATCTTTGTATCAAAAATGTAACATGCATGTAGTGTTGAAACTGTGTTTATCCCACTGACGTGCAGTGATCTCCTTAATAGCTTGGTTCACTACTTGCATGGGGCTTTACCATGTCTGCAGGGACCTCAGCTAACCAAACCAATTTAGTTGCCTTTAAAAATACATGCAGGGCGTCACCCATTGTGGTTGCAATTCTGGCACCTACGCACTAACCCCCAACAACAGGGGTATACAAATATAATAAATACAGTAAATATCACCCTAATATAGATTCCATGTTGTTCAAAAGAAGAATAATGTTTACTTCACATATCATTAAACAATCAACAAAACAATAGAGCCTTTTTTTGTGACAACCTGTATTTTAAAACCAGATAAAGCCAAACACTCTTCACCTACAGCACTTAACTGGTACCTACTTAAACACAACTGAATGGACTGACTCTATGGTGATGAAGTTTCTTGCTTACAGAAAAACCACAATGGCGGCGATGGGATTCAATTCTCAGCAATCTTAGGAAAGGGATTATAACTGCTTGGCCACAGCATCCATAAAGCAAACAATCTTTTCAAGCACTGACTTACGTTTAAAAAAAAAAATCATTTTCCGAGACAATGAGGTAATCTGGAATAATGACTTCACTTTTCTATGGCCTAGAGAACAGAGAACAGATTAAAGCGGTCTGTCATTATTTCTCTGACTATTACAGGCTCTTGCCAATCAATTAAACGAAATAAACTGGTATTTAATTACTGGGAAGAAAGAGGTTTATAGAGAAAGCTATCCCATTTTCTGCAGATTACTTCAATTAAACTGCAATTCTCTACAGCAGTTAACATCTGGAGCATATAATGCTTTTTTTTACTTTCCAAATCTGTTCACACAAAAGACTTTTGGTTAAACTAGATGCCCTTGGCCAAGTCGAGCCTGCCAACATTACTGGATTGCAGGAAACAAGGTTTCATAGGAACAGTCTTCTCATTATTGTTGAACAACTGCCCCAAAGTCAATTTCAAAATCTTTTGATTCATGTGCAAGTTACAGCTTGGGGAATTTCTCGTGCGACCATCTTTTATCTTTAATCTCTTAATGTGACCTTGACCTTTGAACTACAGGCCTAGGTCTCTGAACCAGACAACATGCTGTGCCATTGTGGAACAAATAATGTTGCATCTATTCAAACTCCTCCAATGTATGAGGAAGGTCTCATGTGCCCATTTTCATCTTTAATCTTTAAGTGTGACCATAACCTTTGAGCTATGTGCCTGCATCTTGAGCATGACATCGCTGTCTCATCATGGTAATCATAATTATGTGCCATGTCAATTCAAAATCCTTCAATGCACGGTAAAGTTAAAGTCTTGTAGCAGACTAGGAAAAAGAGTTATCATTTGGTATGGCATCGATGAATGCCTGAACAGAAGGACTGTACAGGTCATGAGGCGATGAATGCCTGAACAGAAGGACTGTACAAGTCATGAGGCGATGAATGCCTGAACAGAAGGACTGTACAAGTCATGAGGCGATGAATGCCTGAACAGAAGGACTGTACAAGTCATGAGGCGATGAATGCCTGAACAGAAGGACTGCACAAGTCATGAGGCGATGAATGCCTGAACAGAAGGACTGTACAAGTCATGAGGCGATGAATGCCTGAACAGAAGGACTGTACAAGTCATGAGGATCTAAACTAGGCATAGCTGTAAACCTTACCACACTTTTGATTTCTGCTAGTGCATTACCCGAAACTGAATAGTTCATTGAACCTTGCATGCACTTGGAAACCCTTGACAAAAACATTTCTATAATGAAAGGTCATCTACCTAAACTTTTGAAACCCTTCCTACCCTACAATCATAAAGCCAATGAAAACACATTTAGCCATTACATACACCAGACCGGTGGATTGACACTTCAAAGTTTTATTTATGAAATCCCTTAAATGATCCTTTATGACCTATTTTTTGTACTTTTTTTATTTTTCTATAACATAACATAATTCTTAAGTTATCATTAACTCAAATCCTTACAATCATTCTTTACATGCTTAGGTAGGTGCATTTCATTATGGTTGCAAACTTTCGTTTACGCATTATATTAAATTTATTTTGTGACTGTATCATTATCCTGAATCAACTGTACTTGTATAACTGTTTTGAAATTGTTAATTTAGGATAATCAAACAGTCACAAAATAAATTTAATATATGCGTTAACGAAAGTTTGAAACCACTATGTATAGGTTATAGGTCTATATTACAAGAATAAGCACAGTTCCACTCATAGGAAAAATAAGTGAAATAATTATTTTCATATTCATTGGAGATACTGAGTCAATATAGGAACTACAACTTGTTTCTTTGAATGAAACAGGAGTATTTAATTGGTTCAGAAAGTAGGGCAAACTATAAATAAATGGTCTATCAGCCTGGCAAGGAAAGATTTCATACTTACATGATCCAATAAAGATGGACTGTTCTGTTGTATTGCTGTCACATTGTCCTAAATGAACTGTACAATTTGTCAAAAAAGAAAAAAAAAATTGGGGGGAAAAAAACCTGTTTCATAATGATCTAATAGGATAAGGCTGTAGAGACAAGGCAAGAACAAGTAAGCGTTTTGTGAGAACAATCACATGGTATGGATCACATCAGTCTACTCTCATGGGGTTTTGTGAAATTCTTCGATACCTATTTTTACCCAATGTTTGTCTCGAGCGATTTATTACCGGGCCACAGCTCAGAAAATAGAAGTTTTTTATACCATTTTTATAGATTATCAGTTCTTTACTACAGTGGCTATGGTACAATCAAGATCCATAAACGACAATGAAACGCTCCCGCCTTAAATACTGAACACGAATTAAACTGTCTTGCCATGGATTTACTGAACACGAATAAAACTGTCTTCCCATGGATTTTCCCATTAAAGATCAGAAGAAAGACAAACAACTGTCAGGCCTTTGATCACACTTAAGTGGATTTCCAATATAACAAACACGTCAAAGTAAGATGTAAAGCCAGGCCTAATCAGAGGAAAAAACAATTTGTAGATGGTACCAATCCGTCTTTGGGACCACTCTCTCCCAGGCAGTCTCTCAATGAACATTTCCATTTTCACAACAGGCAATGTAATTATACCTGACATATAAAATAGTCGGTCTAACATTTTCTGTGTAGACAGATTTATTGGTCTGGGTTTCTGCTACAAGATAATATTTCTAGCATAGCATACTGAATTCGTTGACTGCACCTCAATTCTATCTGTCTTTTCAGACAGTTCTCTATACCCTTATATTTATCTTCTTCAACAAAATGTTTAACCATCTCCTTGACCTAACCATTATCTTGTATAACTTCTGCACAAATATGTAGGCTTATCATAATCTGCACTGTGGGTAAACCCAAAATTATCTGCCACCTGCATGTTAAGAGTCAACAGAATTTTCTGCCACCTGCATGTTAAGAATCAACAGACTTTTCATCTACTACCTTGGAGCCTGTATGCTCAGGTACAAATGGCTGCTTCGGAGAGGATCTTTGATAGGCACATTAAGGCAATATTAGGGCAGCTGAGTCTAGCCTGAGGCAATATGTAGGGCCTTCATTCTTATCCTGTTAGAGGCAAGTGGTTCAGCCTTTGGAACAATTCTTATCCTGTTAGAGGCAAGTGGTTCAGCCTTTGGGACAATTCTAATCTTGTTAGAGGCAAGTGGTTCAGCCTTTGGAACAATTCTTATCCTGTTAGAGGCAAGTAGTTCAGTCTTTGGAACAATTCTTATCCTGTTAGAGGCAAGTGGTTCAGCCTTTGGAACAATTCTTATCCTGTTAGAGGCAAGTAGTTCAGCCTTTGGAACAATTCTTATCCTGTTAGAGGCAAGTGGTTCAGCCTTTAGAACAATTCTTATCCTGTAAGAGGCAAGTGCTTCAGCATTTGGAACAATTCTTATCCTGTTAGAGGCAAGTGGTTCAGCCTTTTGGACTAGTGTAGATTAGAGTACAGTCTGCAAATTATCAACACAATTCTTAAGTCAATAAAGATGTATCATATATATGACATTGTTTAATTTTAAAAATGACACCTCCATTCTGAAGGAAATAATGGACATTCCACTGACTAACAAGCAGCTGCAACTCTAGATGAGTCATTCATAATGTATAACACAATATGTCACAGCTACACCTTTTCTTCATTAATAACTATACAACTTCTAGTGGTTTCAATATAAGCAATATCATTGAATATTATTTATCAATATTTACCCCACTATAGGCTCTAACAGGGATCAAACCCAATGCCTCTGGTATACATGGACCACTGAAGCCTATGACCTAACCCTCCTTATTTCTTGTACAAAAATGTACAGAGTAATGACTATGGAAGGTTATATGAAAGGACACAGAAAAATATTTCCCTTCAATTTTTTATAACTGAATCAATAAGCAGCAATCAGTGTAATAAATAACCAATGTGATGGAATGATCCGCTATGAGAAATCACTGACGACTCAAAATCAATATCATCATCATCCCATAAAAGTTTTACCAGAATCATGCACAGATTTGTCACAAACTGTTCAATATTTAATCGTATTATCTGACACTGTCCTAGAATGTGGGTAGTGAGAAAAATAAACATTGGTGTAAACACAACAGATCAGGTACAAATTTACCAGTAGCATTTCTACAATCTCTCGCTCCCCGCCCCCATCTATCAATGTAAGACATGTTATTTCAAGCACTAGTTTACTCATGGTGGTTGATGACACCTAAACCGCAAACTCCCGACCAGTTTTAATGATCCTTAGTCCAAACACTTTCAAGTTATTGACTGGAAATCATTTAAATAAGTGTCCAAAGTAACTGTGGAAAGTTAATTACTGTGAACCTGACCTTTGACCCAATTCCACAATCAAATGGAAACACATAATGGCCATGCACATCCCCCGAATAAAGTTTCAGGATTCTGGGCCAAAGCTTTTTTTTTAAGCCTAAAGAAAATAGTCTGTTTCCTGTAACCCAACAGACCCTCCATTTAATCTCGACCCAAATTTGTTCACATTGAAAAAGATATTTATAAGAAAAATAAATTCCCTATCTACTGGCCCATCTTTTTTTCAATATGTTACAGGAAACAGACATTTGTTTTCGGCCTTAGCTACTCAGAAAGGAGAAGCGTGCAATGACTGGCTACAGATAAATAACACTTTTAATGCCATGATACAAAGCAATCTCTGTATCTCTGACATGCTACACTTTCATAGCTGGTTAAAGATCACCACTCCTATGCTTGCTGATAATCTCCCAACAGAGCCAGCTTTGATGTTACTTCTATGCACTTGCATTATTTAAATATACATGCAAAACTAGTCACATGAGTGATGCAATGATTACCAGTAACAGCATTTCCCCCTCCCCTCCCTATATAGAAAACATCCATATATAGTAACAGCTAAATGAGGAATCTCTAAATAAATGAATGCTGTATTGGTAGACTGCAACAGCTTTCATACATTACCATTTTCTAAGAAATTACAAATAAATGCGTAAATATATTCTGCTCAGCTTCCATTATCAATATATCTTAGACAATATTGAAAGCTTGGGGAATTCGCATGAATAGAACACAAATACAAGCCAACTATTACACCGTCCCTTAGGATAGTATTAGTGCCAATCAATATACCCAAAACCAGTGTGAAATCTTTATTTGTATTCATGGGGGGAAAATAGATAACCCATACACATGATTGAAGAGATCTTTAAGAAGTGATCTATAATTAAAAATGTGAATGTTGCAGTACATAGCTATGCAGAAGTTTTACATGCAGAATGTAGTCAAACCCCTATGAAATATGGCTACATTAGAACTGTCTATACGACAATATCAAGAGGGCTTTTCCAAAGTGCTTTCCTTGAAAATGTCAATTATATATATGTGCAAAATAATGATTTACAATTACAAAGCTGTAAGAGATAAACAAGAAATGTCTAGTCTACTTAAAAACTAAGTTTCAGAGACATTGCTGAATAATACAGAATTTTGTTTGCCTGCTCTTTTAACTGTAAAAATAGGAAAGCATAATAATCAGACAGCCCCAACGCTATTGAAACAGGCTTTAAAACCCTGAGAAACACATCTAGGACTTGTAACCTGTACTGCAGTATGTATTCCAATCAGGTCAAAATGCTGATTCATCAAAACACTTATCAATCAAGCTGACAATTTCATTAGATTTTCACAAATCAAAGGTTATAACTAAGTGAGTCAACTGACAAACTAATATCATGACCATTAACATTGCGGTAATGTCCTATGAACATGTTGACAAAGGGTATATAAGTAAGAGACCACCCAGTGCTAATTTGGTTAAATTCTGTCGATTAAAGAGTCATACCTAAACAGTTGGGAGGGGGAGGGTATCAGTTTGTTTATTGCTTTGATTTGGTTTTGAGCTTTTCAACAGTATATCATACACAGGCATGCAGTTTACCTAGCCATCCTTCCTGAGGTGGACCAGCACTAGATCCCTATCCTCAATAAGAAACTACAAACTTTCTCACATAAAAAGTCATGGTCCGTAACTAAGCAGGGCTTGAGCATGTGGTCCTCAATCAGTGAGAGGTTTTGTGATTACAATTCAGTGACCTTCACCACTTGACCATTAAAATGATATACCCACTAACCCTGTTATCACAAGTCCCCCACAAGCCTCTTTTCGGATTGAGTACTGGTCAGAACTCCAGGAATTTTTTTATTTGAAGGAGATTTATCAACGTCCGTCCAAAAGCTAAATTTTTAGCTTATGTTTTGGATGAGACCCCGAGAACTACAGGAAGCATTCATCAAGAGTAGTTAATAAGTGTTGCTAGAACTTGTTTTACAATCCATTTAAGATAACATTAATAAGTTCAACCAACATTATAACCAAGTTTAGGAGGTGATGACTGGAAAACAACAAGTTAGAGACAACTTGCTCCACCTAAATCCTGTCTAAAGATGGGCAATCATAAATCCAACATTCTTATATGAAAGGAACTTGACATAAAAATTATCACACAAAGCAGGTTCTAAAATTCAATTTACATTTTTCAGACAGTTACTACGATGATGTAACTATGGTGTTGGGGTTTGAAAAGCTCTTAAATCAAACTTCAAGTTTCCATATATGAGGAAGGTTATCAATTGAGCTATTGTTTTGTTCTGCAGTTTGAAATGAAAATATTAACCAATAACCAATGTATCAACTAGACAATAATGTACACTCCTTGTAAAACATGAAAACTACCATAAAAGTCACCCAAAACAGTAATTATCAGTTATAAGCTATGCTGTATGTTTATAAATAAATTGTTCCCTGACATCAGTAATAATGGTCTTGGAAATCAGCACCAACAAAATTGCTTATAATAAAACATAATTTATTTTCGGTTTATATCTGGTATTTCTATACTTCTAGAAATATGACACATGACACATAAAAGTTAAAGGAACTTACCAAAATTTTTGTATAGTTTCTGTGTATTAGACATGTTGTGGTCCTTAAACTGGCCCCTGCCTTAATTCCCTTTGACCTGTTGCCAACAAGTTATTAAGGTCTACCATATACCGGTAAGTGCTTAATTCTGCGGGTTCCAAATTTTGTGTTTTGTAAAAACTAGATCTATCACTAAATGTGATTAATACCCCCCCCCCCCCAACACAACTTTATCAACTGAAGAAGTTAGTAGTAACAGAATACCGACCGACTGACTGACCAACCACTTTCCTTTTGTATAAGAGAATAATAGCTTTTTTATAGAGAGTAAAGGTATGCCGATGTTAAAATCAAACTCTGTTGTCACAGCTCGTGTCCAATCAACAAGTTGACACCTTTACACCTTTTTGTCTTCACGCACCGTATTGCCAGGTGTTACAGGCTCATGACAGAGATAAACAAACATGATTTTAGATACATTTTTTGTGTTTTCTTCTCTATTTTGGCATAATTATACATATTATTTTTTTCAATAATTGGTTATCGATTTCATAACCGGTTAATCATTCGTTCCGTTGGGTGGTTAACCGAATAATCGATTACATCCCTAATAAAAATACATAGTATGGTAGTAGAAAATTGAGTAACATGTATGTGAACGAAACATTAACACATTAACAGTAGGATAAATGTTGATGCTATAGTTATTAGTTATTCTAACATGACTCACAATATTGCCTCTATAGACAAAGAATAGAAAAATTATGTTTAATTATGCCATAAACAACTCGGGAACCGACATTCCATCAAGATGATGTCATATTGTGCCGCATGACTATTAAATAAATATTGGCATTAAAAATAACCCTTTTCATTTATTCACCATGTGTAATATCTGGTCACGTTACAATCAAAATGACATCCTTTTCAGTGTTGTTATTGTCTAACAAACAAGGTTTTGTCATTCTGTTGCATACTTATAAACAACTCAGGCAAACGGCCTTTGTGGTTAATTACTGTGCATCAGAACCCCAAATTATTGTTTATCAGATGATGAACACCGATGGAAAGAATAATTTCTCATAAATAAAGTTCAATTCTCCATAGAACAAGTAGCAAGCCTGCAAACAATCACCAAAGAACGACAAAAGGAAACCATTACACTACAGACACATGAAACAACCCTTTACTGGTACGTATGTATACCAAGGATTGTCTCCAATATTTTTGACACCAAGGCTACCAAAAACCTTGCCTATAAGACACTTGTCTGGGTGAATTTGGCTGGTTATCCAACAAAGCCTAGATATTATGCCCAGAAATATTAAGTTTGGTGAAGATCAGATGAAAACTGTCTGACTAAGAGAGCGGACAAGGCATTTTTAGCCAATTTTATATATTCAAGGGCCATAATCCAAAAGTGCCGGGTTAATTTGGCTGTTATCGAACTTGGCCGAGACATTATGCCAACAAACATGTTCAGCAATTTTGGTGAAGATCAGATGAAAAGTCTTTGACTTATAGAGCAGACAAAGTATGGACATCTAGCAGCAGGTGTTCCCATAAGTATGTCCATGTCAGGCATTAAAAAGGGTGATTGCCCTATAAATCTGATCGTATTATACAATCTGATCTGTATTTATACAATCTGATCTGTATTTATACAATCTGATCTGTATTTATACAATCTGATCTGTATTTATACAATCTGATCTGTATTTATACAATCTGATCTGTATTAACACAGGCTGATCAGCATTTACACAGGCAGATCTGTACTTAAACTCACTAAATTCACTAATCTGTATGTACCCAGGCTGATATGTATTTGTGCATGCTGATTTATATTTGCACAGGCTGATCAGTTTCTCACAGGTTGATCTGTACTTACACAAACTTATCTGTACTTACACAGGCTAATCTGTATTTACACACTCTAGTCTGTATTGAGCTAGGTTGATCTGTATAGTAACTTACACAAGCTAATCTGTTTTTGCATACGCAGATCAGTATTTGCACAGGCTGATCTATATTTGCTAAGGCCGATCTGTATTTGCATAGATTGATCTGTTTTTTCACATGTTGATCTTTATTTGCACCTGTAGGCAAAGGTGTTTCTTGAGTCTCTCACCAAGATTCAGTGTGATTTTAAGAAACTGTGCAGAAGGAGCTAGATTTTTAGCAATGATTTATCTTTCTTATAAACTGCCTGTTTGATTACCGCACTACTATAACAATGGTTTGTCACAGTTTGCATGAAAGCTCCAATATGTTGATGGCTATATGTCAACTTTTAGCATATCATATACATTGGGCCCTGAGTTACAACACACCGTCTTGTTAGTTCTACAGGAAGATCTGGCTATGGATAGGGGCGGATAAATACCCCTTATAAGTATCTATAATTCAACAACTTACCATATGCAGTTCCAGGACCAAATTCATTGCCAGAATCCACCATAACCCCTCCTAATGATTCATGGACATTGTTTCTATCTCGCTTTCTTTTGTCAAGCTTTTCATAGAACATCTCCTCCATACGAATATCTGCAAGAAGGTTGTGTTTGATTAATTTCATATATATTTGAAATTCATTAGCCCTAATCCTAAACAACCAAAATGGACTTGTCCATCTGCCAATTTGGACAGTACCATTAACTATTCAAAGGGGTGCTCGCTGAAAATTTACTGACAGAGAAATGAAGAGTGAAGATCATTTTCAGATTGGATGGATGTGCAGGCAGATCATGATCTGTTGTAGGATTTCCTATTTCAGGAACACTAACTGTATATGACTAAGCTAAGATCTGAATTAATAGTCTACTAAACTTCTAATATTCTGCTTGAAATAGCTATACCTTCTGTAACGGATTAAACAAGCTAAAATTCCTGTGAATGCAGCTATATTTATCCGTAATATATTGTACTTACGTCATAATCATTATTATGCATTCTTACCTTATTCAGTCCCGATAATCCTGATAATATTGAAAACCTTAAAATAAACTACGTAAGAAAAAAGGGTCTTACTTGGATTGGGCTGCAGCAATGCCTCTGTCTGTTTGAGAGTCCGCTCCGTCCATATTCGAGTCTTTTCAGAACGATTGAGAAGATTCTCAAAATGTGCATCGAGCTCTGTCTTCTCTGCTGAGCCCAGCTTCTCTTCTGTGAACTGAAGTTGCAAAAAATATAATCCTTTTTAAGTCATACAAGCAGTGTTAAAGATTGACTGATTGAGTCAAGTGTCAAAATTTTTTGAAACGTCCGAACTAAGAAATAAAATTAAAGTAATCACAAAGCAATTTGCACATGTCTCTTCTTCACATGCAGTAAATAATGTCATGTCAGCTTAACCTGTTACATACATGTACGGGGACAATTTACATGATACAATATTACAAAAAGGATCTAATAACAAATGTACCCCCTGAGTGTTAGCATACACTACGTCAATGTTTTAGGACGTGCTGATTTGTGACGTTAGGCTTTCAATCTCAAGGGTCACTGACTCTTCAGCCAAAATTTTCAAGGGTCAAAATCAAATTTTCAAGAGTCAAGGTGAGATTTTTAAGGGTCGAACCATGGGTCATAGGGTTTCCAGTCTTATACATCATATGTTATTTTTGTTTGTGTTCTGAAGCTCTACTGTTATATTTTCAAAAAATTCTTAAATAAGATAAATCTAGCTGCTGATCGCTTTCCCAGTCTCAAATGTACGTTGTTCTCCGTTTTTCACATATTTTTGCGACCTTGCATGTCCGTGATTTCCGTCTTTTTCCGTGATTTTAACAAATTGAAATTAACAAATACTGAAGGTTATTTCACACGAATTTATAAAGATTATTATTTCATTTATCTTTCAATATTAAGTTTTTCGTGCAGGATGGGAAAGTAAGGCTCTTAAAAGTGAAAATTACGTCTATAACAATTTGCAAGTTAAACTTTCAACATGTAAGTCAATATAAATACTGTACGCTCTTACAATTAATTTAAACTCACGATGAATCATACACCTGAATATATTACTCGTCTAGGCCGCCGCACAAACTGGGCTTTTTTACTCTATATAATAGGGGCCGATATTCGGCCCCATCCCAATTGAAAAAAATGAAGAAATTTCCCAATTGAGGCCAAAATATTTCCCAAACAAATGTAAGAAATTCCCAAAAATTGTGTCTGATAACGTTCAGTTTCTATATATGTTAATGAAAATACACTCGATATCCGTTTTAAGCTTTTGAAATATATAAAATCGCCGAAAAATCGGAAAATATTTCCGAAAATCAGGCACAAGCGGGGTCGTGAAAATACGTGCTAAACAAAAATAATTACCTAAAACTTTTTTTAAAGGTACAGTTTTATCATTCTTGACATATTTTAAGCTTTTTAAGATATATAGAAACCATTTTTTCATTTGAAATCTCTTAAATCGCAGAAGAATTGACCAAATATTTAAATCGTGAATAAGCGGGGTCATGAAACTACGTGATAAACCACAATAATTGCATAAAACCATTTGCAAATTTTACAGTTTATCATCCTTGAGCTGTTTACCAAATTCAAGAATCGAAGAGGGGTTGTTGTTGGGGGTGGGGGTACTTGTTTACATTACTGCACAAAAATTATCTGGGGGATAAGATTCAAGCACATCTCTTCAAGCCTGAGAAACTCTTCACATTTTTCCAGTAGTATTTAATTCCTGCTACAGGGGGAGCACTTCAAGTGTTAAGCAAGTTTATTGATAAATTTCCCAATTTGAATGAGTATACGTGTAAAATTTCCCAATTTGGGCGACACCGTGCATAAAATTTCCCAATTTGGGAAGGCCTGGGCCCCTTCCCAATTTTCGGAAAAAAAGCCCTGACAAACATCCACTTATTATCTAATTAGAGTGTCACAATCATCTACTAATTAAATGATGCCCATACTCATCCGTTGACTATGTAATTACCAAAGCCGAGACAATGGGCATGTGCGTGATCGTTGCTGATTAGATTAAAGCAAGTAGATTAAAATACAAGCTCCGCCTCCGTTCTCACTTTCTGATGTGTCAACGGTTGCAAGGGCCTGAGTGTTTCGAATTAACAAGTTGATTGACACGTACGCCAAGGAATCGACGCATGAATGAAAATTCCTACGGGTCAAATATGACTCATCGGGCGTTTTTATTGCGGGTCAGATATGGGTATTTCGAAATTTTCACAGGTCAAAACCTGGGAGCTCGGGTCTACCAAACACCCTGCTCACAAAGTAAAATTAGCGTATCATAAGGGTATTTGATGGTCTTCTTATGTTAAGCCATTTAAGGAATTCAAAATGAACCGAATCCTTCAAAATTTAAGAAAGGGTAATAAAATTGTTATTTGTTTTTTGACAAGGTATATGGGGATATATTACCAGCCTCAACATAATATCACCCTTGCCTCACGCTCGGGTAATATTTATCTAAACAGGTAATAAAACCCCATACACCCCGGGTCAGGTAAAGTTTATCTAGACAAGTTATATATCCCCATATACCACGTCAAAAAACAAATAATATATTATATTTACTAACATAACTAAAGTAACCTTTACTAAATTAGTTTATAATGAAAATATGAAAGATTGTGATTTGATGTAAGTAATCCTCTGTTTCACACACCCTAGTGCAAAAACTCAATAAGTGCAATTAAAAACAGCTGCACTTATTGAGTTTTTGCACTAGGGTGACGACATATAGATCTACTGTAACAGTATCTTCATGACTTTTGGAAAGGATTTTGAATACCATGCCAGCCCTATAGAAAACAAATCGGTGACTTAAATTACATCATATTTTTTTTTATGTGCTGTGATAAAAATATGATTTGTGACAAAAGTTTCAACTTGAGTCTTGACATTAGATTGCATTTCATGTGTTTTGACGTGATTTTACATGAAACTAGAACCATATGTTTAGTACAAATAAAGTCAAGAGATTTGGTAGAATATTAAGTCAGTGAACTTTTTACGCCCGTGTATCGATATATCGCTGTATCGTTGATATTTCTAAATCGATATATCGATACAAAAATTTTAATCAATGACATCCCTGATCTACATATTTTAAAAACTTAACATGCTTAAAGCAAATAGCTAAAATATGTTTTAGATTACAAAGGCCAAATTTAAAATACACTCTTGTCTTTCTTACCTTGCATAATTTTACACTGCACATCATCAAAAAGTTATTTTCAAATTTTGGGGTAAAAAAACCTTGACAGAAACATCACTTATTAAAGACATGGAAATAAGAAACAATATACGAAACTTAGGTCTATTTACTTTAACCTTTGTCTAGGGCATAAAATATGACAATCTTATCGCTAATTCCATATTACGCTGTTGCCATGTGCTTGTTATCACCTTGCCAATATGGTAGATAATTGGTAAATATGTAAGTGAGGTCTGGCTGACATGATCAATTGGTAACCAGTCAACTCATACTGAAGTCAACTCGTACCTTAGTCATCTCGTACCTGAATTGGTCAACTCGTACCTGATTTTTTTTTTCAAAAAAGTAAACTCGTACCATAAACTTTTTTATGCAATATATTTTTTTTATCAATTACCATTTAATATTTGCATTGAAATACTTTATTTTGCTCTTATTTTGCAAAATTGTATCAGAAAATGGAAGGAATGGAGAGAATGTTTTGAAAAAAGTCAACTCGTAGACGGTTCCTGCCCTATGTAATCATTCGTGTTTAGCGTTTCTAAAATAATGAATAACGGGACTTTCAAAATTATATTATTTTCATCATGTTAATGACGAAAATATGTTTCATTTCAGTTCAACTTAGGTTTTTTAAGATACTTTAGGCCCTCAGACATCGAAATTAGGGTTGTAGACATGTTCATTAAATAAGTTAATTTGCTTCCTGTTTTATTTTTGTACCGATTTATGTACAAACTTTAATTTTCTGTGTGAATTTATTTATCAAGGCGATGGAATTTCAGATCAAGTGACAGTAACAGTTAACTGAATTTTGAGAAGACTAGTTACTTCTCGAATGAAAATACCCTACTAAGTTATTTGTTTTCTTGCATGCAACACAGAAAGTTAAAAAAAAACATAACTTTTATAACATATTTCGATCATAAATTTTATTTTTTTCAACTTAACATATGCATGTTTTATGAATATGATAAAAGCAGCTTACTAACAATTGACAATAACTGACTTTCACCTGAAATATCAGTTTTGAAACAAAAGGTACGAGTTGACTACAAAGGGTACGAGTTGACTTTTTAACCGTACGAGTTGACCAATTCAGGTACGATATGACTAAGGTACGAGTTGACTATTCGGTACGAGTTGACCCGGAAGCGATCAATAAGCATGATAAGTGTGTGAAAAAAGTGTGACACTGACCCAGGCCAACAGACACAGGTGATCTTTGTGTCTGCCCATCTATGGGGGCGACACAAAACTAAGCATTTCCTGTTAATAGCAAACTAATTACTTTTGTTCAGTATTTCCATTCATGTACGTGAACACAGATCTAGAAGTGGTCATGACTCATGTTTGGTATAGTCAACATCATGTTTTAAGCCATTACCCAAGTGTCATTTCATAGAATATGTAGAATATCTTTTAAGAAGTCGGTCAAAAGGTACAAAGGCATTGTTTATTTGCCATCCGACTATAAATAAATTTTGTATTGTATTGAAACCTCTCTGTGAAAATTAATTGCCAAATGAGAGCATTTTCTCATTGAAAAATTAACCCAGTCATCTTTGTCTGTGAATGTCATGCGGGTATTCCCTGGGTTAAAATTTAAATTAGCATTTGTAACATTTACCTGTACAGCTCGGTTGAAGACAGTCCCTGCTGTGCCAGCAAAACGCTTTAATTTCCCACCGAAGTTATTTGCATCCATCTTGTGTTGATTTGCTATTCACTTCCGCATTGCTACGGAGTAAAAATTATTTTCGATCAAATTTATTTTCGTTTTTTTTTCAAAGAAAATCATGAAACAAGTACGGAAGGATTTTTTCTTCATCATAGTGCTGCATTATAGATGTTCAGAAAATCAGTATTTTGTCTTTTTGTTATATTTCCTTACAAGAATTAACTGCAGTACCACAAGTTGCCAAGATTTTGTTTCAAAATGGCCGCCACTGTGTTGTTTACTTTTCCAACCTGATATGGAAGCGATTTTAGGAAAAATGTCAGTCCCATGCATGGATATCATAAGTAAATTCAAACAAAACTGAAACAAAAAGGTAGAAAACGAACGGAATCTGCAGTGAGTAAGTGTTTCCAAGCATTCTCCTCATCTGTTGCTGAAAAAATATGATGACTTTTCAACATTGCTCAAGAAGTTAAATACGTGAGACATTTTGTTGTACCTTTACTCCTATCCTGGTCTGTCATTAATTTATATTTAATAACGGGAGTAAATCTCGACCAAAAAGGGTGGATGCATCTTAAGATCCCACATTACTAAGGCCAAAAAAAAATAAATATCTGTGTTTCGGGCAACCCGACTCTCCCTAGCAAACTAGCCTATGTAATATGTATGTTAACATAACTGTTCAACGGTTGATCCGTGCTGATATTTGCTAAGATAGGATTCGGCTGACAAACTGTAAGTAGAAAAAAATATTTTCAAACATTTTTATTTATTTATTGTCCTCGACAGCAGTTTATTCTTGGATACACTTACACCTATATAGATTTAATATACAACATAATATACAACTTATGAAACATCATTGTATTATGCATTTGTAACTTGCGTAGCTGTTTCTGTTTGGACTTTAAAAAAAAATTTAAAAAAACTTTGCCCCTACCCTACCTAGATGTTTTGGGTCCGTTGCCCGAAACACAGATATTCTTTTTTTGGCCTAAGCCTACTGTACTCTGTACTGTAGCATACATGCCGTTCTCCTGGTATTCGCCTGGGTTCCCCAACAAAGCTCATAAAAACTCCAAGTAAATTAAAATGTTGAAAAAAATCCCCAAAAAGCTCATTAAATATCAACCTACGGCCCATTTTAAATATACACAGTCAATACCTTGACATGTGATATATATTGATAATTGGAGTAGTATTGTGTTCAGTCGATTAGGTGACAAAACTGATGTGTTGAAAAAATTTCCAACAAATAAAATCAATAAAAGTTTCAGATTACGAAGATTGATACAGATTTGAATACAACAAAAATTACAAAAGAAAGAAAAATACAAGCCATTGAACAATAAATATTGAGAAAAACATGATTTAAACTGATTTCTTTTAAGCAATTTTCTTCTATTCATTTCAATATGGCCAACAACAGTTTGAAGCGTCTGATATTCGGATAACCATGGATATTTTCCTTGGACATCTTGCCAAAGTCTCTTAGCTCGCCACAAAAAGGTTGAGTTGTGTAGGAAAGTACAATAGTTGCCATTCAACTTCATAATCGTGTGGAAATGGAAATTTGAGGATGAGACAAAGGAAGATGGTTACTTCATCATTATGTCGTCTGTCATAGTGTAACTGATGTTTACTGTTTAGACATGCACATTCCAGGTTTAAACTTTCAGAATATTCAAGAAATATTTTTTTTTTGCAGAATACAACAACATGGCTCTGAAACTGCATATAGATGAGACAAACTGTGGCCCACTGTGCCAGCACCCATCATGTTGGCAGTCCAACACTAGACAAGCAAAAGGTTTCCCAAAGTTAAGGACCAGGCCACCATCTCCACCTGATATAGAACTTGGTAAGCATTTCATATATAGTATTTTACAACTGATGTGAGCTTAACCCATATATACAATTATGTTTCTGGAAGCAATAATTATGCCATTTTCCCTGTACTTGTATTGGTTGTACAGATTTGTTCTCACTGCTAATCTGAGGTTAGTCTGTCTATCTTTACCTTCAGATTAGCCAGAAGTGATTTCAGATTCAGATCTGACCAATCAAAAGTCAGAGTATTGTCTTGGTCTCAAAGACAATGATGTTGACTTGAGCCTCTTGATTTTTTCTTGGTTTTTATCTCATATTTCTGAATGCAATACTGATATGCATAGGAATAGTGTTTTGTTTTAGCTCACATCAGCAACATAAAGTTACTATTATAAATGTCTAATATAGTGTATTTTCAATTCCATTGCCTATAACATTGTCAGCTATCATGAACAGAGTTAAGCAGCATGTACATTGTAACAGTAATATCAGTTATCTTGTATAGAGACAGCTACTAGCCTAGACAGAGTACCACATATGACAAACCAGAATCCTCTGTCATGTGTACCAGCTGTGTCTGTAACCACACACCAGCATCAGTTATAATTAGCTTTTAAGACCCAGTAGCACAATTACAAGTAGCTCTTATTTTACCAAGAAAGATGTCTTACTAGCGGAAATATTTTTATTTGTACCAAAATCATTCCTATCTTTGCTTTTTAAATCGAAGTGCGGAAAATGTACATGTAAGCAATATACCACAGTATTTTTTTCAATGATATTGCAAAAAGCAAGAAAGGCTTATACTTCTTTGTATCAGCTCTTTTTTGTGACTTGAACATGAAAGAAAGGCATTCAGTATTGTCTTGGTCTCAAAGACAATGATGTTGACTTGAGCCTCTTGATTTTTTTCTTGGTTTTTATCTCATATTTCTGAATGCAATACTGATATGCATAGGAATAGTGTTTTGTTTTAGCTCACATCAGCAACATAAAGTTACTATTATAAATGTCTAATATAGTGTATTTTCAATTCCATTGCCTATAACATTGTCAGCTATCATGAACAGAGTTAAGCAGCATGTACATTGTAACAGTAATATCAGTTATCTTGTATAGAGACAGCTACTAGCCTAGACAGAGTACCACATATGACAAACCAGAATCCTCTGTCATGTGTACCAGCTGTGTCTGTAACCACACACCAGCATCAGTTATAATTAGCTTTTAAGACCCAGTAGCACAATTACAAGTAGCTCTTATTTTACCAAGAAAGATGTCTTACTAGCGGAAATATTTTTATTTGTACCAAAATCATTCCTATCTTTGCTTTTTAAATCGAAGTACGGAAAATGTACATGTAAGCAATATACCACAGTATTTTTTTCAATGATATTGCAAAAAGCAAGAAAGGCTTATACTTCTTTGTATCAGCTCTTTTTGTGACTTGAACATGAAAGAAAGGCATTCATATCAGTATATTAATTGTTCTTTATCAGAAAATTCAATGTGATCCTGGGGATTTAAGTAAAGTTACATGACCCGCACTGGTGGTGTGTATCATACTGTAGGACTGTGTTTTCTTTTTTCACAGATTTGCCTACAGTAAAGGTGTGTAATATGTTAGATGACTATGGTGAGGATAGCAGAGATTTGTTTCCATCAAGGTATGGCGGTAAACCTGCCCATGATAGGAGAGATCTGTATCCTGTGCTAGATAAGCCAATTAGAACACAAAGGTATACATGTGCAGAAATACACACAACTTGACTATAGTTTATTAAAGAAATAAGGTCCTTTCAAATAGTATTTATCAGCTAATAAACAATACTTTAGAGTTATGATATACATTTATAGACCACAAAGGATGTAGACCTGAGTGGTTAATAACTATTAACTAAGCATAAGAACAACAAACCATTGACGGGACCATAAACAATCTATACAACAACAACAAACCATTGTTTATTAGCTTATAAACAACACTTAAAAGGATAGTTTTTCAATTCGACTATGACTAAATATTACAAATTTTCAATTAGAGAAAGAAATATTGTAGATGCAAATATTTACTTCTATATTATGTGACACAATTGTAATGTCGTATTACATCATAATGATTTCTTTATAAACTGCCCATGTGTCAAACTGTTACTTACTTGTGCAGAAATTACCATAATTTATTTCCTTCTTTGTTTGAATGACCAACAAGCCATACCATGTTAGAATACTGAAGTTATATATGTTTGATTAGTTGGTTAAGAGTCTCTAAACACATGTTTTTTGTTTGTTTTAAACGGGCATCTTATAAACACAGCACAGGAAATTTGTAGTAAATTTGTGTTACTTTGCAAAATGAGAAATTTGTAACAGGTGAACATGGAGGTCAAATTTTAGTTATTATCTGTTTGCTTTACAATTTTACATTTTAAATTATTTTGTTTTGCAGTATTAAAATGACAAGGGCACCACAGACTTCACCCAAATCAGGGCCCAACTCAGGAGCACCCATATCCAAATTTAAAGTAGTTGAGGTTGGTTTACTTGTTTGAAAAGTTTTTAATACATGTGCAGTACTGATTAAGCCCATAGGAGATGTTATATTAATTGTTATTATTTATAGTCCTACTTGAAGAATTTTATTCATAAGATATGTGTGTTGTACTTAGTGCTGTCTTGTAAGTTTTATATTCTTTAGCTCATTAACAGCAGTTTGATTTCCTCTGGTATTGGTTATATTCTAAGTTTTGTAATGGCTTCTTGCAACTTCATTTAATCTTTTTTGATCCTCATTCCATATGGAATCAAACACAAAGTAATAGAGAGGCAATATGGAATTTAGTATTTTGCCAAAGGACACTGCCATGTTGGCACTGATGGGGATTGAACCCTGGACCCGCCAGTCATGAGGCAAACTTGCTACAACTGTGCTACAGCAGCTATAAAGTGAAAATTGGACCATTGATGTCCAAAATACTAGATTTTTGTAATCTGCCTGAATAAAACAAATACCAGGGCATGACAAAAATGTGGAAACAACATTGTTTAGTGGATGCAAGTTTTACTGTTCCTCTTACAGGTACAAGAAGTATTTGACCCCGAAGATCTACAAGGGACATGGGATGAAACGTTTGTACCAAAGTCCTACTATGTATGGGTACCTAATACCAAGAAGAAAAGAAGACGACAGAAAATGGCAAAGGGTCCTCAAGAGAGGTGAGAATAGTGTTACATGATTTTGTTGTTATAGTTACAGAATAAATAAGTATGATCATTATCATGGTAGTTTTTGACTTGTACTCACACAGACATTAGATTATGGCAACAAATAGAAAAAAACCAGTGTAAAGTTCTTAAATGCATATTCTAGTGTTTTAAACTCATATTTGTACAGAGAATGGCTAGTTGATGTCTGCCAGTTGCCTAAAAAAAATGTCATTTCATTATTTGACTTTTCATAACATTTAATAAGGTTATCATGAATGAATACAGAAATACTGTAGTTTTTGTGCCATACGTTAACAAAATGATACAAAACTCATGTATTTACAATAATCATTATCATACAATATTTAATACTGAAATGGCATACTTTATGCAGTAAAAGTGTTTGGCTGAACAAGCCATACCTGAGGGTGCCACCTTGATAAAGTATGTTGAATGCCTTTTTTGGGGAAGAGGGCTCACAACCCCATTTAGTTTCAAACTAGCTACCTGCAGGCTAATGGCAGAAACCGTCAACTCCATATCTCTTCAATTGAATGATATTACTTTGTTCTGTGTCTTTAACATTTTTTGGGTCATAAGGGGAATAAATAGACAGGAATAAGATATGTTTTAGAAGTAACTTTTATGTTTTCCCTTCTAGCCCAATGGCAAAGCTTAAGGACAAAGGGTCTGTGAAGTTCAAGGACATGACAGAAGATATGGTACCTAAAGAAATAGAGAGCACCAGGATAACAGCACGGGTAGGTCCAATATCACATCTGTAAATTATAATGTGCTATGGAAAACATTTTATAGATTTGTTAATAAAAAACTCAGAATTTTTCACATTTTTTGGCACATTTGAGATGCAAACAGCCTGCAGACTTACACACATTTCTGCTTCATTTAACTTATTCTGGCAATTTCAGCTTACTGACATGTATATTATGCTCAATTAAACCAGCTGCAGTCATTTGCAGTCCAGTGAGCAGGTGTGACTATAGACGCAGTTTGGCCTGTCCAGTTTTGTAGATATTTTTCTAAAATAAATACAGATAGCTCTCATATAATTACATACCATACATGTATATGTTAACTATAATTTTGTTATTTTTTGATTTGATAGTTTAAAGGAGAGTCAAGTGTGTGACATAGAAAACTTAATGAAATTAATTGAAGAAATAATCAGAAATGTCCATCCATTGTAAAAGGTAGCTTTCTAGAATTTAATGATGTTACAGCTCACTGGACCATCAGTTAGACCAAGTGCTACCACACTGATATACTCCTGAGAGAGAGGGAGAGAGAGAAAGAGAGTGAGAGGGATTATTCATTTTATTTATTCTCAAAATAATGATAAATATACCCATAAGAAGCCATTTAAGGTCAAACGTTTGTTTAATAAAACAAAAAATTTGATATGGAACTTTCTTGTTTGGTGGTATTTTTACATTATTATATTCTCTAAATTTTTACTAATTTGTAATACAGTAAACAGTAAAATCTGATTTACCTGGCACCATGTTTTAATGCAAAAATGTCATATCTGGCACATGGTATTAATGTAAAAATGCTTTATCAGGCACTTTCCCGTCAATGGTGCCATTTATATAAAATATATAACTGGAAACCTGTTTAAGCAACTAGCTGTAAATCACTTTAAATGGTCCCAAAGGTTGCCAGATAAACCAGGTTCCACTGTATAAATATCCATTTCATTTGCTTATAACATGTTTAGTTAAAGTAATAAACTTTCTTCATTCACAATTTTGCGCACGATAATTGCAGTGGGACGACTGGCCCATCTTGAAGGTATAGACTCTCACGTACATGTTCCATGTGATATACTAGCAAACTTTCACAGTATATATGTCTCTATGTTGACTAATACTATAGATAGAACAGTGTTGGAGAAAAACAAAACCCAACAAATTTATGGAAAAAAAAACATGCTCCAATAGTACTGATAATACAATAATGACCTGAAATTATGTGGGTTTTGTACATTGTATCCGGTGAGGGAATTAATTCTTTTTATGGAACGAAGGATCACATGAGAATTTTGGCATTGTTCCAGAATATTCTAAATTTCCAAATTGGTGTAGGGCCTGTTGATATGTGCAGTTTTTGAAAAATTTATCAGTTGAAATGCAATAAGTGCAGACAATGGTCAGTTTATGTTCTTGCAGATCATGGTCTACACTGGTTGTGAAGGCTGAAAATATATGACTGCTGCAGTGCATGTGGTATACATGTTTTTCCTGGGGGATTTTTATGTACCCAAACACTGAACAAATTAGTATTTTTGAAAAGTTTAAATTGTATGAACAACCAAAACATGAAATTTACATGGTTGCAGACATTTTCTTAAATAATTTACTGTGAAAGTTTTTTCTTATTACTTCAAAACTTTTATATGATTTATATTTCTTCATGTATCTTATAGGTCTGGTGATCTTTAACTTTCTTCGTTTGTAAATACTATACTTGACTGTGTATTTTTTCCTAATTCTCAAAACATCTGGTATATACCGGTTGTGGCTTTGAAATGCACAGTTCTTGCTGAGACGAAACACTGTGTGCTAATAAATGATTCGCAAATAAGATATGTTGTAGTAAGGAAAGTTGTCTGGAAAATGAAAGATTAACAAATGGGACAATGAAAGAAGAAAAAAGATATACTTTTGAAACCATCTTATTCTGTTTTTCATGATGTCTTGATACAAAACATGACAATTTTGGTTTCATGAAATTGGATTTATTTGTTAGCACACAAGACGTCAGATCTCGTATAGTGAAACTTCACTGTAACATAATGTACATGTCTATAATAAGCCCTGATGTGCGAAAAACAACATAGTATATTAGGACATAACAACCATTGAGAGAACCTGAGTTTTATTCTATTACAAGTATGGTACAGGTCTTAATGCAAGCCTAAAGGGTGTAACTTTTGAAAGGGAGTATATAATAATTTTACAGTTTTCTTAGATAGGAATATCTCAATTTTTCACATACTTTCATGACACTGATCTGAAGAATTTGGTTCACGGCTGTCAGACTTTTCTATTTTGTATATAAATCATATCTGTATCACACTAAACAATTGATATGTGTTTTATAAATGTTTTCTTGGATGATCAATATCATGAAAATATGTAACAAATGGAGAAATTGTGCATCTCTCCTAGAATCTAGAACTATGTTCTAAAATACGAATGGGTGGGGGTTGATGGGTATTTGTGATTACTACAGACATGGAGATGTTGGTTTTCGCACAGCAAGGCAGTTTACTATATAGTTTAAAAACAGTAATTAATTGAATGTATATATATATTCTTGTGTAAGCAAAACCAGATATATTTTGATTTCTAGTTACTCTTTAGTATACTTTACTGCATAGACAACTTATAACTAGTAGATGCTTTAAAGATTGGAACTAAACCTAAGATTAAACGTTACTTCTTGTATATTTTCAACTGAACTTCTTAAAACATAATGTGTAGTTAAACTGGACTTCTTTAAACATATGTGTATTTAAACAGTTCTATGTGTGGAAGGTATGGACAAACACAATATGCATGAAATGTTGAATATATTGTTTTCATCACAAACAATATGCAACAGTGATGGGAATGAATTTTTTCACATTGCAGTAAATCTTTCTTTCTATCTATATTTTTTTTCTCTACTTTATAGTGGTGAATCGCACTTTTACTCTTTCTACCACATTTTATACTGTTAAGTTAGTGAGTGCACTTATTATATATTTTTATCATGAAGTTGTTGAAAGCACATGGTACAGTTTGTACCATATAGTTGATGTGTGCACATGTTACATTGTAATTTTGACTTTCTGCACACTAGCCATTGAATGAGAAGCATAAATACAGACAGTACAATCGGGTAACTAGCTACTTGGTTTATGGTATAACTTTGGTGTCTGTTTCATTGTTATAATGCTTAGTTTGGAAACTTGGTGTTAGGTGGTATCTTACCAGTTTTTTTACTGATTAAGTAGTGTGCATCAGTGATATTTTTTTCAAAGACAGTAATTATGTTAATATACATTTTAGCAAAATTCTATACCAGGAACTTACAAGTGGCTTGTACAATTTCTTAAGGTTTTTGGTTGGAATTTAAGCATTAGGTATTGTTGATACAGCGTAGTTAAACCACTGGAGCAGTGTTAAACCTATAGGTCAATGTAACATGTTTAGTTTGTACTAATTTGCTTTAGCTCAGCTTTAATTAATTTTCCTGTTGAGACATTATCTCTGTGATTGAACCAATCATTTATGAGAGCAAGCAACTGTCTTCACTAGAACCCATTCACTGCTGGATAAATTAAGGCGTAAATGGTATTAAGTATCTTGCCAAGTGGCTGGACATGGGATTTAGACCTGATCCTCCTGGTTGCAAAATTAATGCTTCAATAATTATTCCACTGTGACCAAGTACCCTATGCTCCACTTTAACATTTTAAGAGAGGTGGGTAGGGGGGAATCTTTTCCCCAAATACTCAAATGGCTGTTTGAGACAAGTTTGACTGTAGATTGATCACAGAGAAAAAAAAATACCTTTATCGGGCAGTGACTGGTTATAAACTGAGGTAACTTCAGACAGATACAGAAAAATGACAGAAAAATATTGAAACTGGCTCTGCCTTCTAGTGTTACATCTAGTAAAATACAATCTCAGTATATAAACAAGTTTTACTGTAATACATAGATAGCACTTACATGTAGTAATGTTTGCACTTGGTACGCATTTTAGTTGAGTTCCTTTTGGACACAGGGGTTTGTTATACTGACACAATGGTGGTGGTATTTTCATATTGATTGCTTTTCTCTTTCAATGACAACATATAAAATGGCATACTGCCACTGTAATATATTGTATATTGATATTTATCATATTGATATATTATATTTTGTCATCTTTTTTTAATCTTTTGTAATCTTTTTTTTGTCATAAAATCAAATTAACTGTCATTGCTAAGCTATTTTTATTTCCCTGCGGTTTGTTAGCAATGCCACTACTTTAGTTCTTAAGAATAATATTTTTTCATATTTCAGAAAAAGCGGCGTCAGCACAATCACCCACATTGCGACAGTACACTATGTCTGCCCGCACAACGCAAGCATCTTCTAAAATGGAATTTGACCATGAAGGGTAGGTAACATTATATGTTTTGAAATACATTACAACACTAAGCAACACTTTAGTTATTCAATATTTTTAGCTCGACTATTCAGAGAATATGGAGAGCTATTACAGTCACTTGTGCGTCGGCGTCGGCGTTGCTTCTTTGTCAGATAACTCTTGTATAAATTTAGTACAACTTATGGCCCTTGTTTGACTTTGAAAATTTGGTTAAAGTTTTGCCTGCTAGGTACTATCATGCACATATTTCAGTAACAACTTATGATATTGACTTGAAACTTCGTTAATGTCTCTAGGGGTGTCACACAGTCAAGTCAGATAACTCTTGTATAAATTTATTACAAATTATGGCCCTTGTTTGACTTTTAAAATTTGGTTAAAGTTTTGCCTGCTACGTACTAAATTTGGTTAAAGTTTTGCCTGCTAGGTACTATCATGCACATATCTCAGTAACCACTTATGATATTGACTTGAAACTTTTTTAATGTCAATAGGGGTGTCACACAGTCAAGTCGGATAACTCTTGTATAAATTTAGTGCAAATTATGGCCCTTGTTTGACTTTGAAAATTGGGTTAAAGTTTTGCCAGCTAGGTACTATCATGCACATATCTCAGTAACCACTTATGATATTGACTTGAACTTTGTTACTGTCTTAAGGGGTGTCACACAGTCAAGTCAGATAACTTGTATAAATTTGATACAAATTATGGCCCTTGTTTGACTTTGAAAATTTGGTTAAAGTTTTGCCTGCTAGGTACTATCATGCACATATCTCAGTAACCACTTATGATATTGACTTGAAACTTTCTTAAGGTCTTAAGGGGTGTCACACAGTCAAGACAGATAACTCTTGTTTAAATTTAGTGCAAATTATGGCCCTTGTTTGACTTTGAAAATTGGGTTAAAGTTTTGCATGCAAGGTACTATCATGCACATATCTCAGTAACCACTTATGGTAGTTATATCAAACTTAGCAATAGTGTTCAGGGGTGCATTTTGTATCAAGCAATTAATTTACCAAAAATTAAATATATAGTGATAGATTTTGACTTTTTTTATGATTCAACTTTCCTAGTTTATACTTAATAGTTAGCAGAATTTTGTTTTGCTATTATACTGATAAAAGTTTTGTTTTATTAGCAAACACCCACAATAGTCGAGCGTGCTGTCTTATGGACAGCTCTTGTTTGTTTTAACCTTCATACTTGTTAAAATATAATTGAGTTATGCTTTAGTTTTACACTTGAATCCCAGTATTTCTTGAAAGAGTTTCAATGCCGTGCAATTTACGCTGGATCAGACCTTATTCTGTGATTGCTAATACTAGTATGAGTTTTAATGCCAAAAGATAGATGGGTATCTTTTATTACCTCCTCATAGGGAGAGTGCAGGGAGAGAGTTAGCATACTTTAAAAGACTTGAGGTGGTAAAATTATACACAACTGCTACAGAATGCCTGATACAGTTTTATAATGTGGTTTCATTTGTAGGGATATTTCGCACACACTAAGATCAACATGTACTACAAATAGTCACTCGGAAGATTATTATCACCCTGGGTAAACATACAGTCCTTGATATATTGACTATAAATTGTAAATGAAAATGCATGATGCATGATGCACGATCATAACCTTTACCCTGCTGGCAGCAAGTGATACTGCCTCTGTGACAAGTGCAGATCATGATCAACCTGCACCTCCATGCAGTCTGACCATTATCTCCACTGTTCGCTTTACATTCAGTAAATTCTAACTGAACAACCCTATGAGTCACTAATGGTATTGTCCAAACATGAGGATGGACAAGTTCATTTTAGAAGTATAGCCGGGTAAGGGTTTAGTATACATGTATGTGCCAGTAATTTACTCCGCTTTTAATTGACTGAATACTTAGTCAACAGGTAGACCAAACTAAGATGATATATAATAGTGCATGAAATAATGTAAGGCATAAAGTATATTAAGCTAAAATAGAATGAAATTAATTGCATGTTGCATGATTCAGGTTCCACAAAATACAAAGTAGGTTTTTACCCATGAAAATAACTTAAAATAGACAATGTAGGGTGTGCATTTTACAGAGATATCTGTAAATTTACTAATGATAATTTATATATTTAGTTACCGTAGATCTGGGCAAATAAGTGTGCCCATACCATCAAGGCTAAGCGGGTGGCGAACACCCGGTCAGATGGTGTTGAGGTAAAAGGCAGCTTTGACACTATGTTGCTTCTGTACACAAAGGCTGAAGTGAAATACTGTATCATTGCATACAAACATTTTAAAGATAACTGTGAAATGCTATATTTAATCATTACCTTGCACTGTTGCCGATCAATGTTGAACTTTGCAGTTTACTGCTTATTGTAACATACATCACTGCTATCAGATACTGATAAATTATATACCCAGCACCCCACCCATTTGCCAAAGGTCACAGATGTAACTTAAGGTTCCAGTTTTTAAGCCCCAGTTTTTATGTTCACTTCATATCTTTTGAATCCAAGAATAGATCTAAAAATAACTTGGAACATACGTAATCACCTTAGTCAGATGACATGTAGAGCACATGTCGGTTAAGGCCTTCCAGCCAAATGTCAAGGTCACAACCTATTGTCTAGGGTTTTAGCCCAAACTTTGTGACTGCTCCATATGTCTTGAGCCCCATCAAGGATTTTAAAATAAAATAAAATTCTTTTTCACAATCTATTATTCTTTGCATACTGATTGAGTGTGATAGTTAGGAAAGTACAGAGCCAAAGCTTTACTTGCTTGTTAACCCTCTAAGGCTTTATTTGGCTTCCTTAATACTAACCTTGAAAGATCTAAACAAATTACTGTATGTCAATTTACATCTTTCTATTATGTCCACTACAGGACAATTTTAGAATTTTATATAATTTCATATAGGCTATGTCAAAACATCAAAAGTTGAATGATGAAGAGTGCATGGGTCCAACAAACAAAGTTTTATACAGTGAACTGTCTTCACAAGACATTTCTTATAAAAGATGGTTTAAATATTTATTTATTTATCATGTTTATTTCTGTATGAAAATGAATTAATTGACAGCAATTCAATAGCATCATCTGAACTTACTATACACATCATGATTCTGTCTTGAAGGTTGGAACTTTATGCTGATAATATCATTTCACGATAGCAATTTTATTAAAATGGAATATTTTTTGTAAATTTACTGTTTTTAAAAATTGCTTTCATTTCCAAACACTTTAGACTTCAGATAACATTATATACAAGGTAAATTTTGTTTGAATGTTATTTTTAAGTCACTCATAGCTTGTATGACAGATGCCTTTATATGATCACATCCTGAGCAAATTGATAAAACTTACTGTCCCTCCTTGAAGAAATTTCATCAAACTTTATTTGACTTCTTCTGATATGTAATACACGAGTTTACAGTTTCGAGCCTGTACAGCATAGATATCCGAAGCGTATCAAATGAACTTGAGAGTTAACTCCCTTGAATTTTGAGTAAACTGAATGTATTACGCTTATAATCTATAGAAAATAAGGTATTTGTAAGCTGTTGGTCTGACATGGTTGCTCGTGATATTGTCACAATAAATACATCATTGGAAAGCTTATACCATCTTAGTTTTCTAAAGATATGCAATTTGATACATTTTGTTTAACCACAAACATTGAATCAGTTGCTAAACCGAACCATATATCGGGAATTTTACGTAGAAATTACATAGTCGGTAACATTTACTCAATAAAAATCCATAAAGATAGACAGGAATTAGCCACGTTTGAAACTGAAAAGCCGTGTATTATTTATTCAGGTAGAAAGAGATCTTACCTGAAATTAAGAGGCCAGAGTAAAATTCTTAAAACTGTACATCGTAGAAATGTTATTGCCTATTAATTCTTACATACTGGTACAGTAAATTGGTCAATTGTTTGCTTCGCATAATCTAATAATGTAATTAAAGGAGGAATGTTTAAAGCCATTTCTGTTGGCGTATATAATTTTCTGAAATCTTTTAAAGGAATTGCTTTTTTCAGTTGGAAATTTAATAAAATATTTTATATTTTGAACTTCAAAAGCTTTTAATTTGACATCCATAATAAAAAGAATTAATTGAATTAATTCAGTGATACCAGTTTGTGGCAGCCCTCAGATGTACATTTTAAGATTTTAATAAAAATAAAAATGAAAAATGATAAACAAAAATCTGTCATATATAGCTGTGACTTTCATATATTATTATTTTACAGCTCTGTATATATTCAGTACCCCTGTACCAGTAGAAATTGTATTAGATGCTATATACATGTACTCCCAATGTTTCCCCATTTTTAACATGTTTAGTGTTATGTGCAGTAGTATAAATGTTGATGTATTCTATTTGTCCAAAAATATTTGGAAAATGAATTTAAATCATATGCATTATTCTAGACTGCCAAAAATGCAGGGTGCACTTAGTTAGGGGCAGGGCTTTTTTACATGCTTGAATGCTGGAGTAGCATAAAATACACCTTTGCTTCTAGAAGAATTTAACACCTTTATTTGATAAAATGTCCTTTACTATGCTACGAGAAATAAAGAGATGCTTCTCCAAGGAATTTAATCATTAAAGAAATTTGACACTGTACAATGTATTAACTTTTGCATTCTGTAAATATCTGACACAGTAACAAACGTTTGACATTGTCAGACATGGTACCAGTAGGTACCACAAATATCTGACACAGTAACAAACATTTGACATTGTCAGAAATTGGTACCAGTAGGTATCACAAATATCTGACACAGTAACAAACGTTTGACATTGTCAGACATGGTACCAGTAGGTATCACAAATATCTGACACAGTAACAAACATTTGACATTGTCAGAAATTGGTACCAGTAGGTATCACAAATATCTGACACTGTAACAAAGTTTGGCATTGTCAGACATGGTACCAGTAGGTATCACAAATATCTGACACAGTAACAAACATTTGACATTGTCAGAAATTGGTACCAGTAGGTATCACAAATATCTGACACAGTAACAAACGTTTGACATTGTCAGACATGGTACCAGTAGGTATCACAAATATCTGACACAGTAACAAACGTTTGATATTGTCAGACATGGTACCAGTAGGTATCACAAATATCTGACACAGTAACAAACGTTTGACATTGTCAGAAATTGGTACCAGTAGGTATCACAAATATCTGACACAGTAACAAACGTTTGACATTGTCAGACATGGTACCAGTAGGTATCACAAATATCTGACACAGTAACAAACATTTGACATTGTCAGACATGGTACCAGTAGGTATCACAAATATCTGACACAGTAACAAACGTTTGACATTGTCAGACATGGTACCAGTAGGTATCACAAATATCTGAAATTATCTGAAACTTTAAGGATCGTTAAACATTAACACAAGGGGAACGGTGGTGTAGAGGTTAAGGTGTAGGCCGCTCATCCCGGAGGTTGCGGGTTCAAGCCCAACTGGGGTCACAACCGTACTTCCTCATATGACACCAGTACTGGTTTATCCAGGAAGCGGACTCGAGAGTGATTCGATAAGCTACAAGCTTTCTTCACAATCGGGCTAAAATAAATTAGTATATGCTAAGCATTTGACAGAGTAACACATTATGTGAAATGGTAATAAACAGTTGATATAGTAACACTCATCTGACACAGTAACAAACATCCTGAAATAAAAACATAAGTCAATCAAAAATGAAGGGTAAGACAATTTACTTCCATACAATATTATCACCAGATATTTCTTTGAATAACTGTTTTACTCTTTCTTTACATATTTGATTATTTCCGCCTCTACTCTTTTTCATATTTTGATATACATGCATTGCATAGTTTCAATGATATGACTAGAAAGTATATATTTTTTACTTTTAATAAGAAAAGTCAGAAATTTAAAACCACCACATTCTGCTTTGACTCTTGAACAGGCAAATTGTCAGTGTAAATAGATATGTCATAAAAGTTTTGAAAAAATCTACAAAGAACATATGCTTTAATGTAGGCGTTATGTATTACAAAATGTATTGTTGAATTTTTGCTATATAAGAATTTTGCACAAAATGGTATGGTGACTGTGTCAGCTAATACCAGGAGGGATTGGTAGTTTAGATTCCACAAAATGGTATTTTTCCTAAGAGGGGTATTTTACTTAAAATTATATTACCTTTCAAAATAGGCTTATCTATGGTGAATTAATGCTTTGAAAACATGTTAAAAGTAGTTTAGACTGATTTCTGATGTTATAAGCAGATTGAAATGAACATTAACCTTACAAAAAATACTGTATACCCCTATTTAGGGTCCGGGGGGGGGGGATTACATTTCTTTATTTTTTCCAGACCAAAAAATGATTTTAACTTGATCCAACTACATATTACTATATTAAATTTTTTTTTTATTTGTTCAGTTCGGTAATATACATTTTTTCTGAGAGTGTAAATTGGTACTTAGATGTTTTCTAAAATCATGATGGTCAATTTGAAGGGTAATATAGATTTACTGATAAGGTTAGTAAATTGATATTTTCTTTATTATCTGCAGTATACTAGCTATAGCTGAGTAGAGGAAAGCTTGAATGTTTTGCTATATTTTAGTATCAGCGAGTTGCTTGATTTGCCGCGGGATATCCTGGTCCAGGTGCTCGACAACACACGCCAAAGGTAAGTGTGCACTGAGACATGTTAATGAATGCAAGGATATATTTTTAAGAAATGTACATCTAGACTTGCTGGTGTGGATCCTGTCAGTCTGTGGAGTACTCAATATTGCAGGGTTTGTTTTGATGTCCCCCGAAGCTTTGCCCTTCAGATATCAAGGATTGTACTCAACTCTGTTGGAATTTATTGTCATGAATATAAATTTTCACATTAAGGTTTACGAATGCACACACATTTGCTGAAATTTAATTTCATATAAAAAGATAAAAGTCATGGGTTTATTTTAGCAACAAGTTTAACACAAAAAGTTAACAGAAAACACTATGTTTGATTATAAGTTAAATGATATTGTGTCTATGTCTGAAAAGAAAAGTTATGGAAAGTTACTAAAATGCTTTATTTTGGTTTTTTTTACTATGGGTTAATATGTTTAAAAAAGGTAACCAATGCTGTTTTACCCCAGGCAACTGACTAAGTATTCACTGAATTTCCTATGACCCATCATATTTATGCTGGCCAGTAAACAGTAACAAGGGGTACAGATGCATGCACTGGAAATCAGTTACTACTATCCGGTTTCATGCAGCTAAACAGGAACTGTGCATGCATGCATAATTTTTTAAAAATTATGGACTTATTTCTACTAGAAAGTTTGATGTTTATACATCGCTTCATTGCACTTTGTTAATGTAATTCATATCACTATGTTCTGTAGATAAAAGATAACTGAACTGATTTTTGTTGCAGTGATTTAATGTCGCGGGACAAGATTCGGGAGATTATTCGGAGGTTTATGCCACCGTCACTGGAGCGAGGCAACACTAATATGTCATTGGCTAGTCAGGACTTGTTACAACAGAAAAAACTTAACTTACACGAAGGTAGTAACAAAGTTATAAATGGGCAAGAATCAACGTACATACCTGTTACACATTGGGAAAAACCCAGTATTCCATCAGCTCCATGTGTATGATACACCTTTTGATGATGATGTAAAGAAAGATTCATTGATTTTCCACAATACATTATATCTGTAACTTTAATAAGTTTTTTAACACATAAAAACTTCGGCAAACAAATCATAGCTCTTAGCTGTGTTTCAAAGTAATAAAGGTGTACAAAACGTAAAATGCTAATGTTTCAGGCAACAAAAATGTCCGCCAGTCGCACCTTATGGAGACAAAGCCAGTGTTTCACCTAGATGATGACATCATTGATGATGAGGAAGTGGATGAAGATATGGTGAGCCACTATGGATCACTGAAAGAGCTCTACTTTGGAGGCACTGAACATTCCAGGGCGTTCAGCAAATACAAAAGACCTTTACCATCAATTACAGGTATTCTTAGTCCACCTCCTTTGTCAAGTTGTTAGAGTTGCTGACTTGAAATCACTGTAACTTCTTATAGATTGAGGGTCATTGGTTCGAGCCCTGCTTTAGGCCATGTACTTTATGTGAGACAGTTGGCAGTTTCTTTTTTAGGTACTGGTTCTTCCCAGGAACAATGGTTAAAGAAACCGCCAGCCTGTTAAAATGACCATGGATGTTAAACTGATGCAATAACATAACAGGTATTCATTGATAAATGGAGGGTTTATCATGAATACTGTGTTTGTATCTAAATAAAGAAGCAGACAAAATAGTTTGGTGATCAACCCATGAAAGCTATTAATATAATGTTTTCACTGAAACACTTTTAGTGGAGAAAAAGAAAATAAAAAAGTTCAATGAACGGATTAAAAAATATGACCATGTAAATTGGCTAAAGTGTACTCACTAGGGCACCATTTGTAAATATATTAACTGCAGTATATTGCTAGAAAGTTGACAGTATGGTACTGGCTATAACTGATTTAGCCATGCATCACTCAAACTCATGTTATGTTCTACTATGTCTTTGTTACTTTTATACTAATTCTTCATCTTGAAAGTTTTGTTTCACTGTCAGATGGTGAGAGCTAAGGCAAAACTAGAGTTTTCTTACATATCTGGTACCATCATTGCCCTTGTTTCAGCATGCATACAGAAATAAAAACAAGTTCTAATGGGTTACCTACCATGTCTCTCTAAGTGTGAAAATTGGCATTTTTTATACAGGGTAGGGTTGTTGTAGTGGTCCTTTCCAGGAATAATGGTTATGTATTCAATACAGTTGAAACAGGTGTTACACCTTGAGAAACAACAAGACAAATAAGTACTGTCATGGTTTCTAACGACAGCATGTTGTGATATTTCATTCTTTTTACTACAATGAAGACATGTACAATAGAGATGATCTTTTTACAGGTGGAAATCGTGCAGTATCAGTTGGTGACGTGTTGGCCACCAAGATTCCATCAATATCTCTAGGATTACCAGAGTTACCCAGTGGTATCAAACATACAAAGGCATTCACTTACTCCAAGAAGGCTGACCTGGACTTTACATTAGGTATTCCTTTTTCTAGAATTATCAGATATTTCAGGCTGTATTTACCATGTACATGATTCTGCTACTACTTTCAGTTAATACATTCATATAGGCAATACAAATATTCAAATTACCATTACTGTCAATTACAGGTATTTGTTTGTTAAATAGAGAGCTTGTCATATTTGTATATAAGTAAAGAAGCAGATGTTATAGTACGATACTGGTCGACATGTGTATCATTTAAAAAAAAAATCTGTATAAAAAATCTTACTTGAGTGAGAATTTAATAAAAAAGTCAAAAAATGTTAGTGGATTCTGATGAAAGTTGGTTGTTTATTAAAATTGGGCTCATTTGTAAACAGTAATGATTTTACAAGGTTTAAGAAGTAGATTTATACATGTTTGTAATTTCCTTTACTTTAAAAACCTCTTTTAATTCACTCCATTCAAATGTGTTGATTCTGTTTGTTGTAAAGCTTGTTACTTATTCTGGGTACATACTGTACATGTGTATAATAACTCAATTAACATACAGGAAGTTCTGCTGGTTCTACTAGAAAGACCCCAACATCAACAAAAGGTTTAATGCCACTTATTGTACAAGGGTCTGAGGGATTTCCATATCTTATTATCTAGTCACATTTTCTCATATCTGTCCAGATCATTTTTCCGAACAAAATATGTTATTGACAGCATTTCTTATAAGGGAATATGATAATAACTACTTATAGATACATTTTCAGTTGAAAACTGGGTTGGTTTAATAATGAAAATCTTTTAAAATAAATCAATCCATGTGGCTTGTGAGGAATGTAGTAACCATACTGAACAGGGCTATGTGTTGACTACATACTATTAGATCTAGCAGACAAAAAGTTGGAAATTTTGAAGTTAGATGTTATATGCCAGCATTTAGAACACTTCTTTATTGGTAGATCTATGTGTAATAATTGGAACAAAGAAGCAACACAGATATGCATTATGTCAAAGTCTGGACAGATATGTGTAAAGGTGAATTTGTCTACTATTGTAGGCAATTACAAACAAGAAACCAGGTTTTTCAATGCTTTACTGAAATATCTGTGAAAGTGTATAACATCAAATACAGGTAAACATGTATAAACCAGTATTATTCCATACCAAACAGCCAGTTACACAGTAAAAACACCTGTAAAACACTGTATTGGTGTATCGGGCACCCCCCCACCCCTCCTTGGTTTCAAAAGTTTGTCAACAATTGTTTTTGCTTAAAAAGTTCTTTTAGGATAAATCATTGGAATTTAGGTTGAAATGGTTCAAATTTGATGCCATTTTCAAACTTGTTTTGCCCCACTGCTGATATGACATAGACACAGAAAGCCAACTGCCAATATTAGACTATTTTTTAATATACATGTACATCCCTTTATTAGCTGCACAAAAAAATTTTGTATATGGCTTTTTGTCAACCATAAATAATTCAGTTTGGTATTTTACTGCTAAAATAAGTATTTCAGAATGACAGCAAAGAAACCTGGTTTCAATCTAGACTTTATAAAGCCAGAGGTGAAGTGTTATGGTGTCTGATCAGCACCGTTTAGTTCTGAAATGTCTTGAGTATATCTCATTCCCATACAGATATTTTGTATGAGGTATTATGCTGTTGGACTACTACCTTGTCTTCAGTTTCACATGGTATTATTGTAACACATGCAGGCTCTTAGATTATAGAGGGAGTGTCAGTCACCTTTGGTGGTGGTGGTGGTTAGTTTGAAATTGTAATTTTGTAATTTGTTTTGGGTTTTTGGCACAGTGGACATAGACACCCACATACTTTTATATCCAGTGAGGAGGGATTCGTAACAGGGCCAGAGAAAATAAATATAAGTAGGAAATTTAATTAGATAACAGCTAAGCAACAAAGACACCTATAATTTTAGAGCTATGAATAACATGTATACAGTGTATATTGTCTCGAGATGTGTTTTATAAAGTTCATATAAGATGGTACAGTGTAACTTGTTTTATCCAGCATCCTTCTGGAACACTTCATCATGTCACACCTTTAATGTTACTGGGACCTATGACCTGTGCTGAATAAAGCAATTTTTTGTTAAAACCAGGAACCAGGTAAAACAGGTTTTACTGTATAAGGTTACATTCTATGCATGGAACTGTTCAGATATTACAAGATGTACCATGTAGATGATGGAGCCAGACTTTTGTTGCCAGATTCATTACAGTGGTGCAAATAATTGGGAAGCCTTTATTTCTTTATTTACTTACATTAACCTTACATATTGTACTGTGTAGAAGAAATATACAGCAGAAACTGCTTGTGTTGGGAAACTTAAATCTGTGGATCAAATCCACAAAAATTAGTCCCTATGAACGTTAATGGTTTAATAGTACAAGATTGATCAAAAATATCTAATATCTTGTATGCATAATATACATTAGTTCATTGTTAGTTTTATTTACGTACATTTACTGTACGTATTTCAAAAATTAATTTTTTTGTAGTAAGATACACTGCAAATTTACACATCAAATGTACACTTAATGAATAACTGAAAGTGGGACAAAATATCTTTAAACTTGCAGCACCACTTCAGGTTTCAGTTGTATACCAGGTGTAATCATTTGTTTTGCATACTCAACAAAAAAATGAAGTTTTTGAAATAAATTGTTACAGCTAAAACTGAATGAAACAGTGACATGGTGTAGGAGTGATTATATTGATGTTTATATGTGTTGCAGGACCTGTGCCAACGCCACCGACCAGTGTGAGGAGCACTGAGACAGGAGGTTCTGATCATGGTACAACAATACGAGTCAATATCCCATCCCAGGCGTCTCCTCGCAGTGAATATGGTAGTCAGAAAGTTGAGAAGAAAACAGAAAGTCCTACTCGGGTATGTCAGACATTTTGATTACTGTAACATTTGCTTCTTTGAGATTCTTCTTTCCTTATGTAGCCCATATAGAGATAAAATATTAGAAAAATACATTGCTACATTTAATATGACACCAAGTCCAGAAATGTATCTCTTTAAGTGTTAGTATAGTTTCAGAAATCAGGTTTTTATGCCCCCAAAGGGTGGCATATTAAAATCGCACCATCCGTCCGTCCGTCCATCTGTGCGTCCCCACTTACAATTCGTGTCCGGACTGTAACTCTGTCATGCATTGAAGGATTTTAAAATAACTTGGCACACATGTCAAGCACATCAAGACGACGTGTCGCGTGCAAGACCCACATCCCTACCTCAAAGGTCAAGGTCACACTTTGAGTATGAAGGTTATGGAATCCTCTATATATGCACACATTCGTGTCTGGACTGTAACTTTGTCATGCATTGAAGGATTTTAAAATAACTTGGCACAAATGTCTAGCACATCAAGACGACGTGTCGCGTGCAAGACCCACGTCCTTAGCTCAAAGGTCAAGGTCACACTTAGAGTTTGAAGGTAATGGATTCCTCTATATATGCATATATGCACACATTCGTGTCCGGACTGCAACTTTGTCATGCATTGAAGGATTTTAAAATAATTTGGCACAAATGTCTAGCACATCAAGCGGATGTGTCGCGTGCAAGACCCAAGTCCCTACCTCAAAGGTCAAGGTCACACTTAGTGTTTAAAGTAATGGAAAACTGTATGCATGGTTACTCTGTCATGCATTGAAGGATTTTAAAATTACATAGCACATTTATTGAGCACATGGAGAGGACACAGACTGTGAGGCACTTCTTTAGGTGGCATTCGTCACTTGTGAGGGACAGCTCTTGTTTAAATCTGTATATAGATAGAAGATAAAACTGTTTTTGGTACTGTCGAAATAAACAATACATGTATATTGAATTTTATAGACAACTCCGGACCAGCCTCTGCATGCTATCTCACCAACATTCTCAACTCGGGTCCCTAAAGCACCTGCCACAACACCAGCAACGTACGGTCAGTCGCCTACAAAGTCTGCCCCACTTCTCCGGGACATGACTGGTTCTACGATGGTTAATACACCACAAGAATGGCCGCCGATGGAGAAATTATCCTCTCCGCTACAGATAATCAGGGCACCTGTCAATACTCCAGGCAGTCTTGTACAAGATCCTGCAGGTAAAATGAATTACATTCATTAGCATCATGTCCAACTTTTTCAAGCATCATTATAACCATAACCATTCATCAATATCTGTAGAATTTACCTAGTATAAAAGCATCATTTTGTTGTCCTACCAATATCTGGGTCAGTGTGTGCTGTAAACATGATAGTAAATATTAATACACTGTTGTGAGAACTTCTGAAACTTTCTATTAACTAGTTTTTAAAATCTCCTGTAGAGATCATTTTATTAAAAGACTGGATCCTTGGTGTCCGATACAAAAATTAGGGACACCGCTTAATACCGCTGTATGCCAGTCAAAAATGTAATTTCAGTGCGAGTGTCTACAAGACTGCTGTGCATCTTGTGAGTGTATAAATAAATTTTGAATATTTATTTCAGGACTTCACACTATCCATGAGACTGGAACAAATGTTGAGGGAGAAGAGCTTGCACATCCTGTGTCACGGGGTAGAAGTGTGAGATTTGAAATTCCTGAGGTACCTCCACCTCCCTCCTCTCCTCAGTTATCAGACGATGGTCTGAAAGAACCCAGCAGGAATGCAGTAACTGTCAATACTACCATACCACAGGAAACGCCGTCAACAAGCTCGAACAAACCACCATCTGGTGCAACCATTAGGACCACTGCCACCACCATCAATACTTCAACGTTACAGGCAGAGAATTCTTTTATCAGATCAAATACAGGTCCCATTAGAGAAGTGTCTATTGTTTCTTCACCTGAACTATGGCCACAAGTAAAGGATGCTGACTTTGAAGTTGCACCAGCACCATCACCGGAGTCGACATTACACGAGACTCCGGTAGAGACTCCACAGACATTGGAACATTTAGAATCAGAAGTTAGACCAGAGAGTGGGAACCAGACTAGAAATGTACAGGAAGTATTTGTTACAGAAGAAAGACTTGAACCCAGTCCAGAAAAAGAAAAAGATAGTGAGTATGTGAATAAAACAGAGGAACCAACAGCCGTAGTGAAAAAGATGATGGAGGAATCACGTAAAGCAGAGTCACCAGCTCCCCCTCCTCCATCCCCTGAGGCAAAGGAAGATAGCGAAATTATTATAAATAAAACCAATAACACAATGACTCCATTATTAGAAGAGGAAGAAACTGCTAATGTGGATCATCAAGTATCTATGACAGTGACACAGATTTCTCCTAAAGGGCCAGTGATTCATGGACAACAGTCTTATCATCGCCAGATCGATACATTCCAGAATATCGATATTCCGGCAGAGTTTGAACTTGAGTATGTTCATCCTCATGTTCAGGAACCGTCTACAGGAACAATAATAGAGGAACCAGAACCGCAAGAAGAAGAGAACAAGTCTACTAGAGATGCGGCCCTTTCTGTTCAAAGCACACTTGCCAACCGTACCATATCTGAACAGGCACACTCGGAGGTTTCAAGTTCAATGATTGAACCAGCCATATCACAAGCCTCTCAGGCTCCAGCTCTGTCTGAGGACTTCTCTGAGAAACCGGAAAATTCCGAACTTTTCGGTGACTGGACAGGAATGGTAATTGGTTCGTCAGAGGGCCAGGACACTCAGGCAATGCTGAGTTCAGACAAAAATGATATGACAGAAGATGGCGGAGATCATGAAGGTTTTAAAGATGATCTTAGACAAGAATATGAAAAAATAAAAAGTGAAATAGACGCATCTAATGGAAGCAGTGAGAAAAGTTAACAGTTCTGTCAAGTACCAGTATTACTATTTACAAAACAAGATTGTGATTGCATTTTAGTATTTGTATAATGCATTTTACAATTTAAACAAAATCAGAAATTCTTTGTTTGTACAAATAATTAAGATTTATGTGACCATAATACACCTGTGATCTTTGTTAAGTTTATATATGTAAGTTAGACTGTGATATTTTATTTTTCCTCCAAAAACAAAAGTATTTTTATGTGATTTTATAGTCTTCATAGCATTTATACACAGAAATATAAGTAGTTTACCTCATTTATGTGCTTTGCTGAATTTTCAGTCATAACTAGGTTTGCTACATTTCTGTGTTGTCTTTCACATGCAAGCACCTGTTTTTTGCTTTATTTCACTGAATTCACTTATGTGTGCAGTATTTTAAGTACTGCTCTCAGTTGCTAAATTAGACACATGAACCGAAGTTTTGTATACCCACTTAATTATTGCTTCAGTGCAGTGGTAGTATATTTGCTTCAGGATTGGAGGGTCCGGAGTTCGATCACCACAACAGCCCAAGTAGTGGTAGTGTTCTTAGGCAAGACACAGATAATTCCACATTGCCTCTCTCTCTCTCTCTCTCTCTCTCTCTCTCTCTCTCTCTCTCTCTTCAAGGTTGATTCCATCTGGAATGAGTCTCAAGAATAATTTAAACAAGCTGTAAAAACTTGTTTCACAATTCAATTGAGTGTTAATAAAGTTGTATAAATTGAATTTCTGCTATACACAATATTGAAGATGCTCTTTTAAACAAACACTAGAAATGGATATTTTTGGGGGAAAAAATCTTTGCAATTTGAAATTGAATTGACATGAAAATAGTGAGTGACATGAGAAAACCAGTCTTAATGACGATATCTTCCAAAAGGATTTTTATGTATTTGCAGAAAGTAAAATAATTATGTAGAGAATATTTACTGAACAATTTATTGCATTATCTTAAAAATTAACAAAAATATGATCATTTGAACTAAAAACATACTTTTTCTGTAAGTCCAGTTTTCTCACGTTGCCAGTTTACAGTCGGCAAAATTTTACTCTTTTTCAATTCGAAATGAATTTAAATCTATGATAAATATTTTGTTTTTTTCATGGTGTATATGTTTCTCTGCACTAAACTTTTTTCTATTCTGCTAAATTTGATTTTGGACAGCTCTATCAACTGTTTGGAGGGATGGAATAATGAACAGTGGAGATTGTGATCAAATGCATGAATGTACACTTTCAGCCAGTATAGACCATAGTAGATCTGCTTGATCATAGTCTGCACTGTTTATAATTCAGTGGGGATTTTAGTTATGGAGCACCCCCAATGAAAAGTGAAGCATGTCAAATTGAAAGATGTAACAAAAGGGTTTATTTTTTGTTATGCTTCATAAAAATTCATTTCTATGTGCAATTGTGCTTATTTGTTTTATTCATTTTTGTTTTCAATTATATGTATATACCTTATTGTAAAATTAGTTTTTACATCTTCAGTCTCACAAAGAATGTACAAAATGTATCATTTGCAATTCTGAAATACTAGAAAGCTCTTGCCTATGGGATAAACTATTTATGTGCAAGAATTCATATATTCATGTTTCACTTTTGTTGTTGTTGTTCACAATCAGCTGTTCATGTAAACCCTGTGATAGATTTAGATAGAAGTGATACTTAGAAAGCATTGCTCTTCATACACTGTCTTAAAAAAATAATCAAAGTCACCATTTTTCTGCTTCCAGTTGAAGCAGCAACTTGGCAATCACTTCTGTCTGTCAGGCTATGACATTGTTTCCTCCAAAGAGACTGACTTTTAAGGCAACTTCTAACTCTGACCACAGATAGATAATTCTAACACTAATTCCTATATAAACATATAGAGAAAAGCCTGTATTTATTTTACAATAAAATACAGCACGTTTTTCCAAGGACGACGTGCCTTAAATGACGTAACAACATGAAGTATTTAAACAAACGCGTCCAATCGTATCTCGCGTTTTAAGGTTACAATGATGTACTACTACGCGTTAAATAAAGTTCGGGATTGTTTTCAAAGAAAATAACGTGTAAGAATCGAAATAATAAATTGTTCCCTATATTTTATCGTTGAATAAAATACAGTCGGTCATTTGGATGCGAAAAATTTAATCACTCGTGCTACGCACTCGTGATTGAATTACTACGCATCCAAATTCCTGACTATATTTTATTCAACGATAAAATACAGGGAGGCATTTATTATTTCTTAAATAAAGCACAGTACACAATTAAGATAACTCTAGCATCAGTCTTTCTCTCCAGATTTAACTTCATCAGGAATAAGTTACTAATATTGTATACATGAAGTAAATTATCATCAAACTTGGTATACAGACAGAGAGCATGGGATGTCTACAACACAAGAAACATAACTCTTACAATCACTATTTTCTAGTTGTTCCCCCTTTACAGTAATTTTTTTCCTAATTATGAAAACCTCATTAGCCCTTTTAAAACTTATATATAGAATAATAGATACATGTACACGGGTAGAATAATGATAGATTTGTGTTCTTTTAAGTCCAAAGCAATGTTGACATATTATTCCTTTCATATTTGTGTCACTTTCTCAAGAAATAGCACTATGCTAAGGGGACTATAAAGGTAACCTAACAAATCATCACGTTTTAGCCTAGGATAACCTGTAACACTGCCTCTTTTTCAAGTTATTTAAGAGTTATCACACTTTGTGGTTGTTATTTGTCAGAGGCATATCTTAATCAGTGACCGTGGTATTCTTGCAAATAAATAGGGAACAATAACATCAGGGTCAGTTTGCAAGAACTGGTTACAGACAACATTCATTTTTGATATTGTGTCTTGAGACTGCAATTTCTGTAATCCTACCTGAAGGCTGAGATTGTCTAGAAATCTCAAGAAATAATCAGAAGAAATGTTTGATTTGAAAGCAAGACTTAGTGGAGGGTTATAAGCCTCAAGTTAGAATATTGTTTAGTACAAAGATTTAAGGGTCGCAGATGTTTGAAATCGTTTATTACTTTGTTACATTTTTGTTCATGATCTAATTTGAATGTAAAGTATTGTAATAAACATATGTCATAATATACAGCTTGTTTTGCCTGTTTTTTGTTAGCTCACCTGAGCACCAAGTGCTCAAGGTGAGTTATTGTGATCGACTGATGTCTGTCATCTGTCTGTTCACACTTTGACCCAGGGCTCAGGAAATTTTGAAATCTCAATCAATCACAGCAGATTCCATGTCTCTATCCCCAGCCTCAATCACAAACCATCACCGTTCCCCCTCCCACTCCCTGATTGGCTGCAGGTTTCCCGCCTTTCTCTCGGCAAATTACTGCGGATCCGACCCGAGAATCAGCGCAGATTTCCATCACAATTTCATCCCCCTCCTCCCTTCATGATTGGCTGCCGGTTTTCCACCTTTCCATGGTCCAGTCGCTGTCAATCCTCGCTAATTTCCTGGCACATCGACTTTTTCAGCATGGCTAATCACCACCAATACACCCCCATTAGTTACTGTCGATTTTTGGACCACTCCCCTCCTTTTTAAGGCTTTGTATCATGGGTCCCCAAGCCCCGCCTACTTCAGTACGCCCCTCAGAGGGGTTCATGAATTATAAGGAAGTTTACATAATTTTATATCCATGACTTTTCTTCCGACGAATTATAATTAAAATACAGTTCTACCCCGATTATTCAACAACCGATTATTCGTATACCTGGTGTAATCCGAAGACAATATTCGGTCCCGAAATGTTTTATATATAAATGTATATAAAAATAAACGGGTTATTCGAAATGGATTTTACGAATACCTGGTGTTATTCGAAGTGTTTCTTCAGTCCGATTGGCAATGTTTGTAAGGAATTTCACACCCATTATTCGAAATGCATTCCAATCAAATAAATAATTGCTGACACGCTCAACTTGTGGAAAACGACACGCGGTCGGCGCGTTATATGTTCTAAGGTGTGATAATTAAATACTTGCTTTAACCTTGTTTGTTTAATACCAAGGGAACAACTTTCGTTTTTGTTGGAAAGTCGGTTTAAGATGTTCACCTTTAATTTCGAATAACAAACTCGTGACTACGAACCTACCATGCCTATTTAAAGAATGACTTTTAATTTAACTGTCAGAAGAAAAACGACTTCTACTTGTGCAATCTGGCGAATGACCCGGTAACGAGGGCATACCCTGATCAGCTGATGTCTTCCTTTCCATTCGTACTGAGCAATCTGGCAAAGGACCCGGTCCCGGGGGGATACCTAGATCAGCAACGAGTGGAAAGGGTTTAAAAAGGAAAAAAATAAACGTTTGATATGATTTATTTCTGTTTTCCTTTTCGTTTCGTGGAAAGGATATACACAATGAATATTACGTAAGGCGTCCGTGATAGCTATATACATGTATGTATTGATGATTTACATAACAATCAGCAGGCCATCTTTGGGACTTGGATTATTCGAACCCATGGATTATTCGAAGTAAAATCTTGGTCCCCGGCACTTCGAATAATCGAGACTTGACTGTAAATTATACGTTTCTGCTCTACTTTCAAAATTTTTCTTTTTCTCACAATTTTTGTTGGAGCATTTTCATCGCTGCTAGAAAACATTCGATTCTGAACCGTTATGTCACTCTATGACAAAAGTAAAACAGTTTACTCAAATATCTTTACTCTTGTTATTCTAAACTATGATTGCTTGGTGTAACTGGCATCACCTGCCTTGTGTTTGAACAGATTACAACAATAATATTGATCATGTGGACTGATTAACAAATGCTCACCTTTGATAATTGGAGATACTCGGGAGGTGTGAATACACAGACAATTGTAGTCAAAATGACTTACATTTTGACAGTCAGTCAGTTTTTTTAAATTTAAAGAAAATCTTTGGACAAAATTTTTAAAAACTTTTTGTCACGGCAATTGGTCTGACAAGTTGAATATCAGTTAAGACCGGCAAACTTTCAGTTTTCCAGAGCCCCGACTTGTGTATGCAGTAGAAACTGCATTTTTCATTTGATCTTCATAAAACTCCATCAGAATAACTACCTTGATTAAAATGTAGATCGAAATTGAATATGGGTCATCTGAGGTCAAAAACTAGGTCATGGGGTCAAATCATAGAAAACCTTGGGTGTGCCATAAAAACTGAATTTTTCACTGTATCTTCATGAAACTATGTCAATTATTATGATTGAAGTCTGGATGAAATCTAGGTTGAGTTTGAATGAGTCATCTGGGGTCAAAAACTAGGTCACCCTGTAAAATCATAGAAAAACATTGTGTATGCAATAGAAGTTGCATTTTGCATTGGATCTCCATGAAACTTACTTTGGTATGATTGCCTTGATAAAATCTACGTCAGGTACAAATATAGGTCAACTGGGGTAAAAAACTAGGTCACAAGGTCAAATCATAGAAAAACCTTGTGTTGCAATAGAGGCTGTATTTTTAATTGGACCTTTATGAAACTTGGTATGTATAATTGGCATGATGAAATCTGGGTCTAGTTTGGATACGAGTCATCTGAGGTCAAAAACTATGTCACCCACTCAAATTATAGAAAAACATTGTGTATCTGGGGTAAAAAAAAACTAGGTCCTGAGATCTAATCATAGAAAAACCTGTGTATGCAATAGGGGTTGCATTTTTCATTGGATTTTCATGAAACTTAAGTCAGAATGACTGCCTTGATTAAATGTAGGTTGAGTTTGAATATGGATCATCCGGGGTCAAAAACAAGGTCACGGGATCATAGAAAAACCTTAAGTATGCAATATGGATTGCAATTTTCATTGAATTATAATGAAACTTGGGTCAGTATTATTGCCTAGATGAAATCAATATCAAGTTTGAATTTGGATCATCTGAAATCAAAAACTAGGTCATGGGGTCAAATCATAGAAAACCTTTTGTGTGCCATAGAAGTTGCATTTTCGATAGTATCTTCATGAAGTTAGTATTATTGTCTTGATGAAATTTGGGTCCACTTCAATGTCTGGGTAATCTAGGGTCAAAATCTAGGTCACCTGGTTAAAAGTGTTGTGTATGCCATGCAGGTGACATTTACAACCAAATCATTATGTAAATTGGTCAGATGGTTTGTCTGGTCATGGTCAAACAGAATGTTTGTATTTATGATATATGGTTTAATGTTGATGTTTTGTCACATATGGTAATAAGAAGGTCTCAGGTGAGCGAAATAGGACCATCTTGGCCCTCTTGTTTACCTTCAGTAGACTTTTTGACAAGGCTTCAGGTGATTAAGCCATTTTAACACCAAGTGTACCAAAAGTCTGTCATTGTCACAAATAAGCTTTTTTTTATCCCCGCCTCTAAAGCAGTAGTGTCTACTCAATATATTGAAAGCCATCTGGGATTATTATCCTCCCTCTGGGATAACGTATTGGTCTCGGTCTGTCTGTCCGTCCATCACACATTCTTGTCAAGGGTATTTCTCAGGGACCACTGACTAGAACTTTATGAAACTTGATAGACTGCTGCACTATCTGGTCATGATGTACACAATTAATATCATCATATTATCCAGGTTTTTAGCTCACCTGGCTACGCCAGGGTGAGCTTTTCTGATTGATGATTGTCCGTCGTCTGTCATCCGTCGTACGTCGTCCGTCAACATTTTTATTCAAATGACATCTCCTCTGAAACCTCTAGGCCAATGTTGATAAAACTATGCAGGAATGTTCCTTGCATGAAGCTCTACCAAAAGTGTTCCATTCCATTCAGAACTCTGGTTGCTATGGCAACAAATAGGAAAAACTTTAAAAATCTTCTCCTCTGAAACCACAAGGCCTGGAGCTTAGATATTTGGCATGTAGCATTGTCTAGTGGACCTCTACCAAGATTGTTCAAATTATCAAAATTGACCCCGTACGGGTGGGCACTTAGTTTTTGCATAGGCATATATAGGAAAAACTTAAAAAATCTTCTTCTCTGAAACCACAAGGCCTAGAGCTAAGATATTTGGCATGTAGCATTGTCTGTAGACCTTTGTTCAAATTATGCCCCTGGGGTCAAAATTGACCTTGCCCGGGAGGGGGGGGGGATCATTTGTTTTACAAAGGCGTATATAGGAAAACTTATTTGGTATATAACATTATCTAGTGATCTTCCACCAGGCAAGTGGACTTGTACCAAGGTGAGCGATATAGGGCCATCTTGGCCCTCTTGTTTTTACAGTTATTGCCTTTTGATTACTTTTTCAAATATGTCTGTGTTCTCCCTATTTCTCAGCAGCCTCATGATTGAATTCAACAATTCTTTATGGGAAGCTTTCAAAACATGAGGAGATGTGCATACTGCATCTCAAGCCCCTGTGACCTTGACCTTTGACCTTGTGACCCGAAACATAGACCATGCACAACTAGGCATGAAAATTATCATTTCTGTGAAGTATCATTTGATTCTGACCAGAGGCTTTGGGGATTTAGTGTCCATAAGATTTTGTCTACAGACTCACAGACGGATAACGGACATTCAATGATCCTAAAAGCTCACCATGACCTCTTCATGGTCAGGTTAGCTAAAAAGTAATCAAAGGGCAATGACTCTGTGAAAAACTTATAAATTATTCCCACTCAGGCATATTTTAGGTTTTTTTTTAAATCAGTTTCATTTTGATAGAGCAAGAACTAGTAAATAACAATTTCAAATCTTGTATTTTCGAACACATTTTACTACACATGACATATACATATAAAAGAATGTCTGCTATTACACAAGTTTCTGTAACTGTATATAATTATTATCACAGGACGTCTGAGCTGCACATGTCTCCTCTCATTTACCTTTTTTCTGGCTTTTCTGGGGCTGAAATGGAAAATAGAGGACAAATTAACCACGGCAAGGAGAAATAAAAATAAAGCAGATTAAAATGGCATTATAGCTGACAACAGTGGCATAAAACTGCATGCAGTGAAGAATTACAGTTTTAGTATGTTTTACTATGAACGATATTTTCATTCATAATTAAGGAAATACATTATGATTACATGTACAATGTATATAACCTTGTGTCTAAATATCTCCAAACTTTGTCTTCAAAGGTGATTTTTGCACTTTTTTTGTTTAACCATATTGTTTCTAAAATAAAAACATAAAAGATTTTCATGCCTTAGTATAAATAACTTAAATTTTCTTTGAAAAGACAATGAATCTCCAGTAATCTTTACAGAAACTTTTAGGAACTAACATTACAACATACTTAAGCTTGACACAAAATGTTGCTTTTTATGGCTTACTTTTCTCTAAACATTATTGCTGGAAATGTGCTATGGTACGTCAGCTAACACGTAAAACTTTGATATCTATACTCTTGTCATCACTGATACATGTAATACTCTGGTCCAATACATATGAAGAACCATTCTAAATGTGAACAGTGTTGTGTTTTCATATCAAATTTCTATAATTTTGTGAAATAAATAATAATAATATATGCCACAAAGCAGTTTACAAAATATTTGAAAGGTGACTTTAATAAGGTGATTGTGACATAGTGTGAACAAAAGCTTGGCATCTTTATGATAAATTTCACTCACAACAATAAATACTGCATTAGAGTGAAACCCTCTGATTCTCATAACCCCTGCCACAGTAAGTTTAATGTTTGTCCATGGAAGAGGGCTGAAGAATATGTAAGATTTCAGGAAAATAATATATCCCTCTTATTATTAAATGTGTGTTATTGCAATACACATGTAATCTATTTACTGTTTGGTATGAACATGGGATACAAAATTGCAACACATTGCCGGTTAAACCATATTTTAATAACTAAATCTACACAAACTTGTATCATTGTTTATGAGGCGGGTAGGATTGGGCTTATCAGCAAAGGTGACAACAGCAAGTTGACCAGAACTAGATTAAACATTACTGCAAATTATGTGTCATCAATGTGACATTTGTAAATGTGGCGGCAGTTAGAGAATCCAACAGTTACACTACGAGCAGCCATCTCAACAAAAATACAAAAGTTTTATGAACACATTTCTCTATATTTTATTTCAATGAAGCTTCAATCCAATCTGAAATAGTTTACATGTATCACTAATTGACTATATTAGCCTGCAGGGTCAAGAAGGCAGTCAGATGATAGTTTTACAAACTTAACTGCCTTGCTTCCTCAGGTCAATACACTTAATGTATGGGACTCACTTAACAAATACTAACACCTAAATTTAAAAACCAACGTGGATCAAGCTAAAACTGTACATCCATCTGCCATTTCTGATCTAGATTTACATTAATTTTTTCCAATCTATGTCTATATACTCTGATCTGTACTTTAATTGTCTGGCCAGTATCTGTATGGTCTGACCTGCATCTGCAAAGTTAGATCTTGATCTACATTTTCCAATCTAAGTCAATCTAGTCCGACCTGTACTCACAAAGTTTGACCTGTATCTTAATAGCTTGACCTACATCTGCACAGTATTACCTGTATCTGCACAGTATAAACTGTATCTGCATAGTTGTACCTGTCTCTGCAGAGTTTGACCTGAATCTGCAATGTTTGACTTGTATCTGCAAAGTTAGACCTGAATCTGTATAGTTTAACCTGAATCTGCATAGTCTGACCTACAACTGTATAGTCTGATCTAGATTTGCATAGTCTGACCTACAACTGTATAGTCTGATCTAGATTTGCATAGTCTGACCTACAACTGTATAGTCTGATCTAGATTTGCATAGTCTTACCTACAGCTGTATAGTCTGATCTACATTTGCATAGTCTGACCTAAATTTGCATAGTCTTTCTAGATCTAAATAGTCCGGCCTACACCTGCATTGTCTGTCCTACATCTGTATATAGTCTTGTCTAGATTTGCACAGTCTGACATGGATCCAATTAGTGTGACCTGCATATGCATAGTCTGTCAAACCTGTGTCGACATGGACTAACCTGTATCAACATGGTCTGACCTGGATGCAAATAGTCTGTCCTGTACCCTTTTTTTCTGTACTGCTGACTCACTTTAGGCATCCACAGTGACATTACAGATATTTGAATAATAAGTTATATGTTCTCATTCCGCAAAGATAGAATACCGAGTGATGTTAGTTTTTGTAAAGTTAGGCCCGTGTATCATGATCAGCTTATATCTGATGAAATATTATAGGAAGCAACTTCATAGCAACTATATTTCATGCACAAATTAAATAATTACAAAATCATATAACAAGAGGTCACTGATTATCAGATTTTTCTCACCTCCGATGGCGCATCATTATTTTGACACATCATGTGAAAAACTTCTATTATTTGTTAATTGATTGTTCTTGTTAATTATCGATTAATCAGTGGTCCAGTGGCCTAAGTGTATAGAATACTTTTCGCGCATTTAAATTGGCTTCTTTTATTGAATAAGAAGAAAATAAAGAAAATCATGTTTGCGAGTTTTTAATTACGAGAACGTAATGATGAGATGAAAAGTTTGAGTCTGAGTAGGCTTTTAAATTAAGCTAAGGCCTAAATTGTCTAGCATATTAGTCGCCTGGCATTATTGGAAAAACAGTAGGAAAAACCCAAGTGACCCGTAAATACACTGGACGGAGTAAAGTAACATTGCCCCGCCTTCTCCATTAATCAGTTGTCATATAGTCATTACCCTCATTGTACGTGAATGCAAACAAAAATACGGTAGTAGGATTTTATCAAATTAGTAGGAAAGGTAAATCAGTGCTCCTGATTTATTGTAATAAATATATTTTGTAAATGTATTAATCCGACCTCAACATAAAGGTCCTCTAAAAACTCGTTGTTCATAAGATATATGACAGCAGAAAAACTTGTAAAATGTCCATGGTTTGGATAACTCGAGAACCCCGATAACTCGAGCATTTTACTTATCCCCTTGCGACCTCGAGATATCGAGGTTTTACTGTATATCCTCATTTCTTCCAGTTTCTAAATGTCCCATTGTTAGAGAACACAAAGTTGACTATTTGTGCCAAACAAAATCAAATTCTGACAAGAGTACAGAATTATTGAAAACGCATGCAGATTAAAGCTAGTTATTTGCATACATGTAGCAATCATTTGTACTTTTATGAAAAGTTAACTTAATTAGCATAACTGAATTCATTATCAAATATTTACGGCAGCATTATTATGTCTGCTGCGCATTAAGTATTAAATACTCTCAATATGCATTTTATTAACATGTGTCATCAATAAAAGTAACTACGTGACCATGGTTTCTAATTTTGTATTTCGTGGAAGACTTAATTTTTGTATGCGGTTCTGTGAGCAGGGTCGTGCTATGGGATCTTATGTTTTAGGCAATGTGACACAAGTAAAGCAAAACCGATAATATGCAGTAAAGCCACGGATCGAAAAAAATTGGTCTGTGACAAAACTCTTTAACTTTAGAAACTAAACCAGGTAACAATATGTATGACTTTCACGATAAAAAAATATTTATTTCTAAGAAGTACTCTTCCTTACATAGAAAATCCCTAAAATTGTACATGTATGTCCGTCAACCGATGTATTTTAAATGTTTGTCAGACAAAATGGCGGCTAGTAACCATATTCGCCACGTGTTGTAGCAGCTAGCTGTTTGATTGGTCTGATAAGAGATTATTATCTGTCAATAAAGGACCTGACGTAAGGTCAATTGTTGTCAACAGACAACAAACACACAGGCACAATAGCTCACCATGAATACTTCATGGTCTGGTGTGCATAAAAGAAAAGATAAATAGACAATTCAAATCTCTTGTGAGTATACCTTCCAGATCTAATTCTTTGATATCATGGTCTTCAAATATAACTGCCATTTTCCTTACTATGACATTTGGCTTATCTTTCCCTGAAACAGAGTAAACACACTTTTTTTACTTTAACAAGTGACACGCCTACCATATATTTTTTCTGTTACTTTTGAAAAATTGCAAAAGAATTGTACATGTATTTGCTTACAAAACCATAGGGATTGGGTTGAGCTTATATAATATATCATTTTTTCAAATAGATCATGTATCTCACAGAGAGATGATAATCTATCCAGTTTAAAGAAACAGTGAAATGAACATTTAGAGACTTTATATCACCATTGCAACAACAGTGTCAATCTAACAACCCTAACACTTACATAAAATAATCTATTTGCTTACTTATACAGTACACATCAAAAGAACAATGTTGGATCAAGGTGCCAAAACAATACTTACAGTACTCGGTTTCATTCGCAGCCACAGCCTGTCCTAAGAGTTGTTCTTTATATCTTTTTAAACTTTCATCTTCCTGATCTGTTTGTAGTATTTCCCCAATACTCTTCTCTGCGGGAGGTTTATATGCTACTTTTACAGCATCATCATCTTCTTCAACATTCTGACACTGTTGTCCCTCACTTTCAGCCATGATGACCTATTTCTTCTAACAACCCTTGCGTAAGTACCTACAATGTAGACTAGAGAGACTAAGCAAGACAAGTAAACTTCAAAATGTTCCTTTAAAGTAAACACAGAAGGGCTTATGATTTGTTTCTACAGTTTTCAGAGTAATCTTAGCCTAGAACTACACTGCAATGATACAGTATATAAAATTTATGAAGCGTTACTGCTGTTTCGAGTTATAAAAGTGACCTGAAATATGGACCATTTGACCATGCACAACTATTATAATTTCTATAAAGAATCATTAAATTGTGACCAGGGGTTTGAAGATTAAGTGACCTTGACCTTAGAGACCAAAACATGGACCATGCACAACTAGGCATGGTACTAACAGTCTTACTTCTCAAGTTGTGTGAAGTATCATTAAATTCTGACCAGGGCATTTGGACCTTGACCTCCATGGTAAAAACATGGGACTTGCACATGACATCTCCATATGCTCAACAATTGTGCCATGTAATTTCAAAATCTTTCCATGCATGACAGAGTTACAATGTATACAGGAGTCGATAACCTTTAAAGTTTAGTATGACCTTCACCTTTCAGGTAGGTTTGTGGGTGTTGTAAGTGACACATCGTCTTGATGTGCTGAAATTTGTGCCACCTTATTTAAAAATCCTTCAATGCATGACAAAGTAACAGTCTGGACATACATACATACAATGTACATGCATACTTACAAGATTCCATTACCCTGAAACTCTTTAGTGTTGTTAAAAAAGTGTAAAAGAATAAAAGTTCTGTTGTACAATTAATATACTGAGCTGGGCCACTGCCTGCTTGAATGATTCAAGATCGGACAGGGTTGCAATATGCAGGGTAACCTACTCCATACGATTGTGACATGGGAGAAAAGGAGAAACTAAGTTATAGAAGTCCAAGTTGGCATTTGTTTGGCAGCCACTTAAGGGGTGCATATGCCTAGTTAACCTGTTGGGACTTCTGTATAACAGGGTAAGGAAATAGCTACAAAATTGTAGTACATTTTGAAGAACATAACCAGCTTGTACACTTAACTCCCATATAGACTCGTCTGAGACTCTAAATTAAACAATGTTGCTTCTCTGGTCCATTTCAATTTGTTTTCCCATGTTGATAACTTTCAACAAAGATGTACAGTTTTCATGTTTTCATTCAAAAACTTACACAAAAACTCAAAAGTATCAAGAAAGATTTCGGCATGTTTTTGAATACTAACAGACAGAAAGCTTTTAAACAGCTCAGACTTACAGAAAACACACACATAATAAATAATGATGAAAAAAATGAACACGCGAAAACTTATATGCTGGGACTCTTTTTTCGGTTTCACAAATAAAATATATGGAAACTGAAAGTAGAAGTGTAAAAAACATGGTCTTTAAGAAATTTCTATGAAGATTCGCATTGACACTCTAAAAATGATTTTTTTTGTGATTTCCACTTTAAATCACATCAGTTTAGTGAAGTCAATATCTACTTATTAATTAATCATTAGAAACCCCTCTACAGGTACATGTTTTGTATGGACCCGGTTTTGTTTAAATTAATTTGTCTATTGGGTCGGTGTTTTGATAACAAGTGCCAGATGTGCAAATTACGAGCATAAAATTGCAAACATTGTTACAAGTTACTGTTCTGATAATTAACACATCCAATTATTGTCTCACACCTTCAGATTATATTTTGACAATGTGCAATTTCAGTTTCCTATTTATCTTGAGTTAATGCCGAGGAATAACTACAAATTAATTAACACATATTAATTTCGCAATCACAGTGTGTTTGCTCTTTGTTTTTTTAAGTTAATACACAAATCTCAAATCGCGACGACAAACAATTAATGATCTGCACCTTTACCTCTTCATTCTACCGCCACCAACAAATCTTACTAAGCATATAAGCAATGCTTCTTGCCACATAAACAATTTGTTAGTGTAGAAGGTAGTGTACTTGCAAATATGCAGTTATCGTACAACCATGGATTGTAAACGCATAGTGTAGTGTACCAAAGGCTCCTAATTATCCCTACAGAAATTGATAATTTATCTTACAAACACCATTAGAATTCAATAATTATTAAGTTTTAATCTCTTTATATTATCACAATACAAACATCTTTACACATAAACAAATATAAAGGAAGTGGCTGCTTGTCCAGGTTTGCTTGTCCGGTAACCGGACGACTAGAATTTTTTCTAGTCGTACAGTAACTGGGCGAGCAGCCTATACTAGCATGCTAGGCTGGTCGTCCGGTAATCAATTTCTTTGTAAACAGACAAATTTCATAGGAAAGGTAAAGGTATACAGTGAATAATCTAGGTTTTGATTTATATGAGTCCCTGGGACGCACATTTTTCAAAACAATGAGTCCCAGCTATGAAACAATGTCCCTTTCTGAAAAAGTCAGAAAATAGAATCGGACATCTTCGTTGCGAATCGCCGCTGTGATGTTTTTTTTTCAATATATAAGTGTTTCTAAAAGTATAGAGTTACTGAAAATATTAATTACCTTTTACGTAGATTTTAAATATTTATTTCCGTTAAAAATCTGCTGTAGTCGAGGTTTATTCTCCAGTTAGCATTTGTCACACGCGAATGTCGCGGTAGGTGTGAAAAATACGAGCATTCATAAAGGATGACAAACTAACTACGTCAACTTTGAAATTTCGAGCTATGTGACACCACTGATTGAGTAACGTTTGATAATTTGTGAATGCGAAAAGTATTTTCAATTAACTCAATTAACATTTAAAAGTTCCAAATATTCTTTATTTAAAATAAACGTTACGTTTATAACAAAATCCAGCGCTTCAAGCCGATTTTTTTCTAAGTAACAATTTTCTGCTACAATGTTTTTACTTTAAAGAATTACCTTTGCAGAATAAAATAATTTCTACAGCGACTTCTTTTACTCATAAAGCCGCAGGTGTTACGAGATCAAAGCACGTACGCCGAGGCTGATTTTCGTTTGATCCAAGCGAAGCACGTGGCATTAAAAAGACCGAATATTTTGACAGGTAGTGACAAGTCTGATTATTTTGGATTATAAGACAATGTATAATATGAGTAAGTTTTATTTTGGTTATGCACTATATCAAGCTATACAAATGTACGTTGGTCGGCAAATATTTTCGAATTTAATAAATGTACAAAAGTAAAAAAAATATGTGTATACAAATTTTCACGGAAAGTAATTCTACTTTAATGTCCTATTAGCTGTCTGAAACACCACTCTAAGTACCACGATTTTACACCCGCGAAGTGCCGCGATTTTTTAACGATTTCATGTGAAAATTCTTCTAAATACTCGCAGGAAACGCAAGTTCGTGGACGATATTCTTTTATACAAACTGCCGCGAGCATATACCAAAGTCTCGCTTTTCACGTGCTTGCGTCCTAAAGGACCACATACATATTTCAAATCTTTGCGTCCTTTGCAGTTTTTGTGCGTCTATGACGCAGGACGCACGGCTAGATTATTCACTGAGAGTGCATTATTTCTACTTGTGTACTTTATTTTACTGTATTAATTAAAAAAAAAAAAAAAAAAAAAAAAATAAAAAAATATTATTTTTTTTTTTTTTTTTTTTTTTTTATAAAAAAAAAAAAAAAAAAAAAAAAAAAAAAAAAAAAAAAAAATAAAAAAAAAAAAAAAAAAAAAAAAAAATTAATTATTAAAAAAAAAAAAAAAAAAAAAAAAAAAAAAAACCCACCCCCCCTACCCCAAACCCACTCCAACAAAAAAAAAAAAAAAAAAACTTTTTTTTTTTCCCTTTTTTTTATTTTTTTTTTTCCGGGGGGAAAAAAAAAAATTTTTTAAAAAAAAAAAAAAAAAAAAAAAAAAATTTTGTTAAAAAATTTAAAAAAAAAAAATTAAAAAAAAAATATATTTTCAAAAATGCTACAAGATTTCTTCAGTTAGTTTCAAATGCTTCATTTCACTTCTGATGGTTTTGAAGATAAATATAATACTATCATAAAACTAGCTATGAAATTATAAAGTGTGACAAAAGTTGTCAAGAACATTAAAGCTTTCCAAGTCCTCCAAATCATTTTAATCCATCTGTGACATTAAACACTAAGGTGCAATACATCAGCAAATACATACGTGGTTCTGTAAGTTTAAGCAAGATTGGTCCCAGGATTTCATCAAGCAATTCCCTTTGTTCAATAAATTCTTGAGTTGTGGCACCAGGGTTGCTCTCAACCCATTCAGCTTTCTCTTTACAGCTGCTTAATGCAATGGTCTGAAAAATTCAAACAATCTCATTTACATGTATACAGACCTGTGCTAATAGTTAAGGTAGAATAAGACATGCTATAAGAAATGTAAATGTTCGATAAGTTTACCAAAGTGATTAGGCTCTAGATGGGCAGGCATGTAGCGATCCAATTTGATTCGCAAGTAAGGGCTCTCAATTCAAAGATAAAACCACAATTTTTCTGTTTGAAAAAGTCATACAGAATCTAATCAGACACATTGTAATAAAGCAGGGTCCGTATATATACGGACCCTGAATAAAGGCACATTTATCTTCAGGATATTTGTTTTATCAAACACTAATATTCTCTGTTCGAAACATGAGTTGAAGACTGCAACTACCGTGACATGTTTCATTTTGTGCATTTCAGCTTCCACTATTTCTGGGTCACAAAATGAGCTTTATTGTAATTATTATATGTATGTACATTTACACCAGGATAACAATATTCAGATAGATCACGATCCAGCAATCTAGATGGTTATGAATATTAGTGCTTAATTTTCAGACAGAGTTTGGGGTTACACAGGTACTCAGATACTCACTCTAGAGCCCTAAAAAGCCATTACTAATAAATCAAATGCTGAAAAGGTAGTAAAATTTCCATTATGTCACAATGACATTGTCCAGTAATACAAAATGTATTTATATCATTTCACAGAACCATTGGCCAAGAAGGGATCCAATTCTGATTTCTTGAAAGGTTTGCATTTTCTAATGTGTATCTAAATGTGTAATGAAAGTGATAAATTGTACACATCATAAAAATACCTTATCTTCCTTGGTAAGTCTACCCTGAACTTTCTCTGGATCTTGTACCGTTTCTTGCGACTGTTTTGCTAAGTCCTGTAGAGCCACTTTGGCTTCTGAAATGTTCATTGAAATTTACTGTCATACTCTCAAAATGTTGACAATTTGATAACACTCTCTGTTTAAGCAGGTGACATTTACAATAGATGACCAATCAACAAGATGCTTAAAAAATTGTGGTGTTTGTTTATTACCCATTAACACAATTTTTGATCCGACTCGCCTGGCATACCTTGAAATTATAATACATAAATTTACCAACACAAAATTTTTGTTTCGACAAAACTTTTGTTTTAACAAAGAATGTTATAAACCACAGATACACAATTTTATATATAAATTAACAACTACAGTCAAAAAGTATTTTTACATGGGAAGACTTGTCTTAAAGCATAAACAAATCCAAAATACCAAAAAATAAATCATACAAGTACTTTACCTGCCCAGTCCAAATAGTCAACACATTCTGTATGGTTATACCGCAGAGCTGTTTCACGGGCTCGTTCACCATGTACATTCCTCTGCTGAAGGTTACAATGAAATTCTACAAGGATCTTGATAACTTCCAGTCTACCCCAAGCAGCTGCATGATGTAATGCACAAAAGCCTGCAAACAAATTGTTGAGAAATTCATAAATAAAAGTATAATTTTACATACAACTAAATTTAAATAATTTCTAGGAATTAATACACACTTTTTGTGTATTCTGGGCTTCACCGTGACTTCATACTGAACAGTTAACCAATCGGATCATTAGGTTGCGTTCATTTCGGTAAAAGGTGAAAACTAGCTAGGTCTTTACCGTTGACTCATATGCAAGTTTAAATTTACTTTAAACGAAACAAAAAGCTTTTAACAACATAGAATTATTGTAAAAACAATCTGATAGTTTCTAGGTAATAGAGGATCGTTGTCTTCTTTCTTTCATTTCTAATCTTGTTTATTGTATTATTTAAAGTTAAAGATGCATAGGGACCAGCGATGACAGATGAGGAATCACCTTTCCCGAATGTAAATAATTTATCAGTACCCGGATGTGCGAAGCCAAGAATATAAAATTGTACTTGCCTCTTTTTGAAAAATGACTTAACCTGTTCCGTGTGTTCAGGTTTAGTATATCGTAAAGTACACTTTGTGAATATGCAAAAAAAAAAGGTTACAAGATACACTTTTAGTCCAGAATCACTCTACTGAACCAAGCTTTTGTGAATGTAATTCCCTTTCGGGATTAGTTGTGACTTTGATAACTTAAACTGGCTTTGTGGTTGTATCAGTAAACCATATTTAATGAGAAGTAAGAATACTAGCATCAAAGACCTTCCATCAACCATTTTGATACAGTGTATGTGCATGTATGTTTTACTTGATAATAGATTCTACTTTATCTGAGACATCATCAATGTTGAATGTAGTGACAGTAGCATTCAAAATTTCATAAAACAATACTTCCATTATTTTGGTCTTTCTAGCATCTACTGTAGTGTTGAGATATTGCCCATTTACAAAAAAATATTGTACTCAATATTGACATATTGTTGTAACATTGAAGCAGTCAGACTTCCATCCTACATACAAACACCTATATCAGGCTCACCAGGCCAGGCACCCACTGTCCCTAAGGCAGATACAGGTTACCTCTGATTACCACAAAATATATTCCAAATTTAAAGTGACATTATGCGCATTTTTTCAAGTAAAAATCCAGCTGAAAAAATGGTGTGTGTACAAAAGTGTAGAGGAAATAATAACTTTTAACCCAATACACCAAACTCTTCCCGCTACCAGTATGAAAAAATAACTTTCAAAATATTGATTTTCTTATTTGACTGGGAGAGTCAATTTAAGAAAAGAACAACTGCATGCAGGAGTTGCTTCCCTTCCACTGCCGAAATCTCTACCAACATCATTAACGACACATTCAACTATCATTTTATCAGTCCGATTTTTTTATATCTAAAACACCAACTTCAAATACTAATGCGGCATAATCATTAATTCAACACATTTAAATGCACAGCAACCAAAAATTGCTTTTATAAAACTGTCACCAAAACTACACTTTGTGCAGTAATATGCGCATAATGTAACTTTAAGTGTGCAAGTGTGCAAGAAGTTCAAACTGTTCACAAAATTCTAGTCTTTATAATTTTATAAAATATCAAAATTAAAACATTAAATCCAACCATAAATGATTCCAAGAACAAAAATAAACACATTGACAGTCATTATGTGATTCTTTTTCATAGTTAATGGCTTATCCCATACTAGGAATTAAAGATATGCATTTAGAAATATTGAAATAATTCATATTCTTTGAAAAATCATTATTTCTAACTGACTTTAATTAGTATTTCACAAGCAAAAACAGACAGAACCGCCTTTCCCTACCTTAAAAAATCGGTCAGAGTGACGTCATAGCAGACGAAAAAATGCTCATTTACTTATCCTGTAGTTATTATTCAATAAATAAACAGTACTTTGGGGGGATATTTCGTTGAATAACACCTGGAAATGTGTAAAAAGCTTTTGCAAATGAACACAAACTTTCAAGTAAACATGACATTTCTAGAAAAAATGAGGTGCTTGATCCAGTGTGAACTTCCGGTCACAAATTTGCATATGGTATTCACCAATAGAGGGCGCGATTACTCCGAAATACCCGAAAGTATGATTACACCGATAATTGGAATGCGCCGATAATATGGAGTTCGAGTATATACCTTTTGGCGTGGTTGAGTTCACATCTGCACCCCGCTGTAACAGTTCTTTTGTCATGTCAAGTCTTCCAAGAGTTGCAGAGATATCTAACGGTGTCTTGCCATCACTGTCTCTTTGATTTACCAGCTCTGCTATGTTTTCCTTGAACGGATCACTATCGTCTTCAAAAGATTTTGTCAGTCTTGGAATATCGTCTTTCAAAATACAGTGTGTAACAATTGTTGTGTTTGGAAGCAAAATCTCAATTTCATCTTGCGCATCTTCTTGATTTTCTCCTTCTTGCAAAGTCATTTTGTTAAGAAAAAATCTAATAATTTAGAACACTTTTCTTACAAACGAAACGGAATTCCCGTTACTCCAAAACATTTGACGTCATTTTACCGGAAATTAATTGATATGTGTACCACATTTTCATTAGTCAATTTTAAGGTAGTCCCTAGAAAATAAGCCAATGAAGACATAGCTCTTAAAGTACCTATGGATGGATGCAAGTGCTGTCAAATATTTTTATTTGTAAATATTTTCCAATTATGGAATTGTAAAATCACTTAGTGCTAGATTTCATAAAGCTTGCATTTATAACATAGGAAAATGTTGAAAGGAGCTGTTGGTAAGAAATATTGGTGTAAAATTACGGATATTCGTGTTAAATGTACCACAGTCTGGAGCTAAGCATGAAATGTCAAGCAAAAATTTGTGGGTGGGGTGTGATCTTGATTATGTTTTGATACATGTTAGCCACATTTACCGTACGGGATGTTCGAGAAATTTATTTTTGTATATGTATGACATTTCAATATACATCAAATTTTGGCAAGACTTAAAATACTGAGGATTGATAAAGCGCATACAATTACAAAAAATAGAAGCAAATGAAATCATCATATTTGTAGTCTATCTTCTAGAACTGACGTACCCGATACTGGAGACTTGTACATCTATGAGAATCATCAGCTTGCTGTGACATCAAACAAGCCAGTTATCTGATCTGATTATTATATTGCAGTGAATAATCTAGTCCTGCGTCATAGATGCACAAAAAATGCAAAGGACGCAAAGATCTGAAATATGTGCGTCCTTTAGGACGCAAGCACGTGAAAAGCGAGACTTGGGTATATGCTCGCTGCAGTTTGTATAAAAGAATATCGTCCACGAACTTGCGTTTCCTGCGAGTATTTAGAAGAATTTTCACATGAAATCGTTAAAAAATCGCGGCACTTCAGGGATGTAAAATCGCGGTACTTAGAGTGGTGTTTCAGACAGCTAACAGGACATTAAATTAGAATTATTTTTCGTGAAAATTTGTATACACGTATTTTTTACTTTTGTACATTTATTAAATTCGAAAATATTTGCCGACCAACGTACATTTGTATAGCTTGATAGTGCATAACCCCAAAAAAACTTACTCATATAATACATTGTCTATTCCAAACTAGTTTTTGTAATTCCAAAATAATCAGACTTGTCACTACCCGTCAAAATATTTGGTCTTTTTAATGCCACGCGCTTCACTTGGATCAAACAAAACTCAGCGTCGGCGTACGTGCTTTGATCTCGTAACATCTGCGGCTTTATGAGTAAAAGAAGTCGCTGTAGAAATTATTTTATTCGGCAAAGGAAATTCTTTAAAGTAAATACATTGTAGAAGAAAATTTTTACATAGAGCAAATCGGCTTGAAGCGCCGCGATTTTGTTATAAACATAACATTTATTTTAAATAAAGAATTGTTGGAACTTACAAATGTTAATTAAGTTAATTGAAAATACTTTTTGCATTCACAATTTATCAAACGTTACTATGTCATATAGCTCGAGATTTCAAAGTTGATGTAGTTAGTTTGTCATCCTTTATGAATGCTCGTATTTTTCACACCTACCGCGACATTCGCGAGTGACAAATGCTAATTGGAGAATAAACCTCGACTAATTACAGCAGATTTTTAACGGAAATAAATATTTTACATCTACGTAAAAGGTAATTAATATTTTCAGTAACTCAGTACTTTTAGAAACAATTATATTTGAAAAAAAAACACATCGTGCACGGCGGCGTTTCGCAGTGGGGATGTCTGATTCTATTTTCTGACTTTTTCGGAAAGGGACTCATTGTTTCATTGCTGGGACTCATTGTTTTGAAAAATGTGCGACCCAGGGACTCATATAAATCAAAACCTAGATTATTCACTGTATTGCATTCATTTCTTTATTTAATTCAGTAAAAGTTGAAAACTTGGCTCATAGACTAGTTTGCAAGTTTAATCTTATCATACCCTTGAAACGAAATGGGGGGCGGATATAGAAGTGACCTGGTGGATGGTCAGTCAGTCAGGCAGGCAGTTGGTCCGTTGCATTTCCCTTGTCCGGAGCATAACTTGAAAACTACTGGTTGGAATTCAATACAAGAACTTTAAGAATTGTTTCAAGTTCAGTTACATGTATATTCGATTATTATCAGTCTTCATTCATTTTTGTTAATGGAATTTTAAAATTGATAATGCATAGGAATCACCTTTCCTGAATAAAAATAATCAATACCCTGATGTGTAACCATAACTCTATCTTGATTCTTGAGTAATTACAGAGTTATTTCCCTTTGTTACTTTTCCTTGTAAGGACCATAACTTGAAAACTACAGGTTAGAATTCAATACAACTTCATACAGTGGTCAAGCACAATAAGAGGAAGTGCAGATTATTGCACTTTATTACTTTTCCTTGTCCAGAGCATAACTAGAAAACTAATGGTTGGAATTCAATAAAACTTCATATAATCATTTGATGGTCAACCAAAATATACTAAAATCACAACTCTAAGTAATTACAGAGTTATTGCCCTACCTTGTAGGGAGTATACCTTGAAAACTACTATGTGGAATTCAGTACAACTTCATGCAATGGTCAAGCATAATGAGATGAAGTGCAATGTACAAGAACCATAAATCTATCATGACAAAAGTAGCGGGTTTGATATCCGGGGCTGACCAACTAAAATTACTATTGTTGTCTTTTGGATATGACTTAAATCGCAGTCCCTTGTATAGGTGCTATACCACCTGGCATGTTAAAGAACCAGGGGTGTCTCTGGAATTGAGACGCTTTCTGTATCTTGCACTATCCTCGGAAAACTTACCCCTTCTGGGGGTGGTGGTCATATAGGAAACTGCTACCAACGGTAAAAACCTTACATACGATACATAATAATCACATTAAATAGTGATAGGTCTAGTTTCAAATTGAACAAAAAGTTTTTAACAACAAACATTATTACAAATTCAATTCTGTGATTTTTATCAAATGGTAGACAGTCATCTTCTTTCATTCTTATTAATGGAATCTTAAAATTGAAAATGCATAGAGCCAAGGAATCGCCTTTCCTGAATAAAAAGAATCAGTTACCTGATGTGTGTAGCTGTTAATACTCTCAACAATAATTTCTTAACATAGTCAGACTTTCTGAGGTAATTAGTGTTTGATAACAATGGAAATACCACTTAAGTTAGATATAGGCGTAACCATGTATGAGCTGTATAAGCTAAGCTGTAGCCTTGTCATGCATCTGGGGATTTTAAAATGATATGGCTTAAAAATTCCGCACATCAAGATGTGGTGTTGCATGTAAGATCCACATCTTTACCTCACACATAATATAAAACTGTCCAGAGATAATGGAGTGAATTTTTTTTAGTAATCTTAGGAATGTTCCAGTACATTGTACTAAGAATTTTTTTTCTTCAGAATTTTGTTTGATTTATTGCAATGACATTGATTCAAGGCTTCTGTTTTTCAGATCTCACCCAGACTACTGGCATTGAAAGGCCATCATCGCCAGCTAGACTGGCGTACACATCGGATAAACATCCAAAACACACTTTAGAAGCAATTAATGTTCTTAGAAAACACAGAGAATTGTGTGATGTAGTGTTAATAGTTGGACAGCGAAAGATATTTGCACACAGAGTGATCTTGTCAGCTTGCAGTCCGTACTTTCATGCCATGTTTACGGGAGAGCTGGCTGAGAGTCGACAAACAGAAGTGACTATCAGAGACATCGACGAGAATGCTATGGAACTTTTAATAGACTTCTGCTATATGTCAAATATTACAGTAGAAGAAAGTAACGTTCAGACTTTGTTGCCCGCTGCGTGTCTGTTACAGTTAGCTGAAATACAAGACGTTTGTTGTGAATTTCTTAAAAGACAGCTAGATCCATCAAATTGTCTTGGAATACGAGCATTTGCAGATACACATGCATGTAGGGATTTGTTACGCATAGCTGACAAGTTTACACAACACAATTTTCAAGAGGTGAAAGATTCTTACATGTTCTAAATTTATACATACATGAATGAGAAATGCAGACTCAAGCAAAGTCTTCATTGTATGATACATCATTACTCTATTTTTATATATTCAACTTTTTTGGTGTTATGCCTTTACTCAATTACTGGTAAATAATTCAGTCTTTGTCAGTATTGTATAATTCTGAAATTCAAGTGTTCCTATCAGTCATAATTTCCAAATACATTGCTTTGGATTTTTGTACATGGCACAAACACAGTTTCAACTATTTGGAGATGGTAGGTCAGCAGTTATGTAGGTATTTACTTTGTCTGGTCTTTTCAAGCTTTAAGCTGTTGAATGGGATTCATATATCGCACTTAGGTGATGCAAATTGTGAATGCACATAATAAATTATTTGAATGTTGATCATGATCTGCACAGATCACAATGGCAGAATCATAATTATAATGGCAGTAGGGCAAAGGTTAAATGGTATAAAAGTTAGTTTCAGCTGTAGCGCAGTACAGCACAAAATGTATTGTAAAAATCTATCACATGTGTCAGTGTAACATGATTGTTTTATTGTTTGCTTAGGTGATGGAAAGTGAAGAGTTTATGTTACTGCCTATCAACCAGCTGGTGGACATCATCTCCAGTGATGAACTTAATGTACGCACAGAGGAACAAGTATTTAATGCAGTGATGGGCTGGGTGAAATACAATATACAAGAACGAAGAGAACATTTACCTTCAGTAAGTACATGTATAGGATTATAACAGCTGCGATATCGGAGAACTGTTATTTATTTAGGCCATTAGGTTTTGCATTCTCACGTCATTTTACACATTTTTAGCTCGACTTTTCTATGAAAAGGGGAGCTATCCTACTCGCGTCGGCGTTGGCGTCACACCTTGGTTAAGTTTTTCATACCACCCCACTTTATTTCAGAAGTATTAGAGGTATGGCTTTGAAACTTACCATACTTGTTTACCATCATAACCTCCATCTACAGACAAGAGTACATAACTCTGTCAAGGTTTTTGACAGAATTATGGCCCTTTTTTTACTTAGAAAGTGTATTGAGCTTGGTTAAGTTTTTCGTACCACCTCACTTTATTTCAAAACCATTGGAGGTATTGCTTTGAAACTAACCATACTTGTTTACCATCACGACCTTCATCAACAGACAAGAGGACATAACTCTGTCAAGGTTTTTGACAGAATTATGCCCCTTTTTGACTTAGAAAATACATTGAATATGGGTAAAATCCACTTATTGCCTTAACCCTTTGAGATATTGCTTTGAAACTTTTAATGCTATTTCACATCATTACCCCCATCTGTACGCAAGAGAAGGTAACTCTGTCAGGGATTTGTTTTAAAAATTAAGGCCTTTTATCGACTTAGAATCTTGGTTAAGTTTTTCGTACCAGTCCACTTTTTGACTGAACTGTTTGAGATATTAATTTGAAAGTTGGAATACTTGTTAACCATCATGATCCCAAAACATGGGCAGGAGAAGGTAATTCTGTCAAGGATTTTATTTGAATTATGGCCCTTTTTGACTTAGAAACTCAGTTAAAATTTTCATTCTTGTCCACTTGTTGACTTAACCATTTGAGATAAAATTATTACTTTGGAAGTTGGAGTTCTTATGTACCATCATGAGACCTATCTGTAAGCAAGAGAAGATAACTCTGTGAAAATGTTTCTTGATTTGTACTTAGAAATTCCTAGTTAAAGTCTTGTGTGCCCTTAACTGTCAAAGTTTTGTTTTATAGGCAAGCACTAAAAAAGTCGAGCGCACTGTCCTACTGACAGCTCTTGTTGTATTATTTATTTTGCGTTTTTTATGAAATTTTTCAATGAGACATTTGCAGCTCTGAGCTGCTTAAACTACATGTAGTAGATTAGAGACTGCTACATTCAAAGCAAAAATCAGTTGTCTTGAATGTATGTAGAGGTCAATTTTCAGCATTATACTGGAGTAGAATGTGTAACTTTATAACTATCTCCATTTCCTTTGTGGTATGATTTCATGTAAATACTTGCACAACTTTTGGCATATGAAGCATAACTGTCCTCATTATCAGAAAAACATTCCCTAAAGTTTTAAAATTTGAAAGTTGAAGTATTACTCATGAGTTTTTCAATGATATTGCAAAAAATAAGGAACCCTATCTGACACCAGTTTTTGTGAAGAAGGGTCAACAAATATGATATAAAGGTAAAAATGTAGCTACAATGTGCATGACCAATGTGTCAATTTAATTTACTATATGAATATTCCTTTAGTGCTAATAAATCTTTAAGATAAAATCTTCAGAGAAGAGCAAGTGAGAGTTACTGAGTATCAAATATTTATGCCTTTTTGTTAGACGCTTGTTTTATTTACCAGGTTTTACAACACGTTCGTCTTCCATTAATGAGTCCAAAGTTTTTAGTTGGTACCGTAGGCTCGGACTTGCTGATTAAGAGTGACGACGCCTGCAGGGACCTTGTTGACGAAGCCAAAAACTACCTCCTCTTGCCACAGGAAAGACCCCTAATGCAGGGACCTAGGACCAGGGCCAGAAAGCCTATACGTTGTGGTGAAGTTCTCTTTGCAGGTGAGGTAAACTTACAAAATGGATATGTATTCAGCTTTATGTCAGACATAATTATGTTAAAAGCTATTGAAATTATGCAGGTGTTGCTATGTTGAAATCAACTAATGTGTTATGAAGTGTATGTGAAGTATTACTATTACGTAAAAACGTATATCATTTTGATTTTCATGTGTATATAAGTTTGGCATTATTAAGACAGGTGTTCTTAATGGAGAAAGTTTTGAAAAACCATATTAGAACATCTGTGTTGTTTTCAATTTTAATTTGAAGTATGGATTTATATGAGCAGGCAGTGACATTTGTGTCCCTTGGACACATTTGTTATTATACCCCCGCACAACGAAGTTGTAAGGGGGGTATACTGGAATCAGCTTGTCCGTCCGGACGTCTCCCCGTCCGGCCGTCCGGCGGTTTTTCCTTGTCCGCCCAATAACTTAAGATTCCTTTGACCCACAGTCTTCATATTTGGCATGGAGGTTAGTCATGACTAGTAGATGACCCCTATTGATTTTGAGGTCACCGGGTCAAAGGTCAAGGTCACAGGGGCATTGACTTCAAAAAGCTTGTCCGCCCAATAACTTAAGATTCCTTTGACCCACAGTCTTCATATTTGGCATGGAGGTTAGTCATGACTAGTAGATGACCCCTATTGATTTTGAGGTCACCGGGTCAAGGTCACAGGGGCCTTGACTTCAAAAAGCTTGTTTCATAAGCTTCCGCATTTGGATTTGGGTCAAAGTCTGCTCCTGAATAAATTTCAAAATCACAAACATACAAACTTTTGCTTTCACACATTGTATAAAGTTTTACTCCAAATCTGTCTGGTTTGTTTGGAATATATTGTTTAAAGGAAAGCCTGTCTTTCCAAGGAGCCATGGTTTCATCAATGCATATACTTCCTTCTGGAGTATAAACATTTCAAAACGTGATGATACGCTATCATAGATGGGACGAATCTTGTGTATTGGATCCCATCCGTCCTCACCCCTATGGAATGCAGTTTCATTATACCCCCACAAAACGAAGTTGAGGGGGGGGGTATATAGGAGTGAGCTTGTCGGTTTGTTTGTCGGTCGGTCGGTCTGTTGGTTTTCATGGTTTCCGGATGATAACTTATGAACAACTTTACCCTTTTGAATAATTTTTGGTACACACGTGCAACTTCATGAAATACAGGTCAAGTTCAACTTTGGGGTCAGTAGGTCAAAGGTCAAGGTCACAGTGACTGAACTGTAAAACAGTTTCCGGATGATAACTCATGAAAGGCTTGACCAATTTAAATAATTTTTGGTACACACGTGCAACTTTATGAAATACAGTTTAAGTTCGACTTTGGGGTCAGTAGGTCAAAGGTCAAGGTCACAGTGACTGAACTGTAAAACAGTTTCCGGATGATAACTCATGAAAGGCTTGATGAGTTAAATAATTTTCGGTACACAGCTGTAACATCATCAAATACAGGTCAAGTTCGACTTTGGGGTCAGTAGGTCAAAGGTCAAGGTCACAGTGACTCTGAACTGTAATGTTAAATAGTTTCCGGATGATAATAAACCTATGAAATTGAACTATAATTGATAATTTCTAACCTTACACATTTTGTATGCTATTAAAACAATACATTTACACAAGTTATTGTATAATAACTCAACTCTATGTCCTTGTGGCCATTCCTTTCTTATGGTTGCCATACTTCTGTGACAAAGCTGTATTGTGGGGGTATAATTCGTCACTCTTGTGACAGTTCTAGTTTAAATTTGAAAAAAATTCTGAAATTAAATCTTATGGTTTCATGTAGCTTTTGATAACTTTTATACAAAACTTTCTTACTGTTGTTATTTTATGCTTTTTCTTAATCAAACTTTTAGAGATTAATGTTGTTACTTGCAGTGGGTGGGTGGTGTAGTGGTGATGCAATCTCTAGCGTTGAAAGGTACGATCCCCAGACAGGAGAGTGGCGTATGGTTGCGCCAATGTGTAAGCGACGCTGTGGTGTTGGTGTAGCTGTACTGAATGATCTGTTGTACGCAGTTGGTGGCCATGATGGACAGTCCTATCTGAACAGTATTGAAAGGTTAGAGAAAAGTCTTTTACAGCATTTGAAATTCTGAAGTCAGTTACACTCAAACCTGTGTTACATACATGTAGCATCAATGAATAATGATCAGTCTACAAATAAAGACCAGCAGGGGAGAAATCATTGCATCTGATCTTCTGAAGCAAAACATTTGTGAATAGAGACCTGTCAATAAAGGCTTATTAGCGTCTTCCAGGCTGATGTTTGTTCACAAGTTTGTCTATTTTTAAAAGGGAACACTTGCTTCCTTATGATTGTTTTTTGTGTTGCCCTTTTGGAGAAAAGACTATACAAAGGGATCGCTTTGTCTGTCTGTACATCACATAAACTTAACGTTGACTATAACTTAAGATTTCTTCATCAAACTTTACAATTGTATTGCTTATGAAAAACGGGTCCTGATGCTGCCAAATTTTGTAGGTCAAGGTCATATTTGACAAAGTTATGCCCCTTTTTGTTTTGAGATTTTGTCACAAAATTATAAGTTATTCTGTGTAAGAGTGTGACACAAGAGTTCTATTGAACACCCATCTAGTTTTGATAATGAAAGCACTTACTTGTTGTTCAGAACTTAGTCAGTGTGAGACAGTATTTACACATACTGTTATATCTGCAGGTTTGATCCCCAGACAAATCAGTGGAGCAGCGATGTGGCACCGACAAGTTCTTGTCGTACCAGTGTAGGTGTAGCCGTTCTTGATAATTATATGTATGCAGTCGGTGGTCAAGATGGTGTCTCGTGCTTAAATTTTGTTGAAAGGTAGTGTATGTTTTCTTGTTTAATGAGCAGGTTTGGTATTACTACCTTTGACAGTAAAAACTCCAAACAACTGTGAGGTGTATGTGACCTTTTAAAAACAAATCATGTGAATGGTTAGTTTGTGCAAAGGCAGCTTTTTTGGAGAAGAACTGAATTTTTCACTTTTACAAGCACTGTAGCTGAAATTGTGCGTACAGTGTTGATAAATCTTTGGATTTTTATGTTATTATTGATATCTTTGTTGTTATGGTAAAGTGGTTTATAAGCATTTAAACTTGTACTACTATTGAATTAAGAAGTGTTATTTCATGTTTTTTGGTGGTTTATCGAAATATAAGAGTGGATTATATCCTGATAAACTCACTGTCCACTCAGTGAAAATTAACAAAATTTTCTACCCAGGATTAACGTCAGAATATATACCAAGCGTAACGAACACCGGAAACCATACGACGATGACGTCGTTAAAATAACGTCATGTTTGATATGCTTTTTGATGATGTTTCCCGCGATTTTAGACATTTTATTGAAACAGCCTCATTTTTAGACATAAATTCTAACACAAGTGGCTGCTTTTCCTATATAAACATATAGGGAAAAGCCTATATTTTATTTTAGGATAAAAAACAGCATGTTTTTCCAAGGACGACGTGCGGTAAATGACATAACGACGTGACGTATGTAAAGAAGCGCGTCCAATCGTATTTCGCGTTTTAAGGTTACAATGAAGTACTACTACGCGTTAAATAAAGTTCGAGATAGTTTTCCAAGAAAATCATGTGTAAGAATCGAAATAATAAATTGTTCCCTATATCTTATTAAGCAGGTTTTTTCAAAAAACCTACTTATTAGAATGGCGATGTCGTATGGCGGATGGGCGGGCGGGCGGGCGTCAAACATTGGTTTCCGTTGGATAACTTTAGTTAGGATTGACCAATTGCAATGAATCTTGGTGTGTAGGTAGCTTGCGTGGAGACGCCGCTTGGGATTGCATTTGGGGTCACTAGGGTCAAGGTCAAGGTCACTGTTACTAAAAATAGAAAAACGGTTTCCGCTCAATAAATCAAGTTAGGAGTGACCAATTACAATGAAACTTGGTCTGTAGGTAGCTTGCGTGGAGACGCCGCTTGGGATTGCATTTGGGGTCACTAGGGTCAAGGTCAAGGTCACTGTAACTAAAAATAGAAAAATAGTTTCCGCTCAATAACTCAAGTTAGGAGTGACTTATTGCAATCAAACTCAGTGTGTAGGTAGCTTGTGTAGAGAGGAAGCTTGGGATTGCATTAGGGGTCACTTGGTTCAAGGTCAAGGGCACTGTTACTAAAAATAGAAAAATGGTTTCCACTCAATAACTTGAGTTAGGAGTGACCAATTGTAATGAAACTTGGTGTGTAGGTAGCTTGTGTGGAGAGGAAGCTTTGGTTCACTATGGTAAAGGTCACTAGGGTCCAGGTCAAGGTCACTGTTACTAAAAATAGATATTTATTTATTTTTAGTTTTTAGATTGTTTTAAGCAAAAAAAAATTTTGGGGGTCAAGGTCACTTGACTCAAGGTCAAGGTCACTGTTACTAAATATAGATTTTATTTAATTAAGTTTTTTGATTGTTATGAAAAACAAATTTTTTCGGGGTCAAGGTCACTAGGTTGACGGTCAAGGTCAGTGTTACTAAAAATAGATTTTTATTTATTTTTAGTTTTTAGATTGTTTTAAGCAAAAATTTTTTTTTGGGGTCAAGGTCACTTGGCTCAAGGTCAAGGTCACTGTTACTAAAAATAGATTTTTATTTATTTTTAGTATTTTGATTGTTTTAAGCAAAAAAAAATTTTTCGGGGTCAAGGTCACTAAGTCAAGGTCAAGGTCACTGTTACTAAAATAGATTTTTATTTATTTTTAGTATTTTGATTGTTTTAAGCAAAAAAATTTTTTTGGGGTGGGGTCAAGGTCACTAGGGTCAAGGTCAAGGTCACTGTTTCTAAAAATAGATTTTTATTTATTTTTAGTTTTTAGATTGTTTTAACCCAAAAAAAAATTTTTCGGGGTCAAGGTCACTAGGTTGACGGTCAAGGTCACTGTTTCTAAAAATAGATTTTTATTTATTTTTCGTTTTTAAATTGTTTTAAGCAAAAAAAATTTTTTTGGGGGTCAAGGTCACTTGGCTCAAGGTCAAGGTCACTGTTACTAAAATAGATTTTTATTTATTTTTAGTATTTTGATTGTTTTAAGCAAAAAAAAATTTTTTCGGGGTCAAGGTCACTAGGGTCAAGGTCAAGGTCACTGTTACTAAAAATAGATTTTTATTTATTTTTAGTTTTTAGATTGTTTTAAGCAAAAGAAATAATTTTGGGGTCAAGGTCACTTGGATCAAGGTCAAGGGCACTGTTGCTAAAAATAGATTTTTATTTATTTTTAATTTTATGATTGTTTTAAGCAAAAAAAAAATTTGGGGGTCAAGGTCACTAGGGTCAAGGTCACTGTTACTAAAAATGTAAAAAAAATTTAGTTTTTAAATTGTAGCGAAAAAAAATTTGGGGTCAAGGTCAAGGGCACTGTTACTAAGATAGGGAGGAGTCAAGATGACTGTTTTTTTTTAATTCTACAATTTCTACAGGCGCTGTTTAAACCTGCTTTGGCGGCATTGCCGCGTCTTCTTGTTGTTGAATAAAATACAGCCAGTCGTTTAGATGCGAAAAATTAAATCACTCGTGCTACGCACTCATTATTTAATTACTACGCATCCACACTCCTGACTATATTTTATTCAATGATAAAATATAGGGAGACATTTATTATTTCTTAAATAAACAGAAAAATTCTTGGTATCGACGTAATATCACGATAATTTCCCTCACGAACATCAAAAGAAGTTTTTTTCACTTGTGGCTAGGACACTCGTGAAAATATCACTTTTGGTACCCACTCAGTGAAATTATAACGTGATATAACACCGAAACTAACAATTATCCTCTATGTCATTGCATATCTTAAAGAATGACCGTCCATGTTAGCAAATAACTGATACAATATAGGCCCTTGAGACATACTCAACAAATAAGAGAGCTTTGAAAAATTGATCATAGAGAATTAAATATTCACAGATCAATTTAGTAGAGCATATTTACCTATTAGGTAACTATGGTCAGTAAATTTACCCCTGTAGTTTGGGAAAGAATGACATTTCAAGTAGTCAGCAAGTCCAAATTCTATTGTTTTCAGTTACCAAAGAGGTGGTGTTCAATAGTCCTTGGCCTTTGTTATCCTGGCAGCCTAGCTCACAACAGTGCATAGAGATTACTCAGATTAAACACTTTTTTACTTTTCAGATATGATCCTCAGCTGAACAAATGGACAAAAGTGGCATCAATGAGTACACGTAGACTAGGAGTGGGTGTGGCAGTACTAGGTGGTTATCTGTATGCCGTAGGAGGAAGTGATGGTACCTCACCACTGAATACTGGTATAGTTAAACAAAATTATTGTTACTTCTTACATCCTCAATCACACAGTCTTCATAGGGTTACTGGAATCATTTGGCAGTCCAGAAAGTGAGCATCCCAGCTGCCTAACAGCATGTTTGCTCTTCTGTAGCATGAACAACTTTCTTCAAAAGGATTTGTAATAAAACTTTACCAACATATAGGTTAGATGTGCAGTGATTATATTATATTACTTGCCTTAGCCACAGACCATAGATGGTTCTTTTTTGGTTCACTTGTATTTAGTTTAGTTTATACTAATTTATTTAAGCTCGATTGTGAAGAAAGGTTTAAGCTTATAGAGTCACTCTTGAGTACCCTTCCTGGAAAAACTAGTACTGGTGTCATATGAGGAGGTACGCAATAGTTGAAGGCACTACGAGCAAGTGCATTGCACAGGTATCATAACTCAAGTCAGAAAGAAGTACAGTAGCTGTTCTACTGTAGGGAATTTTAAGTATTTCCAATAAGCTTCTGTTGTATTTCAGTTGAAAGATATGATCCAAGGACAAACAGATGGACACCAGTGTCACCGATGGGTACACGTAGAAAACACCTAGGAGTAGCCGTATACAACAATATGATTTATGCAGTAGGGGGTAGAGATGATACAACAGAACTAAGTAGTGCAGAAAGATACAATCCTCAAACAAACAGCTGGCAACCTGTTGTGGCCATGACTTCCAGGAGAAGTGGGGTAAGTGGCAATGTCATGTTTAACTTTGTACTGCTATGTCTGAAAATATTTTGGCCAACCATTTAGTTTGGGCTATAACATGAATGCGTTTATTGGGCTCTTCCAAGGGTATTAACTTTACCATGTTTCAACCAGTGTAGGCCTTAATCTGACTTCACTGCATCTTTTGTGTTTATCAAATAATAACCAAGTTTTGATAACTAAATAAGTAACTTAAATAATGAAAGTTAACATACTAGTAAGTTAACAGTAGTCATTGCTGTTTTAAGATATTCATTTATCTGCCAAATTTGATTTAGTTAGATAACAATCCTTTTGCACTTTAATCTTCTGTGGTGTACAATAATTTGTAGTTTAAAGCAACACACACAAAATTTACTATTTCCTGGGTCAAAAATAGATTATAATTCCCAAATGTCGTTGGTTACAGGTTGGATTAGCAGTAGTGAATGGACAATTAATGGCAATAGGTGGGTTTGATGGCACCACTTACCTAAAGACAATAGAACAGTATGATCCTGAAAATAATTGTTGGAAATTGTGTGGAGGAATGAACTATAGACGTCTTGGGGGTGGAGTCGGCGTGGTGCGAATGCCCCAACATGAAACTCATCTCTGGTGATAGGGAGAGGATTCTGGGAAATATTGTGATAAACACACCTTGGTCGGTCAGAAACAAGATGTCATAGGGGTGTATCCGTGCGAACAGGAAGTTGATGGGACTCCTCCACTAATTCATTAGTTTAAACAGACTATAGGTGAAGCAGATGAAACTTCAAGAGGATCTGGGAAGTGGTTGGCTTGAAACTAGATTTTCTTCAGTCTTGCCATTGACTTTGTATGTATTTTATTCATGTAATCGACATTGTGTAAAATCTAAAAGGCAAACTGTAGTTTCAAGTAGCCTTTGGGTTGTCAATTTCTGCAGTCTTAAGCAGCTGGGACTTAGCTGATGAGCAAAGATGATATTTTATAAAGTATCCCTTTTTACCGCTTAAAAACTTTCAAGCTTGAACATACATCAAAGTTTTGACTATTACACGTATACATTCTAACATTTTGTGTCTCATCACCAAGTTAACATTCACCTGGAGGGTATACTGGTGGACATTTCATTAAAGACACTTAAAGCTTTCTGCTTTTTATATGTGACTTGGTGCAGAAAGGCTGGTACAATGTATATTGTTTTTGCTGGTGTCCTTTTGTCTGTCGATCTATTGGGCATTTTGTGGTTTGCACATAGCTATTTCCAACATTTTACTTTTAAAATATTGTATGGCAGATTTTAAGAAAGGTAAAACTTTCTCCAAGCTCTGGCCTGGCTGCTTGAATAGTTCTTGCACTAATGTTTCATCTTTCGTTTCGAATTGTATGTGCAATTACATGAAACTTTGTCAATTCAAGGGACCTTTAATACGGTCTATAAATGACCATAACATTTGAGGCTTTAGTGCTCATGAATTGTAAAAAGTCAATGTTCAGACTGTAATACTCTGACTTGTCCTGGTGTCACAGACTTGAGCTCTGCTAACTACAAATGACTGCAGCCCAAAATAATGAAGGGACTTAATTTGAATATCTGAAAAAGTTGCAGTTTGTTGTTGACCTGAAGGAGTTTATTAAATAGAATGAAGATGAAATGTTTGGCGTTGAATTAATTATATTTAAAGGTGCTGTACATGTACAATAGTATGTAACTTCACTATCACCGTCCTGGGAAAAACAACATTGAATGTATAAATATCAGTGTATACTTCTAAAAGCGACTGCACTCCAAATTCTTAGTAAATTTTAATTTTTTGGTAAAATCAATATATATTCAATTTGTCAGCATCAAGATTATTTTCTTTGTGTAAGAGCTAAAAATATTTAAGGCAGAAAAAAACTATTTACCTGAGCCAGGTTTTGCACTAGGACCTTTGCGCTTACAAAAAATTTACAGGGCTTTAACCTACTACACTAGGGAGTCAGCTGATTTCATGCGAGTTAAGAAATATGCTGATATACCTTAGAGCCCACCCGTTAGTCACGGGGTGGATATTTTCTACAATAAAAGTAAGCAAAACAACACATTTTAATTGTTTTTTTTTTGTTAGAAAACTTGTCACGTTATCATAATACAATGCCCCTGATACAGTAATGGCAATTGTTTTCTTGAAATTGAAAATTTTCTTTTTTTAGCGTAACTTGTCCATCTGGAGTGCAGTCGCTTTAAACCTTATACAATGGAATATGGATAGTTGAATGAGTATTGACAATACATCTCAGTAAAGTTGAGGGGAACTTGATGCTACTGGGAAAACCTCCTCATGTAATTGAGTACAATACACCTATACAGTCATGTAGTGCTAAATAACTTAATCAGTTGTTTTCCCCTCAATATTGTTCCATGCTATTGTCTTTGTTCCCTTTGTAATCAAAAGTGCAATAGTTTGTACATTTAAGATATTTTGTGTGTGATTTAATTTTATTGATGTTAAGTTATGTAAACCATGTTTGAAGTAAACAATATCCTATTTTAGCTTGTTTATAGCAGATGATCACTTTACACAAAATGTAAATGAATAACAGAAGTTGACATATTTATGACATAGTGTCACCTGAATTATGACATGATGTTTGCCTCCATTATGACATAATGTTTTGCATCTGTTTAAAACAGGATGTTTTCCTCTATTATGACATGATGCCTCTTTCATTGATGCTGAAGAACTGTTTTACATGGATGTATATATATATGATGTGTATTTTGGACTGCCATATGAAATATGTCGCAGTCATAGTGAAACTGTTGCTGTAGTTTACAGGTATTGGGAGGTTTTATGAAACATTTGTGCCATTATGCATACCTCAAGTTTTTATGGTTTCAAACAATAAAGGAAATAAGGGTAATCTAATTTTGGGTGTGAATTAGCGATCCTAGGAGGTAGAACTGATACTTCGGGGAAGTTTGTTACTGTTGCTATATTTAGATAGAGCACACATCTTAGGAGACATGTCAACACCTGTAAGAAATTTTTTGTGATACTTCTTTCCATTAAGTTTCCTTTTCGTTAGATAATTGTTTTACTTCACATTGTTTTTTTTATCTCGTGCATCTGTATGCATTTACAAGAATAAACTGTTCTTGATATTTTGAGTTTTTATTTTTCTTTTAGACAGCAAACATAAAGCTTTTTAGTTCACACTTTAAAAATCTTCTCCAAAGTCACAAAGCCTAGATGTTAGATATTTGTTGTGTAACATTGTCTAGTGGACCTACCAGTTTTGTTAAAATCATGCCCATTGGGTCAAAATTTACCATACCCAGGGATCACTGGTTTCATAAAGATTTACAAGAAAAACTTTGAAAACCTTCTACAAAATCACAAGGCATTGAACTTAGTTATTTGGTATGTAATATTGTCTAGTAGACCAATACTAAGATTGTCCCAGCCTCCCGGGGATCAAAATTGGCACTGCCCTAGAATCAGTTGTACAAATATATGGAATTATATAGAAAAAAAACTTTAAAAATCTTCATCTGCAGAACCACAAGTTCTTGAGCATAGATATTTAATATATAGCATTGTCTCTACCAACTGCCTTCATATAATGCCCCAAGGGTCAAAATTGATGCTACCCAGTAGTCACTTGTTTTACCTAGGTTTACATGTACAATGTCTATACAAAAATCTTTAAAATCTTATCCAAAACTTAGTCTAAAACCTTAGATATTTGGTACGTAACATTGTCAAAGTGGAATTATGCATAATTATTTTCGAGTAAAAAGCGAGCTGAAATAGGTGTGTGTAAAAAGGGTAGAGGAAATAATAGCTTTTAACCCAATACACCAAACTCTTCCTGCTAAGAGTACGAAATAATAACTTTCAAAATATTGCTTCTCCTATTTTGACTAGGAGAGTTTATTTTTTTTAAAAACAACTGCATGCAGAAGTTGCTTCCCTTTCATTGCTGAAATCTCTACCAACAATAACACAAGGGAGATCACTGCGAAGAAAGGAACTATTATTTTATTAGTCCAATTTTTGTTATTTCTAAAGCACCAACTTCAAATACTAATGCGGCATTATCATTAGTTAAACACTTTTAAATGCACAGCAACCAAAAATTGCTTGTATAAAACTAAAACCAAAAATATACTATGTGCAGTAAGATGCGCATAATGTTGTTTTAAGGGGACCTTTAGCAAAACTCATCAAACATGCCCCTGGGGTGAAAACTGGCCATGCCCTATGTGTTGCTTGTGTGTATGTGGATTTATAAAAAAAATCTTCCCGTTTGAAACTAGAACTATCACTGAAGGTGATGAATACCCCCAAACACCCTACTGACAGTATATAAAATTTATGTAATATTTGATGCTTTAATTATTGGACCTGCTCAACTTGAGGCTTCTGTGAAATATTGAATTCTGACCAGGGTTTTTGGAGATTAAAAGCGCACAAGATTTTACTATCTCAAGCCCCTGTGACCTTTGACCAAGTGACCTGAAACATGAACACAACTAGGCATGGTGCTTATCACTTCTGTGAAGTTTCATAAAATTCTGACCAGGGGTTTTGGAGATTTAGCGTCCACAAGATTTTACTATTTCTAGCCCCTGTGACCTTGAACTTTGACCTAGTGACCCGAAACATGGACCATGCACAACAAGGCATTGTACTTATCAATTCTGTGAAGTATCATTAAAATCTGACCAGGGGTTTTGGAGATTTAGTGACCACAAAATTTTACTATTTCTAGCCCCTTGAACTTTGACCTAGTGATCAAAACAAGGACCATGCACAACTAGGCATTGTACTTATCACTTCTGTGAAGTATCATTAAATTCTGACCAGAGATTTTGGAGATTTAGCGTCCACAATATTTATCTCGAGCTCCTGTGACCTTGACCTTTGACCTAGTGACCTGAAACATGGACAAGCACAACTAGGCTTTGTACCTATCACTTCTGTGAAGTATCATTTAATTCGTTTTGGAGATTAAGTTTTCACAAGATTTTACTATCTCAAGCCCTTGTGACCATGACCTTCGACCAAGAGATACGAAATATGGGCCATGCACAAATTGGCATTGTACTTATCACTTCTGTGAAGTATCATTGAATTCTGATCAGGGGTTTTGGAGATTTAGCGTACACAAGATTTCGTCAACAGACACTGTTTGCAGGGGGGAGGGGAGGGGGGGGGGGGGCATAACTAGGTAGCCCACATCATGAAACATTGTCTGAAGGTTCTCTACAAAGTGTTCAAATAATCCAACATGGTCAAAATTGACCATACCCTGGGGTCAATAAAGTTAAGGTCATTAAAATGTATATAGAGATGAAGGAAAAACTTTTAAAATATTCAAACTGCTCAGATCATATTGCATTGTCTAGTGGCCCTCTATGAAGTTAGTTCAAATTATGCTCTGGGGGTCAATGTTAGCCATGCCCCTGGGATTTACAAAGTTAAATTATTATGTTCAGTAACTCAAGAATCCTCGGACTTCATGGACAGGTTGATCTTAACCAGTAGGTGACTTTGATATTTAGATCGCTGGGTCAAAGTCAGATCTACAATGGTCGATAACTAGAGAACCTATGACCTTCAAACTAGATAGAGAGATTAGTTTATACAAATTTATTTTAGTTTGATTGTGAAGAAAGCTTGAAGCTTATTGAGTCTGCTTCCTGGAAAAACCAGTACTGGTGTCATGTGAGGAGGTACGGTCGTGTGCCCAGTGGGGCTCGAACCCACAACCTCAGGGATGAAAGAGATTGGTCTGGACCAGTAGATTACCCCTACTGATTTTGAGGCGACAGGGTTGAACCTGGGATCACTTGATCTTCTAATCTACTTTCTTGTTTTTAAGCTACAGCAATGAAATTTGAAAAATATTGATAGTTTTGCATGCAGATTTCAACCTGACCTTTACTATCTGTTTTTGAAGCTAGATCAATGAAATTTGTACTGTGTATACAGTTCTGCATGAAGATTTCGACTTTGTGACCTACTGACCTACTTTCCTATTTTGAAGCTTATGGATGAAATTTGGACCATACATATAGTTTTACATGTAGATTTCAACTTCAACATTGGTTGACTTTGCCCTACTAAAGTTCTTTTTGAAGCTACAGCAATGAAATTTGAACCATGTGTACAGTTTTAATGCCAGTTTCAACTTTGACCTTGGGTGGTCATGAAGTATTTTTTGATTTACCGTTTCAAGCTAGAAAGATGAAATTTATACTATTTGTGCAACTGCAAAACTCCTATGACTGACATTAAATTTTGACCTACTTTGATGTTTTAAGTGCAGTAATACTCAAGTGAGCGATAAAGGGACATCATGACCCTCTTGTTAAGGTTGTTTGAAGAAAACTGAACCAATAAATGGCTACATTTCATTATCTTTTATTTAGAGACGTTTTAGCTTATCTGAAGAAAACGAAGAAAACTGAACAATGGCTGCCGATGGTCATCAGTTTCACCAGTCCATTTTCAGCCTAAATATATTTTGTTTTGGTTATTCGGAGAAAACTGAACGAATGGATGTCGAAAGTCATCATCAATGCAAGACTTCATTAACCATCAAGAGGTTTTATTGGTTATTTGAAGAAAAATGAACGAATGGATAGTCATCATCGTTGCAAGGTTTCACATTATTCCATAAAAGGGTTTATATATTATTTGAAGAACCTTTTTTTTAAGGGGGGATAACACTTTATTTCATAGCACATGTATATAATTACAAACAAGCTCTATGGCTTTTTCAAAGACTACTTTTATTTGAAGAACCTGAACGAATGGGTGATCGTCATCTGTGTCACGTGACATCATCTTCCGTCAAATTGTTTTATTTATTGTCTGAAAGAAAACGCTGAAAAAATAAACAATCATCATCGTTGCCAGGTTAAACATTCTTCCATGAAAGGGCTTTATAGATGGTTTGAAGAACACTGAACTAACGAATGATCATTATCTGCGCTAGTTTTCATCATCTTCCATCAAAAGGCTTTAAAAGTTGTTTGTAGAAAACTGAACTAAAGAATGATGTTATCGGTGCAAGGTTTCACTATCTTCCGTCAAAAGACTTGGCAGGACTGAGCAAATTGGCGGGCTGTGCCAAAAGCTCGCCCTAAGCAATGTGTTCAATGTGCTAGATATCCATGGATTGCTAGAAAACCACCCTATATATGTCTCACAGTTGTCAGTGTGCAGAATATAGATTTCATTTTTTATCTAATTTTAATCAAAATTGTAAAGAACTCGTATCAGCAAAATAAGTTCTTTATACTTGAACTTGTCCAGGTAACAATATTATAACTGCCAGTGAAAGTCAGACCAGAAGCGGACTTGTGAACACTATGAAAGAAATTAGAAAATAGCTGTCACTATAGCAACGCTAGGTTACGTAACATAGTACCGTTTTAAATCTGTAACACTTCGCTGGTGTCGTCTGCAAAACTTGGTCATAAACATTCTGTTTCTTTATAAACAGTTATCCCCAATATTTTTTTTCATCATTTTTCGTTTTTCTGCCCCCGGAGATGGGCATATTAAAATCGTACCGTCCGTATGTATGTCTGCCCGTCCGTGCGTCCGTCCCATTTCATGTCCGGGCTGTAACTTTGCCATGTATGAAGGGATTTTCAAAGCATATGGCACAAATGATAAACACATCAAGACGACGTGTCGCAAACAAGACCCACGTCACTACACTACCTCAAAGGTCAAGATCACATTTAGAGTTCAATGGTCGTGGAATCCTGTGTATGCACACATTCGTGTCCGAACTGTAACTTTGTCATGCATTGAATTATTTTAAAGTAACTTGGCACACATATTCAGCACATCAAGACGACGTGACGCGTGCAAGGCCCTCATTCCTACCTCAAAGGTCGACGTCACACTTCAAGTTTAAAGGTAATGGAATCCTGTAAATATACATACATTCGTGTCCGGACTATAACTTTGTCATGCATTCAAAGATTTTGAAATTACCTGGTTAAAATGTTCAGCACATCAAGACGACGTGTCGCAAACAAGACCAACGTTCCTATTCCAATGTACAACAGGTCACACTTCGAGTTTGAAGGTAATGGAAATCTGTATATATATGTACACATTCGTATCCGGACTGTAAATTTGTCATGAATTGAAGGATTTTAAAATAACTTGGCACACATGTTCAGCACATCTAGATGATGTGTCGCATGCAAGGACCATGAGTTTAAAGGCCATGGAATCCTGTATACATGGTTACTCTGTTATGCATGGAAGGATTTTGAAACTACATGGCACAACTGCTGAGCACTTGGAGATGCCATGTCATGCGCAAGTCCCACATCCTTACATTGAAGGTCACGGTCACATCGAGAGATCAGACGTTTTAGAATCGTATATATATGCACAATGTTCATGTCCGGATTGTAACTGTGTTATATATTAAAGAATTTTAAAATGAATTGGAACGAATGTTCAGTACATGTAGCCGTGCGAAAATACCTTTAACGTCAATGTTACAGACTGCAAACACCGTTTTGGGGGCATTGTTCTTGTTTCTTGTATGCTTTTCATACATTCTGCTTCTTAATAGACAGGTATCCCTAATAACTAATTTCAAAATTCTCTGTTTTTCTTGACTGCCTTTAATTTCTCCATAAAAACGCAGAATCTCACCGAAACACTCTGATCTTCAAACAATTGTAAGACACTTTTTACCATAACTACAACTAGTACTTTTTCTAATAAAAAATTTTGTACTTTCAAGCTATTAAAACACAATATTTTACTGACATAGAAATAACAATATACTTTACACAATAAACCTACAAATATCTTTATTGAATCAACAGAAAGAAGGAAAAAATCTGTTAAATATACGACTTCTCTTTTCGTTCAGACAGATAGATCCCAATTTTTGTGTTTGTGTTGTATTTTTTCAATATATAAAATAGGGGTTACACATCAAGTTATCTACAATCATGTATGTTAATTTTGGGAACTTTGTAAAACAGGGAACTGAATAGGTAATATATTATTGTTTCATATAATAGTATTAGATACTTACATCTATGTTAATATAGTCTTTAAAAAAGCCATAGAGCTTGTTTGTAATTATAAACATGTATTCTGAAATAAAAGATTATTCCCCCTAAAAAAACAACACAACAATAGATAAAGGTTGATTTTCAATAGCATCTACGCATATTTAACATATATGGTGGTTAGTTCATTGTCAATGTTATATCATGCATGTATGCATTTTCATTTTGAGTAGAAGTTTCAGTTATGTAATGTTTGCTATGTAAATAAATTAATCGAGTAAGTTACTTTAGCTACAGTCTGAGAAAATTGCATTTTCTATTATATCTTTCTTAAACAATACATCTAATTTTGATGAAAAGTTTCAACTTTCACATAATTCTCTAAACTAAGATTTAGTTTTCTGCAAATAAAATGTGTTGAAAGTATCAAACATTTCTTTAAAGAAATAAAAAAAAACATTTCATTGTTTGGTAAAAGACTAATTTCTTTAAAGAAAAAAAACAACAACAGGAAATAAGCAATAAACCAATTATCTCTACATGTCAATATAATTAATGGTCTGTTTATTAGGCTAAATGTCCAGTCTAAAGACACCTAATCAGACAATGCTCTATAAACCTCTGTTATACGGAATAGATAGAAAAGTATACTAGTCCATTAGAAACATTTACAGCCAATTTTTTTCTTCTTGTATAAGAATAAACGGAAGGTGGACTATATAAACCACTAGATGGCGCTGGGGCAGGTTTTTATAAAAATTGCAAGTATGTTTCAGATCAGACACCCTTTTAAAAAAATTGACAAAATTACAGAACTGTTTCCTTTGAAATTTGTTACAAAGGTAAACTGTGTCATTTCAAAACAGTTCATCCAAAAATCTTAATTTCATATCACTTCTGAAAGTGACTTTGAGAAAAAAATCATCGACACTAAATTGAGAGTAGTGGCATGCATTGCAGAATAAAAACAGTTTACTAACCTTGATGAAAGTTTATTTCCATAAAATGAGAATATCCTTCATTAAAACGAATCATTAAGTCATTCAAGACCGGTATAAGTACAATGTAAGTTAAAAAGTCAGCAGATAACATAAATATATGTTTTTGTGCAGCTATCTATTCAAGTTGCCATAAGCCCCTTCTGTTAATAGAATACTTTAGTATTTTCTATAAAATTTTGTATGATACTATTTACTGGTTCAGACAGTCTTCCATTTCTTGGTCAAGCTGTTGGTATGCAGATACATAAAGTGTTGATATAAATTTAAAAAAAAACGTGTATGTATCTTAGACTAAGACCACTATAAGGATCGCACGTGCAGTGTCAGTTAATATCATCCTAGCTCATTTTATATTATGATCCATTTTTATCCAAGAATGAGGCGTTTAGATTGATTTTACTATTGATTTTGGTGATCTCTCCATTTTATTTTTTCCTTAATGGTCTACAATTTACATTATCCCGTGTTATCATAAATTATACATTATCTTTCGAAACAAGAACTACCTTTAAAAACTTAGTCGGCGCAATTTTTAGTTAATATATAGGTCCGTTGAACAAATAAAGAAATGTGTTAATATCGTATTACAAATCAAGTAAAATGACCAAAAATGACCGAAAAACGACTAATGCCGACCGAAAATTAATTGTTTTTCTAATGATAATATTATATCGCTAGTACTTGTTGTGTAATTAGGTTTACATGTGACAAGGGACACAACTACTATAATAGTATACTTGTTATACTACACACAACAGTTATTATCCATTCCATATATAACATGCATGTTCTGATCACTTGAGTTAGTTAGTATATTGCAGTTACGCTTGTATCATGTATTAAACATATAAAGCTTACAAGTGTTGTTAATATACGGCCATCATGATATAATATGGTGTCAGAAGTAAACACCGTGGACTTACATTAGATTGTAAAAGACATAAGACAAAAAATGGACATATATTAAATTGTAAATAAAGTGAAACTTGGAGTTACATACAATTGTATTAAAATATGAATATGGACTTACATTAAATTGTAAAACAAAGCAAAAACAAAATAGGAAAGAAAACAACAAAAACGCAACTTGGAAATATTGATTTCTAAAAAGTTAACATTAAATCATATGTGACATGGCAAAGTTAATTCCTCCTGAAAATTTTGATTTTACCCAGCCTAGTAAATGGGATGAATGGAAACTAAGATTTCTATTCTACAGAACGGCATCTAAGTTGCACAAAGATGATGGTGACGTTCAGGTAAAAAAAAGGGGAGGACATGGTAGCGGGGGTGGTAATAAAAAAAAATATCTCATACTATATACAATCAAGGGTTTAGCTCAAAAATCTCAAAATTAACCCTCGTCACACTTTTTCTATCATAAAAAAAAAATCCCTGCTCGATTTCAATAAACACCCACGCTACTTGCAGCTAAATGAATACTCCCGGAACATATAGTTCGATTCTAAATATTTTGAAACGATTTTCGCAACGAACTGTAAACGGGACGAATTTGTGTCAAAACCGTATGTAGGAAAACTTGTGACGAGGGTTGATTTTGAGAATTTGACAGATGAAACCTTTTTTTTTTTTTTTTTTGTTTTTTTTTTTTTTTTTTTACCGCCCTTTTGTTTTTATATATACCATGGGTAACAACGGACAATCTATGAAATCGTTTGGGCTGTCGGCTGATGATCAAAAAGAAATTTGACAAAGTGATTGACGAATTGACAAACATTTTTTACCCAAGAAAAACGTTATTCACGAGCGTGCAAAATTTCATTCACGTCGACAACTTCAGGGCGAATCGGTTGAATCCTTTATAAGAGCTTTGTACGAACTTTCTGAGAACTGTGCTTTCCCAGGAGAAACAGAAAATGAACAAGTCAGGGACAAAATTGTAATTGGAATATTAGATACAAATTTATCAGAAAAAATGCAATTGGAAGCTGAATTGACATTAGATAAAGCAGTTCAAATGGCCAGACAAAGCGAAATCGTCAAGAGTCAGGTCAAATTTCAGCACCAGAAAGAGCAGGGATCGGCAGATGAGGTCAGATATGGAGCCAGACCAAAACATTGGGTGCCTAAGAAAGCCAACCAACATCCCAGTAAATCAAAGAAACCCTGACACAATCCTATGAATGAGCAAAAACGTTGTACACGATGCAATATGACTCATATACAAGGAAAGTGTACTGCCAAGGGAAAAAACTGTCACAAATGTGGGAAACAGGATCATTTTTCTGTTTGTTGCAAAACCAAAACATTAAGTGAACTCACAGAACAAAGCGATTATCTGGGAATGATTACATAAAGGTGAGACATAAATACATAAAGGTGAGACATTTGTTAGTCTGTTTTAAGACAGACACTGGCGCTGATGTAACAGTAATTCCCGAAACATTGTACTCGTCTCTCGGTAGTCCCAAATTGAAGAAAACTAACAAAAAGTTATTCGGTCCCGGGAATAAGAAATTGAATGTATTAGGGTACTTTACTGAAACCTTGTCAAATCAAAACGTTTACTCAGTAGAAGACATATTTGTCGTCAGCGGTATTAACCGTAGTTTGTTGGGCAGACCGGCGATTATCAATTTGAATTTGGTCAAGCTGAACTTAGACGAAGTTATTTCAGTGCAGTCTGTGCAGCGCACTCATCCTAAATTGTTCAGAGAATTAGGGCAGTTAGAGGGTGAATGCCGTATTTCACTTAATGATGGAGCAAACCCGTATGCTCTAGCCGTTCCGCGACGCGTACCAATTCCATTGCTTCAGAAAGTTAAAGCTGAACTTGAGAAAATGGAAAGATCAGGTGTCATTTTCAAGGTCGATCAAAGCACTGATTGGTGTGCAGGAATAGTCTGCGTACCCAAAAATGATGGAAATGTGCGAATATGTGTCGATCTGACGCAGTTGAATAAAAATGTACGGCGCGAAAATTTTCCTTTACCTATCATAGACCAAAGTTTAGGAAGGTTAGCAGGTGCGAAGTTTTTTAGTAACCTAGATGCCAATAGTGGATTTTGGCAAATCAGGCTCGCACCAGAGAGTCAGTTACTTACAACTTTTATTACGCCATTCGGAAGGTTTGCATTCAAAAGACTTCCTATTGGGTTAAGCAGCAGTTCAGAGTATTTTCAGAAACATATGTCACAAATGCTTGAAGGCAGAGACGGAGTTTTATGTCAGACAGACGACGTTCTAGTTTTCGGACGGACAAGTGAAGAGCATGACTCGAGACTTGAAACGGTCCTTACTAGACTAGAAAATGCTAATTTGACCCTTAACCCAGACAAATGCGTGTTCAAGAAAACCACGGTCAAAATTGTAGGGCACATAGTCGGGCAAGACGGCATAGCTGCAGATCTTGACAGGGTCAAGGCTATTAGAGACTTACCACCGCCTAAGGATGTACACGATGTGCGTAGTTTCATGGGTATGGTGACACAGTTAGGAAAGTTTTCCCCGCTTCTAGCTGAATATTTAAAGCCAATACGCGACTTGCTGAGCAGTAAAAATCAATTTTACTGGGGTCAAGTTCAGCAAGAGGCATTTGACAAGATCAAATGTATTCTGACAGAAACACCTGTTTTAGCATTATATGACCCTAATAGAGAGACTACACTAATGACGGACAGTTCAAACTTTGCAACTGGATGTGTAGTGCTCCAGAAACAAGACAATGGTGATCTTAAACCGGTGTCCTATGCTTCAAGGGCACTAACAGCTACTGAGCAAAGGTATTCTACCATAGAAAAAGAAGCCCTTGGGGTTACATATGGCTGTGAAAATCATAAGGACCTGTTAATAGGGAAATCCTTTACTATTGTCACTGACCACAAGCCATTGGTACCATTGCTTGGAGAAAAAGACCTTAGTGAACTACCAGTACGAATTCAACGCTTTAGATTACGACTGATGCAATTTTCATACAACATTCTGCATATCCCTGGTAAACAGTTAATTATACCAGACTTCCTTAGCAGAAATCCAGTGTGTGACAATTTGACATTTGAGGATAGGCAAAATTGTACTGAAACAGAAATGTATGTTGATTCAGTTATCAAGGCTTTGCCAGCCACAGGCAAAAGACTGCAGAAATTAGGTCAAAACAAAGGTCAGACCATGTTTGCAGAAAATTAATTGAATTTGTTGAGAATGGGTGGCCTGCATCAAAAAAAAATCAAACAGAATGTAAAGTGTCACAACTTTATTGGAAATTTCAAGCAGAAATTACAGTCAACGATAGCTTGTTAATGAGGAATGACAGGATAATTATTCCTGCTGAAATGAAATCAGATATTTTGGCTTGGTTACATGAGGCACATCAGGGGATCAATAAATGTAGATCACGGGCAAAAGAATATGTTTGGTGGCTTGGACAAAGACATTGAAAATCTGGTTAAGAGATGTGACATTTGTTCTAAAATGCAGAACGATAAAAGAGAACCAATGATAGCTACACCTTTTCCTGACCGGTGTTGGTCAAGGTTAGGTTCAGACTTATTTCACTGGCATGGCTGTACATCTGCTGGTGATAGATTATTATTCTCGCTATATCGAATTAGCCAAACTCAGCTCTCTCTCGTCAGCGGCTGTTGTAGGACATTTCAAATCCATATTATCGCGACATGGCCTTTGTGACATAATAGTCACGGACGGAGGGCCACAGTATGCCTCAGATACTTTCAACAAGTTTTGTGATGATTATGGTATCGAACATGTAACTTCGAGTCCAAGATATCCAATGGGAAACTCAGAAGCAGAGCGCGCAGTTCAAACTGTCAAACGTCTGTTGAATGCGTGTTCCGACCCGTACTTAACTATGCTTACATACCGGGCTACGCCATTGCAAAATGGGCTTTCACCAAGCCAAATGTTATTCGGGCGTCAAATAAAAAGTACACTACCTCAAGCTCCTGTAAAGCTTGAGCAAAAGTCGGTAAATTTAAAAGCGTTACAGAAAAAAAGAAGAGAATTACCGTACTTATTATAAAGAAAATTACGATAAGGCCAAACGCTCTCGGTACCTCTCCCAGTTGAAGCCAGGGGATGGGGTATATGTTAAAGATATGGGCATTGAGGGTAGAGTTTTAAAGGAAGATTCACGACCAAGATCTTTTGCTGTTGAGACACCGAAAAGTACAATCTCGCGCAATCGCAGGCATTTAGTAAAACTAAACAAAGAGGTGAATTTTGATAAGGAAATTGATATTCCTGTCACTGAGTGCCAGCCAACAGTGTCTAACAATAAATCAGACTCTCATCTGTCTCAGAATGAAAACTGTTCAAATACTGAAAGTTCAAATGGTTCAAAAAATGTTTATGTTACTAAGTCTGGGAGAATTTCCCAGCCGCAAGATCGTTTAAATTTGTGATTGTTTCATAACTAGATAATCATAGAGTACGTGATTTAATTTAGCTTGTGTCATAAATATCACAGTATTATTTGCACATGACATTTTAATTCAATGTGCGTGTGTAATAAACTGATCAATTAATTTGAGTTAATCTAGGAAAAGTGAATGTTACAGACAACCCCCGAGTTTATGTGCAGTTACTTTCAGACTTTGGAAAAGGGGTGTTGTGTAATTAGGTTTACATGTGACATGGGACACAACTACTATATGACCAGCGACACGGGAAAATGGGCCTTCGGACAAAATACTTGGCAACTGCTTTCTTGCATTTTGAACAAACAAATTTATAGCAATACTTGGAAAATTTCAGTTACCTACGTTCAGTACATACAAACCTACAACATTTTGATAAGGGTCCACTATTAAAATGCGGCACATACCCCAATTTGACGTCAAAACTCACTTCCATTTCTGGGCATATATTCATATTTCCTACAGCATCATTTATTTTTGTGCAACATTATAACTCTTCAAAATATCATATCTGGTGAACATTTCATGTCTTCTTCCCACCCTTTTTTAGGTTAGCCAAGATTAAAAAAATGATTTCAATCGCTGTTGCCATCGTAATGGCTTGGGAATTTTGGGGCAAATAGTATGTTCCGTTGAGTAAAATATAGTAGCTATCGTTTTTATCATTGGTATTAAAGATTTAAAGAGTTAAAAATTATTTTTGGGCTTTTTTATAATTATTCGTCGATGTACATCAATGATATTTTTTAAATAGTTACTACCTCATTTTAATTTTTTTTTTTTTTTTTTTTTTTTTTTTTTTTTTTTTTTTTTTTTTTTTTTTTATTTTTTTAAAATAAAAAAATTTAAAAGTGTTTTTTATATACGGCCATCATGATATAATAGTACTGATTGATTATTCACTATTTACAAATTCCTTCATTTATTAAAAACTTAAATCATAAATTATACATTATCCTTTGAGAAAAAAAATTGTTTTCGGTCCTTTTTAATCTATGCACCCGGTATTATTCAATCAGAAGGTGCCTTACATTGTAAATTTCTTATCTAAAAAAAGTTATACATTCTACTCGTCATTTCATCAGGGTCCGTATATTACACATAATATACGGACCCTGAGAAGAGTTCCAAACTTCCGGTCAAAAGTGCGCTTTATACGGCTGCGCCGAAAAAGTTGTGTTTGGTCTGCATAAACTGCTTTTTTGTCTTGTTCTGTCTTATTCGGTCTTGTTTGGTTGTTTTCAGTTATTCTATGCACCCAAACATTTTTAATTAATTCATTTTTTATATTGAAAAACAAATAAAGAAATTTCTGATCTTATAAATCTAATAAATCCTGGTAGAAAAAAGTAACATAAAATCTTCAAAATGGCAACTTTGTTCCGTGTATTATTACTTGAACGTGCGTGTTTAGCATCTGTGTATGAAATAGTATGTAGATTAAAAACAATGACAGTGTTTATATAATGATTGATTTATATCAAGCATGTATAGTTCTCATGATTTTATTTTAGATAGCAGCTGATCAGTTCTCCCATAATGTGATTTGGGGGAATAAAAGTTTTTGACAATTATGTTATCGGTCGCACTTACGTGCTTTTTATTTTCAGTATCTTATTTCACTCATTTTATGGCCGTTTTCAGGCTTACGTCAGGATCAGCAGGTTTCACACATTTTTTTTTCAAATTACTATTATATTATTATTAATGTATTGTGTTATTCTAATCTTAAATGTTTCTAATATGAAATATATGACAATGTTTTTGTTTTATCTTACAGGTTTAATGTCGAAAATTTATTGTTTCACCCTTTCGGATAAATGGTGATACATACGAATCGCTTTGTCCGTTGGTCCGTCCGTCCGTTCGTCACATTAACTGAACGTTGGCAATAACTTTGACATTTTTTAAGATTTCTTTATCAAACTTTCAAATTGTATTGTTCTGACAGAGTTATGTCCCTTCTTGTAATTCTTAATTGTCAAGTTAATTGGCTATAACTTTTCAATTTCTAAAGATTTCTTCATCAAACTTCTTATGACAAGAGGGTCGTTCCGCCGACAAGTCATGTAGGTCAATGTCATATTTGATAGAGTTATGCCCTTTTTTGTTCTTTTATTTTGTCTATAATTTTGCCATTTCTTCATTAAACTTTCAAATTGTATTGCTTATGACAAAAGGGTCATGAAGCCGCAAAATGTTGTAGGTCAATGACAAATCCGACAAAGAGATGCCCTTTTTTGATTTTGTCATGAAATTATTGGTTTTTCTGTTAAAGTGTAAGAGGACGACACAAATGTTTTGCTGAACAACTATCTATCTGTCTCTGGATACTGCCAACCCTTCTCGCGAGTGTTTTAGGCATGTATACTAACCATGTGATATTCTGGATACTGCCAACCCTTCCCGCGAGTGTTATAGGCATGTATACTAACCATGTGATATTTACTATTTTAACCATGTTTGTTATTTTTTTAGATTGTTGTTAGGTCGGTCAAAAGCTATACATAATTGATGTTTTATCCTGTAATGACATACCGACTTGAATTAAGTTAATAAATATTGTATTGTATTGTATATCTCCATTCCACCAGGGTGAAAAATCTGCACTTCGAAGAAGACGCTTTATGAAACGAGATGCATATAATGCAATTCATTTGCTGAAATCTGGCTTGAACGTGCTAGTTTTATATATTAAATAGATAAAGTAGGATTATTAAAACAAAAAATTACATTAATTTTTAATAATGTAATGACATATATATCTCCATTTCGCATAAAAATCTCCATTTCGCCGAGGTAGAACATATTATAAAAGGAGAAAAGTATTACTAATTGATTCCTTTCTTGTTGAAATTTTCCATGACAGTGTTTTATTGTTACATCAACTAATATAAAAATGTAAAACAAAAATAACATGAAATAAATGCGTTTCATATCCCTTTCGCGTAGAAATGTTCATTTCGCCCATTTCGTCCGAAAATCTTCATTTCGTTTTTTGTTTTCCGGTGGCAAAGCCCTCGCAAAGCGCGTCGTACACCTGTAATTTAGACAATTAAATTGGACACCCCTGAACAGGTATTTATAGCTTTGTGTATCATTCACTAATCAATCTATCTGTTAGTACATAACTTGGTGTTTTCAGAAAATGATTACGCTGATTCTCGGGTAAGGCAGAAAAGTGGGCATTGTAGCATAATTTGCACACATATGCTTCCTTCTCCGCGACTCGAGGGTCTAAGGAATGATTCTGCATATTCTATGTTTAAAAATACTTTTTCAAAGAAATAACTCTAAAAATCTTAGATAACTATTCATTATTGCTCTTAGAAACACAATTTAATGCAGTCTTTTGTTGTTTACACAAAAAACCTGATATGTATGACCTCTGACTCTCTGATACACTCTGACACTTTCTCCGCGATCCGAGGATTCTGATTGGCTGAATTGGGCTGTTCCATTAATGTGCTTCCACTTTCTACAGGTAAATTCAGTAAGATACATGTTCTAGATGCAAGGGAAAAATCACTCCTGACCAAGGGCAAAATGGAGGATAAGAATTTTCAGCTTATTTCCATGAAATATGTTAAAATGGAGTAGTTTTTTAAATAAACTTTTAAAGATAAAGGTATAATCTTCAAATACCTGCTTGATTCGCATGATTTTCTCAGAACGTGTAAAATCGCCGATACGAACTTGCACAGAATCCGGTTGTTTAAATATTTCGCCGATCATTCGTCGGAAATAACTATCACCGAATCACGGAGAAACCTCGGATCGGGGAGAAAGAAGGATATATCCTAGAGTGACCAGTTTCGACGCCCATACAAACAAAAATAATATCAAACAGGGAATGCCACATACCAAAAACGCAGCCTCCCCAAAACGAGCCCCATAGCACCCAGAAGTGCACACCACCAACACAAACACACACACGCACACACACACAATTATGTACACAAACACACGTATCCTTCTTTCTCCCCGATCCGAGGTTTCTCCGTGATTCGCGTGATAGTTATTTCCGACGAATGGTCGCACGCGAAATAATTAAAAAAATTCGGATTCTATGCAAGTTTGGTATCGAGCGATTTTACATGTTTACGAGAAAAATCATGCGAATCCAGCAGGTATTTGAAAAATTATCATGTAAGAAATACCTTTATCTTCAAAAGTATTAAAAAAAAAGTTACTCCATTTAACATATTTCATGATAATAAGCTGAAAATTATTATCTTCCATTATGCCCTTGGTCAGGAGTGATTATTTCCCATGTGTCTAGAACATTCTTACTGAATTTACCTGTAAAAAGTGAGGGAAGCACATAATGGAACAGCCCAATTTCAGCCAATCAGAATCCTCGGATCGCGGAGAAAGTGTCAGAGTGTATCAGAGAGTCAGAGGTCATAACATATCAGGTAATTTTGTGTAAAACAACAAATGACTGCATTAAATTGTGTTTCTAAGAGGAATAATGCATAGTCTAAGATTTTTAGAGTTAAATTTCATTTGAAAAAAGTATTTTTAAACATAGAATATGCAGAATCATTCCTTAGACCCTCGAGTCGCGGAGAAAGAAGCATACACTACCAACACACACTAGCATACAAAGCAAACACACGAGGACAAAACGAACAATTAAAGGAACACAGTGGGGCACCGCCTTGGAACGGTCAGTGGCAAAAACACCACTGGGGAGCTTAAACCGGTTTATGGTGCGCACCCAACCTCACTCTTACCCCCACCATGTTCCAAAGTCACAGGACAGTGTAAATAAAAGTAATCCCTGCTAGGTGAATCTCTAACACACGCAATGGAAACAAAAGGCATGGTATGTAAAACACAAAAATGCTCGTGTATGAATATATAAAAAGCAAACCTTGAGAACCAAAAAACGTATGTACTCAATGCCTTTGCAGAAGGCAGAGCACCAAGAGAAACACCCTTAAGGGCCCGACGAAACAGGCCAGAGGACAGAAATCAAAACAGTTTCATTCCAGTGGGATTTAAAAACTGCCCATCACAGAGTCCTCCCCCTCTTCCGTCAGACACAATCAAAGAGGGAAGCATAGCGTCCAACTGTAAACGGGTTGAACACCAAACATGCGGTGTGTCTCAAAACAGTTGGGTCGTAACCTCTTTTAACAAAACGTTTTATAATTTTAGCAAATACAGTTGGAAAATTGCCATGACCCAAAATCTTACGAAGCAATATTTTGCCTGTGTTAAATAGTTATAGGTAGTTTCAATGAAAAGATTGTTTCACTGAATAAATATTTTATATCTGAATAAAAGTACCAAATTTTAACCGATTATCCCGTATGATTGTCTACAAAATTGCCATGACCTAATTCTATATATGGGGGCAGCCATTTTTGTTGTGAGTGACCTAAAACGACGCCTCTGATTGGATGCTTTATAAAAGTTTAATTATAACTCTATTGGAGCTTGCACGCTGCTAATTTTGTATTTACGCTGTCCACCAGTATCAGTAACCTGGATCTACAACAAATCAACACATGAAAAGTGTTTTTAAACTTTTTATTTCTATATGTAACAAAATGACATAGACCTCTACTGGTATGAGACCAATTTCCGACAAAAAATCGAGGTTTTCTACATATTTTTTCTTATATGTGTCTTGTAAACAAAAGTCATCTACAAATTTACAAACGTCAGTTTATCCCCTTTTCAATGATGTAAACAAGACCAGTGTCTTTTGCGCATGCGTACCAAATTTGGGGCCCTGAAAGGACAGCCTAATTAATGTTAATAACTTAAGGTAGAGGACCAGTTTCCGACATAATTTTATCCTGAAAAGTTTTGGCATCATAAATTATTTAAATCCATGAGAACTTTTATTCTCAAAATTGTAAATTCCTTTCCCTATTTTTTCCGACGCTCGTAATGAGTGTATGTCCATTATCCGTTCCGTGCCGCTCCATTTCGTACATCACTGTATTATCATTTCACAACACTTGATCTGTGCCATATTTTGCAAGCAGTTTCAGTGACAGATGTATAATGTTGAATTTCTTTGAAAGTACTTATCTTTAGAAAATGAAATTTTGTTCACTGCTTGTTTGGATGATGTTTTTTGAAACTATATAGTACTCCCATTCTAAAGAGTTACGCAAAAGCTATGATAACGAGTCTACAGTTGGAAACTGGTATGATTCGGAAACTGGTCTCATGCCAGTATGTTTTGCAATATTTTTTACTCAATGATGGGAGCCCCTGTCTGTTCGATCTTCTCCATTTCAATATTCTGAGAAGTAACTTAGTGCGTGGCACCGACACTTCCCCTATGGAACCTAAATTCCCACGCTCTTTTGTCCAAAGAAAATTGCTTATTCAATGTCATATTTTTTGACATTAGTGAAATCACATGAAAATATATTGAAAAAGGTCATTTTTATAAAATCTTACCTTTGCACTTCGTACTTTTCACATTTTTATGTCAAGCGAAAGTATTTTGTGTTTACTATAGTGTGTAATAGTAAATGACGTCATCAGAAGTAGTTTCGTCTTAATATAGAGCAAAACAAGAATGGCGTCGAAATACAGGGCACCCGACGATAACAAAAATGTAATGATTATAATATATTATGATTCAACCACCACATTTTGTTAAGTAGTGTTGGCGTTTTTACCTTTTATGTGAAGACATGTTCTACAAATTAATGAAATTTTTTATTTCAATCACCTCTGTTGAATCAATACCTGTGAACCATTTTTGATCAGTGTTAACCTGTAGAGTGATGGCGTGTCACCGCGCCCTGCCACCTTTTCGTGCCGCCACTCTGCCCTTCTCAACATCCATTTTGCCCTAAAGTCATGACATTTGATTTCCTTTTTACCATCATTCATCCCTAACATAATTTATTGCAGTGCTCGATATTTGCATTGTATTTCACTGATTGCCGATTACATAAGGCAGTGGCTAGAGTTACGTTACCGTAACTCTAGCCTCCGAGCCTAGAGTTACAGAAGTTCCGTTTCTCTAGAAAATCCTATGAGGATTGGCTAGAGTACAGAAGTTTATAAAGGCATATGTATATTGCTTTAAATATGCATGGTAATATATTGTAAACTTAACTATATCACCAGTAATAGTGTATAAACCTATCTGTCGGCAAATGCAGCGACATCGTAGCCGCCATTTTGGTTTTACATAATACATTGGCGGAAATATATCGTTGTTATCTCCGTCTTTACTTGAGTGACAATTATATCACATTTTGTGCAAAGCATGATAGAATTTAAGTAACATATGTTGTTGACATATGTTGTTTTTGTATTTAATTGTAGAAGGCACTCGAATCGTGACCAAAAAAAGACTGATTTTTATTGTGATCGAAAGCAGGGACCCTGTCAAATAATATACGGACCATGTCGAAAGTACAGCTGTTAAATTTAAAAATAAATCTTAATTTTGTTTTTTTTGTTTTCGTTTTTCGTGCTCTTGAAATTCTAATATTCTTATTTTCTTGATCTTATGATTGTTTTATTAACGTTGTTTGTAAACAGAACACATAACTATGTGCAAGAGTATACAGCATGACAATGACAGTTCCGATATTAGCAACAAGTATAACCAAAATGGCGCCTGTGAAATTGTCGTATATACAACAGATCAGTTTATTCACGAATAGTGGTAAAATATGTAAGTTTACAACACATTATCATGCATATATTAAAGCAATATTCATACCTTTATAAACTTCCGTAACTCAAGCCTTTCCTCATAGGGTTTTGCTAATGATACGGAACTTCTGTAACTCTAGCCACTGCCATATTACATAAACGCCCGAAGCGATCAAAAGACACCACATAAACACCTGTTATTTTCCGATAATCACGTGCCGTGTACGTGACATCAGAAATAAGTCGGTGTTTTCTTTGATGTTTGCACAAAGTTTGTTAAATCACGGCAGACCGAGTTGATCACACAGTCGTTTAATGGGATGGATTTTAATGATATTTGAGAGTAAAAAAATAAAAAAGTTGCGGACCTGCGGAGATCAAATGCATATTGGAACACGATTGAAAACTAAGATGGGAAGATCTATGTGGAATGTAAATAAAATAAACGTAAAATACAAAACATTTCTTTATGAGAATCTTATTTGACAGAGTTATGCCCCTTTTTGTACTTAGATTTTGTCACGAAAACTTAATGTTGGCTATAGCTTTGCCATTTCTTAAGATTTCCTCATCAAACTTTCAAATTGTATTGCTTATGACATAAGGGTCATGATGCTGCCAAAGTTTGTTGGTCAAGGTCATATTTGACAGAGTTATGCCCCTTTTTACACTTAGATTTTGTCACAAAATTGTTGGTTATTCTGACAAAGCATAAGAGGGTGACACAAGTGTTCTACTGAACACCCATCTAGTTTAATCTGAATACGGACCGACTGCCCGGCATATATTCAATGTCGGTGTTCGGATCACTTCGGTCAAAATGGCGCCCTTGCAATTCTATGAAGGAACAGAACCGGGAAAGAAAGGAAAAATGCTCGGCCCAGAAAAAAACAGTATGAAAAAATGAGAGTTGAACGAACATTTAAAAATAAACCAAATTCATCAATTAAAATAATTGATGAATTTGGTTTATTCTTACTGTAAACTTTGCTTTTTGATTTTCGATCCTGCAGATTTGTTTATGGTCCGGCAAATGTTTGGACCTTGCCGGTCGGAATGTCAGACTATTTTTTTAACTTTTGCGAAGTCTGAGTGCTGTTGGGTAATCCTGCTCACTTAGCAGAACTTTATTTCATATCAACACCTGCTTTCTGGAGAACAGGGATGGTGTGTAAATTTCTTGGACAAGAAACATTATTATACAAATAGGAACATTTAAATAAGCCCAAAATCTACAGATATAGTCTGATTTCCTTTACAGCTGACATTCCTGCTTGTTCACATTGCATCCAGATTTTTTTGGCCATTGCTGCGCATGTGGCTAGCTCTGACCCGTATTTCCTTTGAGCCATTTTTTCCATGTGGCGTTATGTAGCATGTAAAACATATCTTTCATTCAAAAGTTGTAGCCAATTCAATTTCTTTTGAGCCAATTTAACATTGTTGTAGCCAATATTGGCATTGGCTAATGCCAGAGCTAGTGTTGTGCGGTAAAAACTAGTCATCAGAAGGAAACGATTAAACATTAATAATGGTTATAAAAAAGGGTTAAACTTTTGTAAATCATTTTAGGATTTCTTAAAACTAGTATGTTTGAATTGTAATCTTTTTAAAATGTTTTTATAACAGACGTTAAAGGCCATTAGTGTCACAACTTTCACATCATAATTTTGCATTTTATCTTTTGTTATGTTTGAAAGTGCTAAAGGGCTTTGATTGTGTTACAGATAATGTCAATCTGACAATCTGATAAACTTTGAGACCTCTTGATGACCATTTTTAGGGAATTTAAAATATGTTACATATACTTTATATTCATACTGAAACTTAATTGGTTATATTGTTAATTACTTTTATAAGGGTTAGTTTGATTGGTTAAACAAAACTCTGGCAAGGTGTATTTAATTTTGAATTCAGAAATGCAAAAAAAGAGATCAGACTTGGATTTCCAAGTGAACACATAACAGTGGTTATTCACTAGAATAATAGAAACGATATTGTTGTTAAAAAGTTTACGTTTACGGATAACCGTTTACTCATATTTTTTGAATTGTTAAACTGTGTGGTTTTCCACGGTGAAAAAAGGGACATTAAAGATAAAACGTAATTGTGTGGTTTTCATTCTCGACATAAAAATAGGGCCTGTGACGACAGCAAGCAACGGCATATAAACAGCAAGCAACTGCACCATACGCGAGAAAAATACAGCATAAAACGAGCCCTCTTGATAATAATTGCAGTTGGTTTCAAAGTTTATATCCATGGAAGGTTTCCTAATTAACTGAAAGTGTTTTCATCATCAAAAGCTCACAAATGTAGTCAAAGGAATCATACTTTGATTAAAGTGTCAATCACTGTATCATCTCTGATAAAATAAATGAACATCGTCAGTTTTCTTCTAAATCTTATACAAAAACATTTAATAATTCATTAAGTTCAGAATAGGATTGAAGAAGAAACTGACTATTGATTTCCAAAAATCTAGAAGCATTGTCATTACATGACATCAGGTTGTGTACCCAAACAGGCAAATGAAGATGCCACGGACCTATTCACACATGCCAATATTGGCAGAAAAGGCCAAAACGACTGCACATTCTAGTACTTACTGTTTTCCAATGCCTACTCTCTTAGTATCGCAGGAGAACCTGTTTCACTGACTGACCTGTTTCTCTTAGTACCAAACCTGAAAGTAGCTCCGGCACGTCAGTCAGCATATAATCCCAAATTATGATTCTTCATTTTAAACCATTTGGCCATGGCAGACATGAAAGTTGTACAGTTTGAATATGTAGTGTAATAAACTCGGGCAAATTTTATCAGCTAAATTTTGTAATATAACTAAAGTAAACTGAATTTCAATAAATGCACTTGTGCTGTAAATACTCAGTCATAAGTTGATCTGCCATATGTCGAAGGAGTAGTTTTGGCTTGACAATTAGTAATTTAGGCTAGACCCTTCCATAAGTCGAGGGAGGATTTTGGCATGATAAAAGGAGTAATTATTTGGGGATTATTAAACAATCTAACAAAAATCAACCCTTAAATTTCAAATTCTATTCACATCAAATAACATTTTCTTTTACCATTATAAAATGAATACAATTGTTTGTTGACCAAGTTAAAGGGTTTTGGTGTAATTATTGTCATTTATCACCTATTTCTGCGACCCAGCTTGTACCCGATGTTCAGGTATATTTGCTGATTTAGTAAGGCATTTTTAGCGAATTAAATGAAAAAAGTTTTTGTGTATCTTTACAGTCTTAAAACATAACATAGATTAAATCATTTTTTTATGTTTTTACATAATACTTGGATGTTTGTCACGTATTTTCGCGACCCCACTTTCTGATTTTCGGTAATAATGTAACATTTTTTCGGCAATTTAAGTTAAAACTTCATGGCCAATTTACAGCCCTGCATTAAAAAGTGCAAATCTTGGAGAAATTAGACCCAATAGGGGCATGAAACGTGTTTTTAGCTCACATGAGCACAAAGTGCTTAGGTGAGATAATGTGATCCCCTGATGTCCATAGTCTGTCCATACTTAACCTTTTGTATGCAATAGAGTCTGCATTTTTCATGGATCCATATTCATGAAACTTGGTCAGAATGACTACCTTGATGAAATCTAAGTTGAGTTCGAACATGGGTCATCTGGGGTCAAAAACTAAGTCACCCATTTAAAGACCTGGTGTAAGCCATACAGGTGACATTTACAAGCAATTTTATCATGTAAATTGGTCAAAAGGTTTGCATTGTTGAGGTCAAACAGAATGTTTGTGTTTATGATATTTAGATTTGAGTTGAAGTTTGGTCACACTCTTCTTTTCTTTCAGCAATGTTTTGGATTACTTCCTCCAGCAAGGCAAGCTAGATGTAGAACTTCTTTGGTGTCCAATTCTAGATGTTTTACACTCAGAAGACAAGTGATTATGAAATGTCTCAAGAGGAGGGAGCTGGAATTCCAGGGGTGGAAGCTGGAACATCTGCAGTGTGTTGGACAGGGGAGGAAGCTGTAAGAGTTTGTAACTTCGGCAACTAGATTTATAGGAAGACCTGTATAGCATCACAAGAGTACTGGTAATGTAGAGTTAGAATGATAAGATTTACTGTACCTCTGAACCTGGAAGCATACATATATAAAGAAAAGAAATATGGAAAGAAATGCTCATTATGAGACACCATGAAAACATGCTACTTTTTAACATGTTAATATTCTTGTGCGTCATCATTGTCAAAACATAGCCTGCACTTGATATTGTAACATGTTCTGACCTCTAAAACCCTATTATTTCCTTTATTTCACGAAGATTCAGGATTGAAAGCATTAAAGTGATGTCAGGGCTAGCACTGGCCCATTTTTCTTTCAGCCATTTTTTCCATGTGGAGTTGTATGGCTAGCACACAAAACATTCTTTCTTTAAAGTTGTAGCCAATTCAATTTCTTTTGAGCCAATTTAATTTTTTGGTAGCCAATTTTGGCATAGGCTCATACCAGAGCTAGCCCTGGATGTAACCTGTTAAATTTTTGCAGCCAATTGACTATTGACATGCTTTATGTAAACAGTAGTATTTTGTGACTCGAAATAGGGTGGAAACATTTGGTTAAAAAGACACACTTTAGTTAAACGTTTTTTTTCCGAGCCACTGACCGAGCAAAACAACGATGGCTATTCATGGGTTGAGCGCTGGGAATACGGTAAGTGACTGGTGTGTATCGAAAATGTCTGCGCATAAAGACGTTATCTATCAACACAGATTGGTTATGTTTAAGTGTTATTTAGACGCTCTCAATTTCGCTTTAAAAACAAGATAAGTGCGTGAAGCATCAAACACTGTGTAGTATATAAAAGGCTTTAGAAGACGGCCAAAACCACCTTATTGTGTTTTGATTAGTTTAGAATCTGTGTCCATTTCAGCCATTTCAAAATTTTCAATTCCCACAAATTGTAACATAAAGTCAAAATGAAACAACAACATTATGCAACTTTGCGTACTGAAGCACCATATACCCTAGATACATAGGAGAATTTATGGATTTTCTAGCATTGGCAAATTCACTCCAGAATAATATCGTTATCAAGTTCAGAAAGTTGTCTGAATCTTGAATTATTCACGGCAAAACATGCCTTTTTAAATCCGCGTACATACTTAATTTTCTGGAATTTTTCTTGGTTTAAAATTGTGTCTCTGAAGGCTGACACTCCTGCCAATTTCGACAGGGGACCTTTTAATTCTAGAGAGGTGTTAGTATCACCATGTCGTTGGTCATCGTTTACATTGTCAACAAATGCCTTAAAACATGCCGACAGCAAGAACTGGTGTACTTTGGTAACTAAGAATCCATGCTCGATATACCATTTTAGTAGTGGAGAGGACAATAACAAATATTTGGCCTTCGTTCCTCCTACTAAAAAAGCGCGCGGTTTAGTTGAAAGGTTGTGTTCCTGCCCGTGTTTTTGCATATGCTCTCTGATACAATCAAAGTGAATATCAGTGGTACAGAACAACGGTAAAAATTCCTCAAAGTATTCGTGAGGACTTAAGTCGGAATTCCGTTTAAATTGTAAATTTGTGAATATCGACTTCAATGAACCCAAACAACTTCTCCTTAAGAACGGCGTCAATAATTTGCAATTCATTTATTTCACCCTTGTGTGTCCTATAGATCTCTGGATATCTATGATTAATAAAACTCCTCATGACATTGTTTTCCTTGACTTGATTTCTAAACTCGCATTCCCAAACATGAATTATTTGATAGCCGAAAGCCCGAATATAACCCAATCTTGCTTCTGTTCATTTTGATCTTTCCTCGTGTTTCTTAATGTCATTTGAGTCGATGCATGAGTGACCATGATAATAGCATCCTAAAAATTCATAAATGATTCCTGTTTTTGGATCATAGCCATCTACGAGAAACGGGCCTATCCATTTTTCGTTACTAGAGTTCATTTTGTGTTGAATGTTTAGATTTTGGGAATGATTTAACCATTCCACCCAATCATACATAACTTCTGACTTCTGTTTCTGTTAGGACTATATTCCTATTCTGTTTTTCTGTTTCTTTCTCAATAGAAATAATGAATTCATTAAAAACAGGATCAAACACTAAAGTCATTTTAACATTTTCCCCAGCCCTCACGCTTTCAAATTCCACATCGTCCATATTAAAGTACATGTTCTCTTCTTTCATCCTAATCATTTTAGTGAGTGGTTCCTGTTCTTCTCTCTTTGCTGGTCGTTTAAAGTTAAGCTGTTGTCCTTTTCCATCTAAAATAGAAACAAATGCCAATGTTATAGATAGAATCCTACACTCTACTGCGTTAATTTTTTCTGCAACGGTCTATAAATCTCTTAAAAGATGGGTGATTAAAAGTTGCCAAAACCTCCTTTGAAAAACATCTCTGATATTCTTTAAGTGGGACTGTCCTGGCATGAAAAACCAGACAAATATGCTCTGACTTGTTCATTATTCATGTATGAACCATGCTTCACTATACTAATAAAACATTTTCTACTCAATGAGTTTAATTGCATTCCTGCAGAATACTGTCTTTGAAAAATTATTTCTCGAAAAACATCGTGAGACCATAACACTTCCAAAGTGTTTATGTTCTCTCAAGAATTCAAAGATATTTCCACTTAATATTTCTAAAATCCGTGTTGGAAGTTAAGCTAAAATTCCTCTGACAGACAGTTTATCGTCTTGAAAAAGATTGTATATTCTTTGCATAAACGCACTAGCGCTAAGTTGAGTTAATGAGGTTATGTCTACATCATCATCATTAAAAGTTATCTTCATTCTAAAATTATTGATAAGACACAATGAAATAAATGATAAACAAAAAAAAAATAACTATCCAACTATTTCATCTATGAAGCATTTAAAATTAATTGTTTTACTTAATATGAGATTAAGTTAAATGTAATGAAAAACAAATTTTGATAAAAATCGTCTTCCTAAATATATCTAGAATGCTTAACTTTTAACATTTAATCCAAAATACTTTAATACAAATTTATAACTTATATTTTCTTGTTGGTTTTCTTGTTGCACGTTATCCGATGAAATTGAGAGCAGCACACTGTAAAGAGCATGAAAGTGGGATTGAGCGAGTTCTTCAATCGCGGAAAGTCGTCATCTTATTTTCTCTCCAAACGAGTTGAAGCGTTTCATACTTTTCGTCTATTGTTGACCTAGGAAGGGTCTGTAATTTTAAAATAGACAGCTTCGCACTCTGTTTTATTTTCTTTGACCGTTAATCTTTCATATACCACTCGCTCTGGATCTTCCAAGACATTGCTTTGCTTTAAAGAAGAGTAAAAGGCTTCTTTGGGAGGTAATGATCTTGTATCCGACACAGATACGTCCGTTAAATACTCGTATGGGAAGTATGACTTTCTCTGATTAACACCAAACGTGCAAAGGAATTTATTGTAGGAAGTGCCCGGCGGAAGGTAGTTGACCATGTCCAGAAAGTGAAGTCTGGGGTTAGATAAACACATGTATGCGTTGTTTCTCTTGACTACAAATTTTTGAACTGAGGGAGCAGCTTTAATAATAGCTAGCCAATCCTTGATGGCATAAATCCAGTATATTGCCCGAAAGGATCAGGGAACTTGTCTCTAATTTTCCAAACACAACATGAGGGAATGACACGCCTATCCCCAGCAACCAGTCTTCCAAAAGACCACATTATATATTGTCTGTATGCCTGATGGCGATTTGCTTTCCTTACGTCAGCGTCGTCCTCAAACACAAAGACATCTCTTCTGTAGAGACGTGCCAGCGCCAAAACACCCTCGTCCAAGATCAATACATCAAAGTTCTGAAAATCAGAAATTAATTCAGATGCAATATCTTTTCCCTGAGGGTTACTTTCTCACAACTACAGTTTGAAGTTAGAGTGTATAAATATATATTGCTAAGCAAATTTGTTGAACAGTTGAGCGAAATGTAATTACAGGGGGGGGGTAGCTATCATCTTTAATTATAAGGGAATCATAAACGTTGCTAATTTGGGTGGTTGCAATGATAGAGTTGACTGTTTTAAGGTAACGGAACTTAGTATGTTTGAGAAAATAAAAAGAATTGATTAGTTGACAATGTTATGACATGTTTTGATATTTTCCCCTATTAATTCCAATAACTTACGGCTTGTTGAGACACACATCTGCCTTTCTCGCAGCATTTCTTTTCTACTTCGGTGGGCATTTCTCTGCACGAGCCAGAAACACACCAGTCAGGAACATTGCCTCCTGGGTCTGGATGGTATCCTCCAGGTTGGCGTTGTGCTGGTTGCATAACTTCAAACATGATGCCTGGATTCAGCTCTACAGCTCTACACAATGTTCTACGCAAGTCCTCGACTGACATGCTATTGACTTCATCCTATGTAAACAAAAGTTAAATGTTTTGAACTAAACCTGCTTCTAAGAGCAATGAAATTTCTCACTGCAACGAGAGTGTAAGTGTGTAAAGTTGATATTTAGAGCCAAAGCAGTAAACTCAATAATGACAAGAAAACACAAAATATCATCAGTTCTTCTGTTAGCTTCAAACAACATATTAGAAATGGTGTTGTTCAAAAGCACACTTACAGTTATCATGAAAGAAGCAATATATTTACAATTTCCTTATCACTTAAAGTTATTTTAGCTTTTATGTAGACTTTACCATCACTTTTTGTTTTTCAAAAACAAGCTATTGCAGGCTATTTATGTCTGTGCTCTATTTCTTACACATAACTTAGGTACTTGAAATGATCACTTGGTGTTCAACAAGGTTGCTGGTAGGATTAATTTGGTGGATTAAATATAATTATATTATATTTTGTGCTGTGAGAAAATGATCAAGTGGACACATTGTACTGGTATGAAATTTTAAACTTGTCAAAAACATTACCATGACTGAAAGGTGAATGCATATAATTAGCTCACCTGGCTATGCCAGGGTGAGCTTTTCTGATCGATGATTGTCCGTCGTCCGTCAACATTTTGATTCAAATGACATCTCCTCTGAAACCTCTAGGCCAATGTTGATAAAACTATGCAGGAATGTTCCTTGCATGAAGCTCTACCAAAATTGTTCAAAGAATTCCATTCCATGCAGAACTCTGGTTGCTATGACAACAAATAGGAAAAACTTTAAAAATCTTCTCTGAAACCACAAGGCCTAGAGCTTAGATATTTGGCATGTAGCATTGTCTAGTGGACCTCTACCAAGATTGTTCAAATTATGACCCCCGGGTCAAAATTGACCCCGCGCGGGTGGGCACTTAGTTTTTGCATAGGCATATATAGGAAAAACTTTAAAAATCTTCTTCTCTGAAACCACAAGGCCTAGAGCTAAGATATTTGGCATGTAGCATTGTCTAGTGGACCTGTACCAAGATTGTTCAAATTATGAGCGTATATAGGAAAACTTATTTGGTATATAACATTATCTAGTGATCTTCCACCAGGCAAGTGGACTTGTACCAAGGTGAGCGATATAGGGCCATCTTGGCCCTCTTGTTTACAAATTGCATTGACCGTGAAAAAATAACAGTACATGGCAGGATACTAAGTATTTAAAATAAGTATAGAAAAAGTACCTTTTCTAACCAAATCTATATTGGAGAATGTTACAATATGAAATTTCAAAATGAAGCAAAAGAAAATATGATGATATTTTTAAGTTTACAATTCGCTCAAAATCTTTTACTAATGACTTCAGTATAAAAGCTGTCGTCAAAGACGGGATTTCAAAATGTTCGCATTCTCCGGGAACTCGAACCCATGACTCCAGGGTTAAAGTCCGGCGTAATACCTCTACATGTATAGCAATCCACAGTAACTAGCTGATGATATTGCTTTAAACCGATGCTCGCTTGACCGTTATACTTCAGTCCATTTGCACAAAAGTATCCACTACACATAAATGTGGATGAGGTCTATTTTCAATCATACTATACTACTTCACTCTCCGTCCGGGATCTGTCTTACGTAGTACGTCCGTAACCACTGGGCCAATGTTGATGAAACTTTGCAGGCATGTTCCTTGCATGATACTCTATCAAATTTGTTCAAAGAATTCCATTTAATGCAGAACTCTGGTTGCTATGGCAATGAATAGGAAAAAATTAAAAAATCTTTATCTCTGAAACCACAAGATCTAGAGCCAAGATATTTAGCATTTGGCATTGTCTAGTGGACCTCTACCAAGATTTTTGAAATTATGAGCCCCAGGTCAAAATTGACCCGGGGGGCGGGCGGGGGGGGGTCACTTGGTTAAACATAGGCTTATATAGGAAAAAATTTAAAAATCTTCTCTGAAACCACAAGGCCTAGAGGCAGTGATTGCCATAGCAACCACATCACAGTTGCCATTTTCATGACAGTAATTTCTGATTCAGGAGCCACACATGGTTCCTTTGCATTCAGGAGTGTCCACTATATTTGCACATTATCAGGTATGTAGTCTATGTCACATGTCCTGTGGTTTATGGTGAAGAAATCACTGCAGCCGATCTGTGTATGGCGCTGAACAATTTGATTTTTTGTTTCTTGGAAATTTCAATTTCTGATTCAGGAGCCACATGGTTCCTTTGCATTCAGGAGTGTCCACTATTTTTGCACATTTATCAGGTATGTAGTCGATGTCACATGTCCTGTGGCTCATCGTGAAGCAATCACTGCAGCCGATCTGTGTATGGCGCTGAACAATTTGATTTTTTGTTTCTTGGAAATTTCAATTTCTGATTCAGGAGCCACATGGTTCCTTTGCATTCAGGAGTGTCCACTATTTTTGCACATTATCAGGTATGTAGTCGATGTCACATGTCCTGTGGCTCATCGTGAAGCAATCACTGCAGCCGATCTGTGTATGGCGCTGAACAATTTGATTTTTTGTTTCTTGGAAATTTCAATTTCTGATTCAGGAACCACATGGTTCCTTTGCATTCAGGAGTGTCCACTATTTTTGCACATTATCAGGTATGTAGTCAATGTCGCAGGCCCTGTGGTTCATGGTGAAGAAATCACTGCAGCTAATCTGTACTGTGCAGAAAAATTTGATTTCTTGGTTCTTGAAACTCTTCATTTTTTTTTTTTTTTTTTAAAAAATTTTTTTTTTTTTTTTTTTTTTTTTTTTTTTTTTTTTTTTTTTTTTTTTTTTTTTTTTTTTTTTTTTTTTTGGTGTTTTTTTTTTTTTTTTAAAAATTTTTTTACCTTTTTTTTTTTTCCTGGAAAAATTTTTTTTTTTGGGAATAAGACTCTTCATTTGTTCTAAGTCAGTTGTTTCTGAAAAGTCTGATAGTTTTCTTCCTGACATTGCCATTGGTCTATTTTTAGAAGTTTTTTGAAAGGATTTATTAGCCCTACTGGACTTCAGTCAAGTTAAGTCCAGCAGAGCTTATGCCTTGGTGGTCTGTTAGTGAAATTTTCCTTAAAAACGCTCTACAGGTCACAATTTTCATTTGACTTTGATGAAAAATCTTTTACAAAATTCATTACGTGAAAATAAATACATGTAAGCAATAATAATTTTGTAGGTAATATTTACAAATTAATGTATAATAACAGTTGGTGCCTTTGCGTCTAATATTACTTTTACTTTTGCCCCTTGTGACTGAAGTCCGATTGCAGACTACAGTGTCTTTGCATCTGTATGAAATTACTTTTCCCCATGTGACTGAAGTCTGATTGCAGACTACAGTGTCTTCGCATCTAATATTACTTTTGCCCCTTGTGACTGAAGTCTGATTGCAGACTACAGTGTCTTCGCATCTAATATTACTTTTGCCCCTTGTGACTGAAGTCTGATTGCAGACTACAGTGTCTTCATCAAATTACTTCTGCCCCTTGTGACTGAAGTCTGATTGCAGACTACAGTGTCTTAGCATCTAATATTACTTTTGCCCCTTGTGACTGAAGTCCGATTGCAGACTACAGTGTCTTTGCATCTAATATTACTTTTGCCCCTTGTGTCTGAAGTCCGATTGCAGACTACAGTGTCTTTGCATCAGTATGAAACTATCATATGCCACTACCATCATCAGTCGTATAGCTCCACCCTCAGACAATGTAGCTCCACCCTCAGACAATGTAATACAGTTACTTAATAGGTTGATACATTTATTTTGAAAATGTCAATTTATTGTAGGTAGTGTAATAAGCCATGATGCTAATCTCATTAATTCAATCCCAAACTGGTTCGGTTTTATACACTGTGTCATTATAGAGTTACATTCTCAGTTCAAAAGTTCAAAATCAGTAAAGTTTCTTAGAGAGTTTATAACTATGTCAATATTTCTTATGACCCTGTGCATGCTATAAGAATCATTCTCAAAAATGTACAATCCATCAATGTACTATTAGTGTGGGTGGTAAAGAATGTTTTGTTGGCGACTGTATATAACTTCACCCTTGACTAATTTCGTATCCTGTCCCTGTATTTCGCCAACTGGAACCTTCAGCCTCAAAGGCTTCACTAAACACCGCTGCTAGCTGCTTGCTAGGCAACCCAGTTTGCTATAAAGAAGAAAAAAAATCAACTTTTTTTTTTCCAAAATATTAAAGAAAATAATCGCTATACATTAGGGCTGTAACGAATACACTAAGGGGCGAATACGATACGTATGACTAATACGGGTCACGAATACGAATATTATTATTCATGAATATGAATACTATACTAAAATCATTTAACAAGTGAACATTATATGGCTTTTGCCAACAATATATTACAGTCTGCTGACTAGATAATAGTACTTTCTTTGTACTCAAATTACTGTGAAATAATACTGTTCAAACGTAAAAAAAAACACTTGAGTAAACATGTAACTTAAAGAGCTCTGGGTTCAAATGATTAGAACTGTTTAGTAAAAAATGACTAAGCACGACTATAGAGTAAAAGAGATCTACGATTTCAACGGTTCTCGGTGCTAGACATGTTGTTGATGTAGAGGGTTTTTGGATGTCGGAAAATGGGAATTCCCAATTGTTGATATCAAATTTTTAATTGAATGTGAAATTTAAATGAATTCAATGAGTTTAAAACCCAGAAAGTTATGAAAATCATTTATTCAATTGTAAACCAACATCAAATTATCGGCCGACGACTTATTAAATAAATGTCGTGGGAAAATATCGTCAACGTTGTGGGTGGGGTATTATACGAAAATAGTGCAAAATGCGCTATGAAACCGGGAAGCGTTTTCAGTAGATTTCATCTGTTTTAGGTAAATTCAAATGATTTTAGTTTAAATCATGCAATTTTTATCTATATTCGTAAATATTCGGTTCGGCACATGGCGAATAACGAATACAATTCGGACAAAACTGTATTCGACGAAATCGAATATTCGAATGTATCGTTACAGCCCTACTATACATGTAAAGCCTATAACGTTGAAAATAAATTTTAAAAATAAATATCATTATATCAACTTACTTTAATCTATCTGTGACGCGTAATTCTCTAGTTCGTTCAAACAGGTTCTCTGATTTACAGTGTCGCTCCATTTAATAGACATAGTTTTTCCTTTTGTTTTGTCAAATTTGCCATTGTCTCAGCACTTATTATCATTGATATGTAAGTTAATTTTATCATTCCATTTGGTTAAGTTCACTTCTCTACTATAGTCAAATTTACCTTTGACTTTAGTTAAAAATCCAGCATTATCGTAAGTAGGTTCCTCCTTAGGTTCAGGATCAACGCGCATAGTTGAAGGTGGTTCAGCTTGATCCGTTGAAGTGTGTACATGGACACTGGAAGGATCAGTTGAAGTGTGTACATGGACACTGGAAGGTTCAGTTGAAGTGTGTACATGGACACTGGAAAGATCAGTTGAAGTGTGTACTGCACACTGGAAGGTTCAGTTGAAGTGCGTACATGCACACTGGAAGGTTCAGTTGAAGTGTATACATGCACACTGGAAGGTTCAACAGATTCCATCTTACCCTGTAAATGTGCGTAAAGTTTTAGTTTTCTCATTGCCGTATTATACAGCTTGCATGAAAAAGATATCTGTGATATAGTTGACACAGAATATTCATATGCTGAATAGTTTACACAGTATGTCCATATGCTGAATTGTTTACACATTATATCCACATAATGAATAGTTTACACAGTATATCCACATACTGAATAATTGACACAGTATATCTAGACTTGTATAAAATGCTTAAATTATATCTAATTATATCCCAAGTTATTATACATGGTTCAGATTTCTGTAAGTCTGTGACTTCAGCTGTATCCAACTATCCATACACATTTTAGCATTTTGCTGAAATACAAATGTTAAAAAATTAGTTTTTGTTACATCAGTATTACCCTCGTGTCATTTTGATATTACCTCACATATTATTACCTCCTAAAAACATAATATAACTATAAATTGTCTGTTTTCTTTGTATTAGACAAGTATTTCATTAAAAGATACAAGGTTGATATCTAAGAAATAACATTGTTTGAAAGTAAAAGTTACTCATTGACAAGTTTTACCCTCTTCTGGTGGAAAATCTGTTCTCAAATACTCTATATTAGATTCTTTATGCTCTTTTTCCCCATAACTGTCTTCCTGCTTATCATCATACTCCTCATCGTTTTGCTCACCATTGTATTCATCGCCATCATTTTGTTGGTCATCCGAAATGTTGTCATATTTCGGTGACTTAACAGCTGCTCCGCTGGTTCCCGTAGACTCTGCTTTTCTTTTGCGAGCTGTAAATGCATGTCTCCCACCAAAGTCACCGATAAGACTGCTCAGATGACCAAGTATTATTTTGTTTTCTGTCTGACATTCCTCTAGGTCAGCTTTAAGAGATATCAATATATTTAATTGCCTTTCAAGTCTTTAATTTCATCTTTCTGTGTTAATGCCTAAGCTGCTTGAGCAGAATATTCGTCAATTCTGTTTTTCATACTGTCCACTTCAATTAGTTTGTTTTTAGATTGCTTCCTTAGAACTTTGTTTTCGTCATGTAAATTTCCCCTCTCTGATATTAAATTATCCCTCCGATATTAAATTATCCCTCTCCAAAACTAAATTATCCCTCTCCAAAACAAAATTATCCAAAACAAAATTATCCCTCTTGAACATTCCAGCAATTTGCTGCAATTGAGCATTTGCAGATTCTGATTCAGGAGTCACACATGGTTCCTTTGCATTCAGGAGTGTCCACTATATTTGCACATTATCAGGTATGTAGTCGATGTCACATGTCCTGTGGTTTATGGTGAAGAAATCACTGCAGCCGATCTGTGTACGGCGCAGAAATATTAGATTTTTTGTTTCTTGGAAATTTCAATTTCCGATTCAGGAGTCACATGGTTCCTTTGCTTTCAGAAGTGTCCACTACTTTTGCACATTATCAGGTATGTAGTCAATGTCGCAGGCCCTGTGGTTCATGGTAGCCGATCTGTACTGCGCAGAAAAACTTGATTTCTTGGGAATAAGACTCTTCATTTGTTCTAAGTCAGTTGTTTCTGAAAAGTCTGATAGTTTTCTTCCTGACATTGCCATTGGTCTTTTTTTAGAAGTTTTTTGAAAGGATTTATTAGCCCTACTGGACTTATGTCAAGTTAAGTCCAGCAGAGCTTATGCCTTGGTGGTCTGTTAGTGAAATTTTCCTTAAAAATGCTCTACAGGTCGCAATTTTCATTTGACAAATAAATGTATAATTACAGTTGGTGTCTTTGCGTCTAATATTACTTTACTTTTTCCCCATGTGACTGAAGTCTGATTGCGGACTACAGTGTCTGTGTATCAGTACAAAATTACTTTTCCCCTTGTGACCTTATTTTATATCACCGCTTAAGGAGGGTTGTTGGGTGAGGGTAATTCGAAGGGAGGGTCAAGTATACACATATCAAACTCAACACAAAATAAATATGTAAATGACGTATATGATGTTTATTTGTAACCTACCAAAACCAAGTATTACTACAGCTGATATAATGTACATACATTTAAATCAGATACATGACAATATGTGAACAAGTGTGAAGAGAACTATAACAGCTCTATTTTAAAGACAGTAACGTTTGAGTCATTGTTAGTTCATTCTATTTTCAAGTAGCATCTCCTGCACAGTCATGTGTATCATTTTCGTTCTCCAAGCTGAAGTTTTCATGTCAGTGTCGCGCCGATCGCGACAGTACAGTTTTAGTTTATACATATTGATCACTTCAGAAGGCACATCAAGGACAGATACTGAAGCTTCCCATCTCATTAAAATGTTACTTTCGTCTATCTCACTTAGAACATCATCGAAATATAATTCTAGCATCTGTTTATTTGTCAAACTAAGACAAATATGATCCATTTGTGATAAGCAGGCGTGCTGACAACCAAAACACTTCTTTTTGAACACGGTGTTTATGTTCGCGCTTATTTCCTTAGCATAAAAGAAGACAAAGTACGATTGTAGCAATGGCATTTTTCTAACCTCCATCTCCATATCACATGTCCATGTAGAAAAATGCACCAAATCTGTATGATGGTTTGTATTTTTCTCCAGTCCCTGTTAGTTTTAAGAAAGCGCAATAAGGCTTCCACTTTTCGTGTTCAATAGCTGGAGCATTGATTGACTGCCACTGACTTACTCTTATACCGCAAGCGAAACATTCCACAATATCTCCTTTTCTTGTGTAAAAAAATCCAGCACAAACTAATTGGTATTTATCTTGTTTCATCTGCAAAGGTCAGGTTCGAAATGTTAAAAGATGATCGTTGTATTTTACAAAATGTTTTGATGTCAGTCTATATAGCTGTCGTTTATATCGATACAGTACAGGCCTGGAGGATTATGCAAAAAACACGAAGTGTGGAGTTTTTCGCGTGAGTAACTCAGAGACAAATAGCATGACTTCAAGTGAGCTTGGAGTGCCTGAAGTGACTTCGCGTGTTGAGAAATATCGAGTCACTTCGCGGGAGTAAAATCGCGGCACTTCGAGTGATTTTACATGTAAATGAACGCTTTATGGGACATAAAAATCAAATATATTATATCCGGTAGAAATAAGTGTTAATGAGCCTTCTATACATGAAATGTTTTTGAGTTGTATGCATGTTACATTCAAAGATATTTACCGACCGACATACATTTATATAGCGTGTTCAATATATATTTTATCACCAAAATAAAACTTACTCATCATTATTTGTTCCAAACTATTATTTCTTTAATCCTAAATTATCAGACTATTGTCTATAAATACTTTTTCATGTCTCAAACTGTCAAATATCTTGGTCTGTTTGATGACACGTGCTTCACTAAGATCAGACAAAACTCACATGTACAATGTGCGTCAGTGTTTGTTCTTTGATTTCGTAACACCTGCAACTTTAACTCTATGTATAAAAGAGGTTGAAGTAAAAAAAAAATTCGGCAAAGGTTAAATAGTAGTAACTTGTCATATGAAAAACGTTGGCTTTTGACAGTTGATGGAACAATTACCACAATTTTTCTTTAAAACAGAACATTTTGATTTAAATACAAAACAATTGGGAATGTTAATTGATATTACCTTGGTCATTCACAACTCAGAGGTGTCACACAGCTTGGATTTGCAAACAAATTCAAAATTTACTGAATTAGTATGACAGGCCATATTTTTCACACAATCGCGAGTGACAATGCAAAGAGACAAATTACATCGAATTTTAACATAAATAAATATTCTAAATTAACATATTTAAAGGCAATAAATATTTTAGGTTCTTACAAAAAAATAACTCAATGCTTTTGTAAAAAAACAACATAAAACTGCAAACAGTAGCGGCAATTATCAACGAAAAACGCCGGCGGCGATGTCTGATTCGACCTTTGTGATTCAATGGATCTAAATTCAACAGCTTGCTTTTACAGGTGTGTTTTACCAATATTTTAATTAATAAATATTTTCACGCAAAGTGACTCCAAAATACTCGGAGAAACGCGAAGTCCCGCGATCGAAATTTTCACTCGAAACGGCTGCGAAGTGACCCATGAAGGAGTCATTTTCATTTTTTCTCTGAGTTACGCGAAGTCACGTTTTTTCTGCTCACTCCGCACTTCGCGTTTTTTGCATAATCCTTCAGGCCTGTACAGTAATACCTAGCTGATTGTGCTGAAGTTCTTCAAATTGTGGTATGAGTCTTGCGTTTCAAAAAGCTCTTTTTTGACATTTGCATGCAGCTCTGGCAACAAAGGTAAACTTGTCTCCAAGTTGTAATGACCATCTGAAAGCTGGTTATTACTTCTTGATCTTATCACCTTTTTTTTCTTTTGATACTCTCATATTCTACCTGTTTTCAGACGTTTTGTTGCTTAGTGTCCCAGTGGATTATCGACTAAATTATCAAGTGTGTACATAATTAGTTAAGACTTGATGAGACTGAACTGAAGTATCCATTTCCTTCAAAAAAGCTATTACAAATAACATTTTTTTCTTTAAACTTTAGAAAGCTACCTCAAATAGCACATATTTTAGTTATGGACAAATTGGAATGGCTGCAATGTATAGTGGGGCGTTTGGGGCATTTAAGTTGCTGAGGGTAATAGTATTGCCAAATCAATGAACTTATTGCTCCAAATATCTTTAAGTACAGATTGCTTGTTTGGTTTGCAATAGGAGTACTGATAGGTTCTGTAAACTGAATGACATTACCTGCAATAAGGTTATTGGCATGATGTGTAATTGTCTGTCGCAGCTTTGGCAGGATGTCGTCCTCGGAGGATGAAGAGCTGGAAGATTCTGTTGGCCTCTGGAAGCCAGGTGGCAAATGTTGGATAGGATTATGTATGTGTGGTTGAATTGGTACATGGACATGCCGTGGTGGATACACCATGTATGTGGCAATTGATAGTCCTGAAATGCAGGAGGAATATATGCACTGCAGTATTTCACAATGTGCCGGTGGCCGGCCAGTGGAGTTAACATAATTTGTGGTTGTTGCAATATTTGTAGCCTGTAGACTACAAGTACCGAATCTCTGTTCATTGTTATCTGCTGGCTGCTGGCTCATTGTTTGTTTCCGCATATGATTGTTGACAGCCAGTGGAATGACTCCTAGTTGGCTGTAGACTGAGCTGCCCGTTATTGATCGGTTACTCAACATGTTTTGTGTTAGATATTGTTGATTAGCAGTGGCAGGTGAATGTACATTGTTCTAAGTTGTTTGAGATTCTGGCTGAAGCCCTGTGTAATGTAATTGTTCATTGTCAGCATCTTGAATGTCATCAAGGTTTATATGATCTGGTGGGCAGCAATGACAAGACGACTGAGTGGCTGACTTTCTCTTCTTTGGTGGTTTCATCTGGAAAAACAACAACAGAGATCACCAAATATGTGGGCTTAAAACCCTGCAATTGCGCAGCATTAGTAATAAGAGAAAACTATCCTATAATGCTTTGTTTAGACTGAAAGGTAGTTAAATTGATGTAAAATTAGTTTTTTGTGGTTGTTTTTTTAGCTCACCTAGAGTGAGCTATTGGGATCGCATTTCGTCTGTTGTCTGTACATCCGTCTGTCTGTCCGTCTGTTCGTCCCCATTTACAAATTTGTGTCCGGACTGTAACTCTGTGATGCATTGTAGGATTTTAAAATAATTTGGCACAAATGTCAAGCACATCAAGTGGACCTGTCGCGTGCAAGACCCAGGTCCCTTCCTCAAAGGTCAAGGTCACACTGAGAGTTTGAAGGTAATTGAATCCTCTATATATACACACATTCGTGTCCGGACTGTAACTTTGTCATGCATTAAAGTATTTTAAAATAACTTGGTACAAATATCTAGCACATCAAGACGATGTGTCGCGTGCAAGACCACATCCCCGATGGTCAAAGGTCAAGGTCAAACTTGGAGTTTGAATGCTATTGAATCCTGTATATATGCACACATTCGTGTCCAGACTATAACTTTGTCATGCACAGATTGATTTAAAAATAACTTTGCACAAATATCTAAGACATGAAGACGATGTGTCGCATGGATTTTAAAATGACATACCACAATTATTTAGCACATGGAGAGGACAAAGACTGAGACACATCTTTCGGGGGCATTCACTTGTGAGGGACAGCCCTTGTTCTCACTGTACAAATGATATTTTATTTCAATACGTAATCATGTTAACGATGAAAAAAATACTACTCACTTCGTTTGCACGCATTGTTCCTCAAGTGTGTCGATAGAGTCTCTCAGTTTCAGTGTTTCACTGCACTTGAGCCATATATATTTAGATTTCTCCGTTATAAGTTCCCCATTTTCAAAGACGTTATCGTTTATATATAGATTGAGGTATGGATTGCTACGCCAGGGTGAGCTTTTCTAATTGATGATTGTCCATCGTCCGTCGTCAGTCAACATTTTGATTCAAATGACATCTCCTCTGAAACCACTAGGCCAATGTTGATAAAACTATGCAGGAATGTTCCTTGCATGAAGCTCTACCAAAAGTGTTCAAAGAATTCCATTCCATGCAGAACTCTGGTAGTTATGGCAACAAATAGGCAAAACTTTAAAATCTTCTTCTCTGAAACCACAAGGCCTAGAGCTTAGATATTTGGCATGTAGCATTGTCTAGTGGACCTCTACGAAGATTGTTCAAATTATGACCCCCTGGGTCAAAATTGACCCCGCGGGGTGGTCACTTAGTTTTGCATAGGCTTTATATAGGAAAAACTTTAAAAATCTTCTTCTCTGAAACCACAAGGCCTAGAGCTTAGATATTTGGCATGTAGCATTGTCTAGTGGACCTCTACCAAGATTGTTCAAATTATGACCCCTGGGTCAAAATTGACCCCGCGGGGGTGGTCACTTAGTTTTGTATAGGCTTATGTATGAAAAACTTTAAAAATCTTCTTCTCTGAAACCACAAGGCCTAGAGCTTAGATATTTGGTATGAGGCATTGGCTAGTGGACCTCTACCAAGATTGTTCAAATTATGACCCCTGGATCAAAATTGACCCCGCCCCGGGGGTCACTTAGTTTTACATAGGCTTATATATGAAAAACTTTAAAAATCTTCTTCTCTTAAACCACAAGGCTTAGAGCTTAGATATTTGGTTATTGCCTAGTAGACCTCTTCAAAGTTTGTTCAAATTATGCCCCTGGGGTCAAAATTGACCTTGCCGAGGGGGGGGGGTCACTTGTTTTACAAAGGCGTATATAGGAAAACCTATTGTATATAACATGATCTAGTGATCTTCCACCAGGCAAGTGGACTTGTACCAAGGTGAGCGATATAGGGCCATCTTGGCCATCTTGTTAAACAGTAGTGTGAGTATTCCTCCTCGTTTATCAACCATAATAAATTGATGTGGTGTAAACGGTGACGTTTTCAGTTATTCTTAAGGGAACTATCGATCCATCCTCATAAGGGAAAATATTGACAGAAATATTTTCATTTTGATTTTCCACTTTTCTTACTTGCGACAACGTGACGGTATAACTAATACCAGACATATCAACTTCATGTTCATATTGATAGTAATGTTCGACTCTTTTCGGATCCGTCTCTGCTGGGTAAAGTGAAGCCAACAAACAATATAGGAAACATTTATCATCCTGGTTTTGAATATTTAATAGGCTATGAGACAGCAGCAACGACTTTGGTAAGGGTAAATAGGCGGAGCCACGTAAAGGTTTACACACCACAGTATGGATCTCCAGTTTCAAGTACCACCCTGAACCTTCTCGCAGGAATTTTTCTAGACTCGTGAACATTTTTGCATTGCTTCATTTAAATCATGTTCATTCATATCATCTGTCGATAACGCCATGTAAGTCCGACTTCTAAAATATGGCGTTGTGACTGCACCATCTTCATCATCATCGCGCTGCATCTCTACTTGTACGCATAAATTCCACTTAATGCCTCCTAAGACGCGCACACGAGACTGTAGAAATGTTCTCACTTGATCTTTAATATTCCCAAAAAATGTCAACATATCGTACCTTTCGTTTTGTCTAGGGTATATATACCTATTGCGTACATTATTTCTTAATGCCGACTCATCCACGGGTTGATCACCACGTTTTTGATTTTCATCATTGTAATCATCAACACTTAATAAAAATGCTTCTTATTTTCAAACTGATGACACTAAAATGGGTTCTGGGCTTATACATTTTTGCATCATTTCATATGAAACAATGCTGTCTCCTGACTCTAAAGACAGACGATTTGTATGCAGCCCTTTTAGATACACATATTTTTTTCTTACATACAAACAGATTAAAAACATTATAGAAAGAAATAAACAAGCACATGCTACAACTGCAATTAATTTCCATGAGATATTAGAATAGGATTGTAAACTTTTTGTAGTTGTGTTTAACGATATAGACTGATCTGTTACATAATTAATTAAAATAGTGCTATATAATTTGGCTGCCAAAGGATTACCAGACATGACATCATCTATAGTGAACTGTTCATTAGTGGGATGTTCAGTGCTTTTTACTGGGTTTTCTTCAATGTCTGATGTTTGAAACTGTATTGAGGGGGTTGTCATTAGGTTGTTTTCCATGTCTGATGTCTGAAACATAATAAAAAGCAATACTGTTTGCAACTATGTTCACATTTAAAATCATTCCAACTCTATTTACTTAATGCGCTATAGAAGAAATTTCAAAAATAATTTAAAATTACTGCAAGGTGATGTACATGACAGCATTACTATTCACTTATGCATATGTTTTTGTTTTTTTTAGCTCACCTGGCACAAAGTGCCAGAGTGAGCTATTAGGATCGCATTCCGTCCGTCGTACGTCCGTCCGTCCGTGCATCCAAATCGTGTCCGGACTGTAACTTTGTCATGCATTGAAGGATTTTAAAATAACTTGGCACACATGTCTAGCACATCAAGACGACGTGTCGCGTGCAAGACCCACATCCCTACCTCAAAGGTGAAGGTCACACTTGGAGTATGAAGGTTATGGAATCCTCTATATATGCACACATTCGTGTCCGGACTGTAACTTTGTCATGCATTGAAGGATTTTAAAATAACTTGGCACAAATGTCTAGCACATCAAGACGACGTGTCGCGTGCAAGACCCACGTCCCTAGCTCAAAGGTCAAGGTCACACTTAGAGTTTATAGGTAATGGAATCCTGTATATATGCATACATTTGTGTCCGGACTATAACTTTATTATGCTTTGAAGGATTTTAAAATAACTTGGCACAAATGTCTAGCACATCAAGCGGATGTGTCGCGTGCAATACCCAAGTCCCTACCTCAAAGGTCAAGGTCACACTTAGTGTTTAAAGTAATGGAATACTGTATGCATGATTACTCTGTCATGCATGGAAGGATTTTAAAATTACATAGCACATTTATTGAGCACATGGAGAGGACACAGACTGTGAGGCACCTCTTTCGGGGGCATTCGTCACTTGTGAGGGACAGCTCTTGTTTATTATTAGTTGTTTACACCACCGTAATCAGTCAAAAGTAATGTTAAACACAGCCATAAGGATTGTAATATTACAAGGTAAAAAAGTGAAACCCCTCCCACAAATAATAAACTCTTAAGATTGGTTAAAACTGTATGAAAAGTTAATTATCGTTTCTCATTAAATCTGTTCCAAAGTCATCAAGAGCTGAATTCCACCTCGGCAAAATGAGTAACAGCGAATTACATTCACCAATTAAAATTATGTTAAACATTGTTTGAATTATCGTCCAGTCCGTAAAATTGCGAAGAGAGTTCATTACAATGTCAATTCTTGAGGCACGCCTGTAAACGTTGTAGGCTATATATTCACCCTCAAAATCATATTCATGGTTAAACATTTTAAATAATATGTTACAAACTATATAATGTAAAAAAACAACATGTTTAAACGCAAAAACGAAAGGAAAAAAAATGTGAAAATGGCATTTCAGGTGCATATAGTAAATGTTTTAGATGTTGTAAGGTATTTTTTTTTTTTTTTTTTTTTAGTTTTTTTTTTTTTTTTTTTTTTTTTAGTTTTTTAGTCTGTTCTCAGTATACACTGTCTTCACTCAGCCCACTGAGTTGTGTCATTATATTTCCCTCTGCATATTATTATCATATATTAAAGACTGTGTTTAAAATGGAGTAAAAGAGCATAGGTCATCCCACCAATGATACAAAGATAAATAGCGATATTCAATAAAAGGCAATAATTCTCTGGGAAGCCGTCTTCCTAAAACACTAATAATAGTAGGTCCAACTCATAAAATATGCCATGTTATACAAATCTACATCTTCCAAGTAGTATTCGTGAAAATTGTAATGAGAGGGTCTTTCATATACACGTGTAAATCTTTCAAGAATATTAAATGTTCTGCGATTCATTCCTTTGAAGGCTGATTTGATTTCTTGTAGGGATGGAACTTTGTTTTCTCGCGTGCACCCTTTTGCTCAAGATGTGGGGGTCGATCGACATTTTTCGGTGTTAGAACTTTATTTTCTGCTCCCTAAAATAGAAGTGCAATGAAAAACTACTAAAAGTGTTAAAATTTAACAGAAATCATATAATTAAATTTATTTATTTATTTATTTGTACTTTATTTTCTGCTCCCTAAAATAAAAGTACAATGGAAACTACTAAAACTGTTAAAATTTGATAAAAATCATTTAACTAAAAATTCTATATATTTATTGATTTATTATCTATATATTTATTGATGTGTTACTGATTTATAAATTACACATACCTGTTTGGATTCAATGTTGCTAGCATACGGTTCCAGTCCAGAAAGGACTTCTTTTAAATTCTTGATTTCTTCCCACTTCAGTGAAATTTTCTTTGACTTGGTTCTGTCAAAAGAACCTGTATCCCAACATTTTGAGTTGTCGTTTAAATGAACGTATATTGTCCCATTCCAGGGGGTTAAGTCCTCATATTTACTATATCCAAACTTTCCAAGGACACCAACTATATCTCCGTTTGTATTGTAAGTTGGTTCCAAATTTCACTTGCTTGTGAAAATTGCTAAATATTAGCATCATATATTTTTCATACACAACATTTCATTGGTCAAATTTTGTTGGCGGAGTCAGAAACTAAGGTATATCTGCAAAAAGAAATGTTTTTCAAGGTATAGAGGTATTGTATTATAATATTTTATCACCTACCGATCTTTTTAATTGTTGTTGAAATAAAGAAGACTTTTTTATCGAATAGTTTCAGATTATTTGTCACAGACTATAAGGCAAGTTAAAGATTAATTGTTAAGCAGGTTTTTTGAAAAAAAACCTACTTATTAGAATGGCGATGTCGTATGGCGGGCGGGCGTCAAACATTGGTTTCCGTTGGATAACTTTAGTTAGGAGTGACCAATTGCAATGAAACTTGGTGTGTAGGTAGCTTGCGTGGAGATGCCGCTTGGGATTGCATTTGGGGTCACAAGGGTCAAGGTCACTGTTACTAAAAATAGAAAAACGGTCTCGCTCAATAACTTAAGCTAGGAGTGACCAATTACAATGAAACTTGGTCTGTAGGTAGCTTGTGTGGAGACGCCGCTTGGGATTGCATTTGGGGTCACTAGGGTCAAGGTCAAGGTCACTGTTACTAAAAATAGAAAAATGGTTTGATTAATTGAAATAACTTCAAGATCACTTCTAGTAGGTAAACGACTTCTTGAGACATTGTATTTTCTTTGATAATGTTTGTAATATATAAATATCAGGAGTAAACCTATGTTAATAACCAGAGGCACTGACAATAAAGTTATAAAAACTTTGTTAGTAGTTGATTTACCTGCACTCTTTAGCTGTGGATTAATAGCGTTATCTGTATCTTTTATCTGTTTATATACAACAGATCCATCAAGAAGTAGTTGCGTGCTAGATCCATTAATAAGTGATTGGGTGTGTACATGGGAGGGAAGCTGAGTTGGGGTTATGTTATGTACTGCTGCAAGTGTAGTGTTATGCATTGCGGAAGGTTGTGTGGGTGCAATGCTTGGTGAGGGTGTAATGCTTGGTGTAGGTGTAATGCTTGGTGTTTTGGAACTTGGTTCTTGGGTTGTCCATGGAGTTGTTGTTTCCTTTGAAGACCATTTATTAACCTAAAAAAAAATCAACAACAGTTGATTGTATTACAAAACACTGCCTTACTAAATGTGGTTTAATTTAAAATGAAACAAAAAAAATCTGATGTGGCTATTAAATAGACTGTTAATCGCTAACTCAAATGGGGAGTTAATATGCGACATCTACACAAGAGGAAGGCAATTATAACACAAGACCTAGTTTAATTGCTCACAAAATACCAGAAAGTAAATAGATGACTGTGCTCTTGTCTATTGTGCATATTATGTTCCCTGAATAAATGATTCTTAGACATAACAAAGAAGGGCATGGGTGTACTAAAAATAACTTACACAAGTGGTTGTAATGCTCATCCTGCCAACTCCCCATGTCACATTCGCTGGATGTTCCAAGTTTATGACATGCTTGCAGGGTTGAAAATTGTCAAAACATTGTGTCTTGTATGACTATTGTTTTAACATTGTCCAGGTTTTCTAAATTTATTTTGCTGTTAGATAATCTGTCAAACACAATTTTCTGAATTAAATTGTGTCTTATGTCTGTTCCATATACAGTCTAACCTGCCCTAACGGTCACCTTGATTTGGCGGTCACCTCCAGTAAATGGTTAATCTGGGACGCCCCCGACGAAAATCCTTCTATATTACAACTTGATTAAACGGTCGTCTGCGGCCAGCGGCCAGTCTTAGTGCCTCTCGATCAATTTTACGGCCACATGTCATCCGAATCAAGTTTGAAATTTTCAAAACAAATTACGGAAATCGCGAAATACACCCCCGAGGGCAGCGGCCAGCCTTAGTGCCTCCCGATCGCTAAAAGACCGCTAAAATCGGACCGATTTAAACGGCCACGTGTCATCCGGATCAATTGTGAAATTTTCAAAACAGTTGACCGAAATCTGGAATTACACCCCTGAGGGCAGCGGCTATTCTTAATGCCTCACGATTGCTAAATGATCGCTAAAATTGGACGTACTTAAACGGCAAAGTGTCATCCGAATCAAGTGTGAAATTTTCAAAACAATTGACGGAAATCGCGAAATACACTCCCGAGGGCAAACTCTTTAACGGCCAAGCTGCTTGACCAAACTGCTATGTTTCATGAATATCGTAATTTTCATAAAACGGACTGTGAATCAAAGCCTATTGGTGCCGATAGGTGTTAAAAAGTTTGTTGTTGATGAACCAAAATCGAAGAAACATTATTTAAAACCCGCCTTAATAGCTACCAATTATCAATAATTAGCAGTACAAACTTTCTTTGAATTTATTTTGATGATGATCTGACAGGGATTTTTAATCCTTGGAAATACACATTAAAAGTGTCAGCTAATCCGACTGTCACCATGGTAATAGTAAAATTATCACAGGTAACATGCATACAACGATTTGTTTTACCGGATACCCGATAAGGGCGTTTTGCTATAGCCCGGTGCATGTCGTCTGCCCGAACATAATATTGGCAAACAAAATAACTTTTCAAAATTTGATTAAATGTTACTGTTTTATTTATGAAATAAAAAAAATAAAACGGCAGTAACTTATTTCCTCCGATTTGCTAATACTGTTTAGTGAGTTCGTGAATAGAAAGGGTGGGTGGGGTATTTGTATAGACTATCAAAAGTCAAAGTTAAATTATGATCCTTTGTTAAGTGGTCACCTTGCTTAAACAGTCAATTTGGCTGTTTCCCTTGACTGACCGCTTAGGTCAGGTTAGACTGTATTCCACGCCCCTTAAATTCACAAAACACTTCATCATACATAAGCGTGGTGGGGGTGCAGCGTCTAGAAAGTTGATATGAATGTCGCCTATGTAAATCAATTTCCCCTTTACACATAGATAGCACTGTCAATAAACAAGTAATTATTATTATCACTCGCTTCATCATGCTTTTAACTCGCTTTTTCTTGCAATGTCATTCATACGTTTTGAAGACCCGTATGAACTTTGATCAAGGTTTAACAACACTAAATTCAAACTAAGAATGAATAACTCCCATCACCTATGATCTGTACGGTAAATGTTATAAACTAATACATAGACTTGGTCATATAGAAAACCTAATGTGGAATCCATACACAGGTATTTGGATTATTGATGAATTCGCACAACTGTCTCCAGACAAAAACACGAGCATATTCCTTATCCACACATCTACCCCCAGTAGAGACATAGTCAAACCGAGGGATATTTAATAAATAGTGCACTGTATCATGATTAAAAAAATGAGAAACGTATGGACGCATGATTTCCCGTCCATTATAAAAACGAAACCAATAGTTCCAGTTCCATTTAGCTCTCAATGCACTTCTTTTATAGACCCAGCTGTTGAAATATGCATAATACCAGACTGGTATTGAGGGCGACTATGTCGAGATCTCTTTACCTTTCTACCACTATAAATTTCAGACATTTGTTCTTTGCCTAGAGCGGGGGTAGTTGCACTAGCTCTCTGTCTTTTACTTTGATACCCGATAAGGGCGTTTTGCTATAGCCCGGTGCATGTCGTCTGCCCGAACATAATATTGGCAAACAAAATAACTTTTCAAAATTTGATTAAATGTTACTGTTTTATTTATGAAATAAAAAAAATAAAACGGCAGTAACTTATTTCCTCCGATTTGCTAATACTGTTTAGTGAGTTCGTGAATAGAAAGGGTGGGTGGGGTATTTGTATAGACTATCAAAAGTCAAAGTTAAATTATGATCCTTTGTTAAGTGGTCACCTTGCTTAAACAGGCAATTTGGCTGTTTCCCTTGACTGACCGCTTAGGTCAGGTTAGACTGTATTCCACGCCCCTTAAATTCACAAAACACTTCATCATACATAAGCGTGGTGGGGGTGCAGCGTCTAGAAAGTTGATATGAATGTCACCTATGTAAATCAATTTCCCCTTTACACATAGCACTGTCAATAAACAAGTAATTATTATTATCACTCGCTTCATCATGCTTTTAACTGGCTTTTTCTTGCAATGTCATTCATACGTTTTGAAGACCTGGATGAACTTTGATCAAGGTTTAACAACACTAAATTCAAACTAAGAATGAATAACTCCCATCACCTATGATCTGTACGGTAAATGTAATAAACTAATATTATAGACTTCGTCATATAGAAAACCTAATGTGGAATCCATACAGAGGTATTTGGATTATTGATGAATTGCACAACTGTCTCCAGACAAAAACACGAGCATATTCCTTATCCACACATCTACCCCCAGTAGAGACATAGTGGACCTCTACCAAGATTGTTCAAGATTGTGTAAAATTGACCCCACACCGGGGGTCACTTAGTTTTGCATAGGAATATATAGGAAAAACTTTAAAAATCTTTTTCTCTGAAACCACAAGGCCTAGAGCTTAGATATTTGGCATGTAGCATTGGCTAGTGGACCTCTACCAAGATTGTTCAAATTATCAGCCCCGGATCAAAATTGACCCCGCACAGGGGGGTCACTTAGTTTTACATAGGCTTATGTAGGAAAAACTTTAAAAATCTTCTTCTCTGAAACCACAAGGCCTAGAGCTTAGATATTTGGCATGTAGCATTGGCTAGTGGACCTCTACCAAGATTGTTCAAATTATGACCCTCGCATCAAAATTGACCCCGCAGCGGGGGTCACTTAGTTTTACATAGGCTTATATAGGGAAAACTTTAAAAATCTTTTTCTCTGAAACCACAAGGCCTAGAGCTTAGATATTTGGCATGTAGCATTGCCTAGTAGACCTCTTCAAAGTTTGTTCAAATTATGCCCCTGGGGTCAATCATTTGTTTTACAAAGGCGTATATAGGAAAACTTATTTGGTATACAACATTATCTAGTGATCTTCCACCAGGCATGTGGACTTGTACCAAGGTGAGCGATATAGGGCCATCTTGGCCCTCTTGTTACACTACTGTTTGTTTGGATTTGGAGTGGATGTTTTACAATTGTTAGTAAACATGTTGCTAATAATTCTCATACAAGATGTCGTGTTTATATAAGTACTTATTTCAGAGTGGATAAGAGAACAATAATTGATTAAAATATTAATTTGATCAACAGACAAACATGCCACAAAAATTCATCCTGGTACTTGCTGCGCACAAATTATGCTGGGAACTGTCTAGTACCGGGATATCTTCTATGCTGGCATTTACAAATGCTATTATTTGCACACACACTTGGTACCATTCCTCATCATGGTCATTATCAGGATTATCCTTGGCAATGGCATGTGCCAATTTATGAACCAATGTGCCAAGGAAATGCATATCCGACACATGCTTAAATAAGTATAGGCTTATGGTTACTGTTTCTGTTCCACACCCTACAGTCTGCCCATAAGTGATATAATTATTTTCCCGGGAAGAGTTTTCCCTTCCAAATCTTAATTTTAAATTGACGAGTTGACTGCAAAATTTAGCATGAATCCTCTCACTTTACATGTTGCTTTGTTTTTGCTGATCTTGTATGTGTGGTTTTTTGGTCTGCCAGACACAAACTCTACAATATGTTCTCCATTATTTAATTCATCAGTCAATTCTCCAAATAGTTTCCTAGGGGTGGGTCATATTGTCCGTCTTTACTTACGTAGATTACGCTACGTCTGTATCGTACTAAAATATTCTTGTGTCTAATGATTCCAGTACACTATAGAGTTTGAGTCTGGCCCAACGGGTGGTAAACATTGTGAGGTAAATGTAAGTTTTGTTATCTTCAGGTTTACATTTGGTTTGTAAGTCCATTCCATTTGAAGTATTTCGTTTGATACAATGTGAAAATTCTGCGGTTGTTTCATAGGATCAGCTCTTGATTGGTAGTTGTTTTAAGATGGTGTGTCATTGTCTATTTATAGGCGCACAAGTCTAAACAGCTTTTGTATTCACAAAAGTTACCTTTTTGTCTTTGCGTATATAACTTTGATCTTTTGGCTTGGCTCATCTGTGTATCCCAAAATACTGATGTCATACCCAAATGTTTTGGTAAGATGAAAACGTTTTCCATACTGTTGTATAAAGTCCAGTTTATTCACACACTTGTTACCGCTGTCGTACATAGTATGTCTGACAAATAAGATGGATGCATTTACATTGTAATAATCTAAATGTTTTTTTACCACATGGGCAGAAAGTTTAAAATTTTTCATGTTAAAAGCTTACAAAGTAAGTGACGTGCCATACACCCATACTCAACTTTAATTAGTTATTACACTGTTCCTCGAAGTTCAGGTGAAAAACCGACCAACCTTACCAGAGCAAACGAGGGAGAGAGTAGACTTAAACAGCACTTATTAAGAACCAAAGGAATAAAGTCATCAATATAAATGAAACTGTTAATCACTTTGAAAAAATATTAAGAAAACGCATACATAACAAAGAACGCGAAACAAACATGACAAAAACCAAAAAGGTAATGACGAAAAATGAACAGCCAAATCACGATGTGCGTGCAGCGTCGTTCAAAGTCAGTTTATTGCAGAATATTGATATTGATTTTGTTCTACATGTATGTAGGTTATTTGCTGGTCGTGTTAGAATATATCATAAATTTCACAAATATCTGCTTCAATTAAAATATATCATCACGCTGCTTTTTCTTGCAACAACTTTAAGAAGGAGTACAATTACACCGAAACACTGAAGGGCGTTTACAATTTGACTTTAATTTATTATTGTTCATTTATGTAAAGTTAGGACCCCTAAAATTTACTGGGCATTCCAAACATAGTTTGTTACTTAGCCCCAGGACCCCCGATTAAAAAAATCCAAGCAAATCCCTGTGTATAAATCTTGTTTGGTTGGAATTGACTTCATATTTTACTTCTGGGGTGCATGTTTGTCCCAATAAACTACATTCTAGTAGAAGCCGTATGATGACTCGTATAGATTTAAGTTTTTAGCTCACCTGGCTATGCCAGGGTGAGCTTTTCTGATCGATGATTGTCTGTCATCCGTCGTCCGTCAACATTTTGATTCAAATGACATCTCCTCTGAAACCTCTAGGCCAATGTTGATAAAACTATGCAGGAATGTTCCTTGCATGAAGCTTTACCAAAATTGTTCAAAGAATTCCATTCCATGCAGAACTCTGGTTGCTATGGCAACAAATAGGAAAAACTTTAAAAATCTTCTCCTCTGAAACCACAAGGCCTAGAGCTTAGATATTTGGCATGTAGCATTGTCTAGTGGACCTCTACCAAGATTGTTCAAATTATGACCCCCGGGTCAAAATTGACCCCGCACTGGGGGTCACTTAGTTTTGCATAGGAATATATAGGAAAAACTTTAAAAATCTTCTTCTCTGAAACCACAAGGCCTAGAGCTTAGATATTTGGCATGTAGCATTGGCTAGTGGACCTGTACCAAGATTGTTCAAATTATCAGCCCCGGATCAAAATTGACCCCGCACAGGGGGTCACTTAGTTTTACATAGGCTTATGTAGGAAAAACTTTAAAAATCTTCTTCTCTGAAACCACAAGGCCTAGAGCTTAGATATTTGGCATGTAGCATTGGCTAGTGGACCTCTACCAAGATTGTTCAAATAATGACCCTCGCATCAAAATTGACCCCGCAGCGGGGGTCACTTAGTTTTACATAGGCTTATATAGGGAAAACTTTAAAAATCTTTTTCTCTGAAACCACAAGGCCTAGAGCTTAGATATTTGGCATGTAGCATTGCCTAGTAGACCTCTTCAAAGTTTGTTCAAATTATGCCCCTGGGGTCAATCATTTGTTTTACAAAGGCGTATATAGGAAAACTTATTTGGTATATAACATTATCTAGTGATCTTCCACCAGGCAAGTGGACTTGTACCAAGGTGAGCGATATAGGGCCATCTTGGCCCTCTTGTTACACTACTGTTTGTTTGGATTTGGAGTGGATGTTTTACAATTGTTAGTAAACATGTTGCTAATAATTCTCATACAAGATGTCGTGTTTATATAAGTACTTATTTCAGAGTGGATAAGAGAACAATAATTGATTAAAATATTAATTTGATCAACAGACAAACATGCCACAAAAATTCATCCTGGTACTTGCTGCGCACAAATTATGCTGGGAACTGTCTAGTACCGGGATATCTTCTATGCTGGCATTTACAAATGCTATTATTTGCACACACACTTGGTACCATTCCTCATCATGGTCATTATCAGGATTATCCTTGGCAATGGCATGTGCCAATTTATGAACCAATGTGCCAAGGAAATGCATATCCGACACATGCTTAAATAAGTATAGGCTTATGGTTACTGTTTCTGTTCCACACCCTACAGTCTGCCCATAAGTGATATAATTATTTTCCCGGGAAGAGTTTTCCCTTCCAAATCTTAATTTTAAATTGACGAGTTGACTGCAAAATTTAGCATGAATCCTCTCACTTTACATGTTGCTTTGTTTTTGCTGATCTTGTATGTGTGGTTTTTTGGTCTGCCAGACACAAACTCTACAATATGTTCTCCATTATTTAATTCATCAGTCAATTCTCCAAATAGTTTCCTAGGGGTGGGTCATATTGTCCGTCTTTACTTACGTAGATTACGCTACGTCTGTATCGTACTAAAATATTCTTGTGTCTAATGATTCCAGTACACTATAGAGTCTGGCCCGACGGGTGGTAAACATTGTGAGGTATATGTAAGTTTTGTTATTAACCAGGTTTTCAATTTTGAAAATCCTGGTTATTAGATTGGGGTATGGCGGGCGGATGGGCGGATGGGCGGATGGGCGGATGGGCGGATGGGCGGGCGTCAAACGAAATTGTGTCCGCTCTGTAACTCTTCAACCCTTTGAAGAATTTTGATGAAACTTCAGACAAATGTTTACCACATCAAGATGACGTGCAGAACGCATGTTCCGCATGGCTGGCTCCAAGGTCAAGGTCACAGTGACATTAACATTGAAAATCCTGTCCGCTCTGTAACTCTTCAACCCTTTGAAGAATTTTGATGAAACTTCAGACAAATGTTTACCACATCAAGATGACGTGCAGAACGCATGTTCCGCATGGCTGGCTCCAAGGTCAAGGTCACAGTGACATTAACATTGAAAATCCTGTCCGCTCTGTAACTCTTCAACCCTTTGAAGAATTTTGATGAAACTTCAGACAAATGTTTACCACATCAAGATGACGTGCAGAACGCATGTTCCGCATGGCTGGCTCCAAGGTCAAGGTCACAGTGACATTAACATTGAAAATCCTGTCCGCTCTGTAACTCTTCAACCCTTTGAAGAATTTTGATGAAACTTCAGACAAATGTTTACCACATCAAGATGACGTGCAGAACGCATGTTCCGCATGGCTGGCTCCAAGGTCAAGGTCACAGTGACATTAACATTGAAAATCCTGTCCGCTCTGTAACTCTTCAACCCTTTGAAGAATTTTGATGAAACTTCAGACAAATGTTTACCACATCAAGATGACGTGCAGAACGCATGTTCCGCATGGCTGGCTCCAAGGTCAAGGTCACAGTGACATTAACATTGAAAATCCTGTCCGCTCTGTAACTCTTCAACCCTTTGAAGAATTTTGATGAAACTTCAGACAAATGTTTACCACATCAAGATGACGTGCAGAACGCATGTTCCGCATGGCTGGCTCCAAGGTCAAGGTCACAGTGACATTAACATTGAAAATCCTGTTTACATGATTTTAACTTGATTTGGCAGTCAAAGGTCATATCATCTTTGGAGGTAATTTAAAAAAGATATGATATATTATTTCATGTCTACTTTGTAACTTGAATCAGAACAACATTTTTGAAAACCTGGTTTCGTGGCATTGCCATGTTTCTTGTCTTCAGGTTTACATTTGGTTTGTAAGTCCATTCCATTTGAAGTATTTCGTTTGATACAATGTGAAAATTCTGCGGTTGTTTCATAGGATCAGCTCTTGATTGGTAGTTGTTTTAAGATGGTGTGTCATTGTCTATTTATAAGCGCACAAGTCTAAACAGGTTTTGTATTCACAAAAGTTACCTTTTTGTCTTTGCGTATATAACTTTGATCTTTTGGCTTGGCTCATCTGTGTATCCCAAAATACTGATGTCATACCCAAATGTTTTGGTAAGATGAAAACGTTTTCCATACTGTTGTATAAAGTCCAGTTTATTCACACACTTGTTACCGCTGTCGTACATAGTATGTCTGACAAATAAGATGGATGCATTTACATTGTAATAATCTAAATGTTTTTTTACCACATGGGCAGAAAGTTTAAAATTTTTCATGTTAAAAGCTTACAAAGTAAGTGACGTGCCATACACCCATACTCAACTTTAATTAGTTATTACACTGTTCCTCGAAGTTCAGGTGAAAAACCCACCAACCTTACCAGAGCAAACGAGGGAGAGAGTAGACTTAAACAGCACTTATTAAGAACCAAAGGAATAAAGTCATCAATATAAATGAAACTGTTAATCACTTTGAAAAAATATTAAGAAAACGCATACATAACAAAGAACGCGAAACAAACATGACAAAAACCAAAAAGGTAATGACGAAAAATGAACAGCCAAATCACGATGTGCGTGCAGCGTCGTTCAAAGTCAGTTTATTGCAGAATATTGATATTGATTTTGTTCTACATGTATGTAGGTTATTTGCTGGTCGTGTTAGAATATATCATAAATTTCACAAATATCTGCTTCAATTAAAATATATCATCACGCTGCTTTTTCTTGCAACAACTTTAAGAAGGAGTACAATTACACCGAAACACTGAAGGGCGTTTACAATTTGACTTTAATTTATTATTGTTCATTTATGTAAAGTTAGGACCCCTAAAATTTACTGGGCATTCCAAACATAGTTTGTTACTTAGCCCCAGGACCCCCGATTAAAAAAATCCAAGCAAATCCCTGTGTATAAATCTTGTTTGGTTGGAATTGACTTCATATTTTACTTCTGGGGTGCATGTTTGTCCCAATAAACTACATTCTAGTAGAAGCCGTATGATGACTCGTATAGATTTAAGTTTTTAGCTCACCTGGCTATGCCAGGGTGAGCTTTTCTGATCGATGATTGTCTGTCATCCGTCGTCCGTCAACATTTTGATTCAAATGACATCTCCTCTGAAACCTCTAGGCCAATGTTGATAAAACTATGCAGGAATGTTCCTTGCATGAAGCTTTACCAAAATTGTTCAAAGAATTCCATTCCATGCAGAACTCTGGTTGCTATGGCAACAAATAGGAAAAACTTTAAAAATCTTCTCCTCTGAAACCACAAGGCCTAGAGCTTAGATATTTGGCATGTAGCATTGTCTAGTGGACCTCTACCAAGATTGTTCAAATTATGACCCCCGGGTCAAAATTGACCCCGCACTGGGGGTCACTTAGTTTTGCATAGGAATATATAGGAAAAACTTTAAAAATCTTCTTCTCTGAAACCACAAGGCCTAGAGCTTAGATATTTGGCATGTAGCATTGGCTAGTGGACCTGTACCAAGATTGTTCAAATTATCAGCCCCGGATCAAAATTGACCCCGCACAGGGGGGTCACTTAGTTTTACATAGGCTTATGTAGGAAAAACTTTAAAAATCTTCTTCTCTGAAACCACAAGGCCTAGAGCTTAGATATTTGGCATGTAGCATTGTCTAGTGGACCTCTACCAAGATTGTTCAAATTATGACCCCCGGGTCAAAATTGACCCCGCACCGGGGGTCACTTAGTTTTTTCTTCTTTGAAACCAAAAGGCCTAGAGCTTAGATATTTGGCATGTGGGAGGCATTGGCCAGGGGACCTCTACCAAGATTGTTCAAATAAGACCCTAGGGGGGGGGGGGGGGGTTTGGAAAAAAAAAAGGGCCCCCCGGGGGGGGGGAATTTGTTTTGCATAGGAATATAAAGGAAAAACTTTAAAAATCTTCTTCTTTGAAACCAAAAGGCCTAGAGCTTAGATATTTGGCATGTAGCATTGGCTAGTGGACCTCTACCAAGATTGTTCAAATAATGACCCTCGTATCAAAATTGACCCCGCACCGGGGGTCACTTAGTTTTGCATAGGAATATATAGGAAAAACTTTAAAAATCTTCTTCTTTGAAACCAAAAGGCCTAGAGCTTAGATATTTGGCATGTAGCATTGGCTAGTGGACCTCTACCAAGATTGTTCAAATAATGCCCCTCAGGTCAAAATTGACCCCTGCACGGGGGGGTCACTTAATTTTCCATAGGCATATAAAGTAAAAACTTTAAAAAATCTTCTTCTTTGAAACCAAAAGGCCTAGAGCTTAGATATTTGGCATGTATAATTGGCTAGTGGACCTCTACCAAGATTGTTCAAATAATGACCCGGGGGCCCCCACCGGGGTCACTTATTTACATAGGTTATATAGGGAAAACTTTAAAAACTTCTCTGAAACCACAAGGCCTAGAGCTTAATATTTGGCATGTAGCTTGCCTAGTAGACCTCTTCAAAGTTTGTTAAAATATGCCCCTGGGGTCAAAATTGACCTTGCCCGTGGAGGGTCATTTGTCTTTACAAAGGCGTATATAGGAAAACTTATTTGGTATATAACATTATCTAGTGATCTTCCACCAGGCAAGTGGACTTGTACCAAGGTGAGCGATATAGGGCCATCTTGGCCCTCTTGTAAATCATTCTGACCATTTTTCATCATTTGGTATCAAAGAGTGTTGAAAAAATATCAGCTAAAATTTAACTCAAAGTTTCAAAGTGTATTGGTCAAGTCATGGCCCTTTAAGGGCATAGGACATTAACAAAAACAAATGTTGTAACAAAAACCACTGAAGTATTGAGCAAATATTTCACATATGAGTGGAGGATGAGGTGACCTATCACATAGTGACATAGTTACATTCTACTTAGAACATACTAATAAAATCTTTTAACAAAATAGTGCTAATTTTAACAATGTTTTTTATCTTCACAGTTCATCAATTGTGAGAACTTCAAGGTATTAGGATTTTTAAAATAATATTGACTTAAATATTTTAACTAGTATCATTGCTTTTATTCTCATAATTTGCTCAAAAAGTAATCAAGAGAAAAGTTTATTGAAAATTGAGTAAAAATTGAAAATTGATATTTTTAGCTTGAAGACCTCTGCATCGGCATTGGTTGGATTTTTTTTATAAAGTCAAATAACTTGAGTAATATAAAAACATATTTTTACCATCAACAACTTCACAGTCATGAGGTTACTATCCCCATAACTGTGTTTTGATTTTTGACAGATTATAGCCCCGTTTCAACTTAGAATTTTGTCACAGTTTTTACCACAGTATTATATTGAAATACTCAAAGTGGCTTACTTTTTGAAATGCCATGAAATAATTTGCGCATAAAATACATTTACAAAGGTCTCAGAAGAAGTTTCACATTTTTGACCTTAATTCTTATAGACAATTGCACAATATACTGTGTCCTGTTCTTAGGCGAAAAAAAGCAATATTTTACAGACGAGCTTTCAAAAAGTCTAGCATGCTGTCATGAGACAGCTCTTGTTATTTTTATATTGTATGAACAGTCACTTAATTTATAGAAATATCTGTTAATGCAAGATATCCAACGATTCATTGTGACAAAATTTTAAGAAAAACAGATATTCTGGACTATGTTGGAATTTAGTACTCTGGAATTTGGTCTCTAGTTCTGTGCTTGTGTTTGGGTTTTCTTGCTGGATATTCACCTGAGCACAAAGTGCTCAAAGGTGAGCTATTGTGATCGCCTGGTGTCCGTCGTCTGTCTGTCATTTGACTGTCTGTCCACACTTAACCTTGTGTATGCAATAGAGGCAGTATTTTTCACTAGATCTTCATGAAACTTGGGAGGAGAGAATGACAACCTTAGGTCATGGGGTCAAATCATAGAAAACCCCTGTGTATACAATAGAGGTTGCATTTTTCATTGGATTTTCATGAAACTTGGGCAGTATGATTGCCTTGATGAAATCTAGGTTAAGATCCAATATGGGTCATCTGGGGTCAAAAACTAGGTCATCCATTCAAATCATAGAAACACCTTGTGTATGCAATAGAGTTTGCATTTTTCATTGTATTTACATGAAATTTGGTCAGTATGATTGCCTTGATAAAGTCTAGGTCAAGTGTGAACATGGGTCATCTAGGGTTAAAAGCTAGGTCATGGGGTCAGATCATAGGAAAACCTTGTGTATGCTGTAGAGGTTGCATTTTTTATATGACCTTCATGAAACTTGGTCGACATGATTGCCTTGATGAAATCTAGTTTCAGTTCAAACATTGGTTATTTAGGGTCAAAAACTAGGTCACTGGGTAGAATTGTAGGGGTAATCTGAGGTAAAAAAACTAAGTCACCCGGTGAAAAACCATGTGTATGCCATACAAGTGACATTTACAACCCAATCATCATATAAATTGGTCAAAAGTTTTGCATTGTCAAGGTCAAACAGAAGTTTGTGTTTCTGATGATAGGATAGACTTGTTGTCATAAGTCTGTGTTTATGATGATAGTTTAGAGTTGTTGTCATAAGTCGCAGGTGAGCGATATAGGGCCATCTTGACCCTCTTGTCCACATTACTTTTATAATTGAATTTCATAGACATTTTCAAATTATTATAATGCCCTTGAAATTTAAAAGTAAAATCTTAGTTGAACAATACAGGTGTTGTTGTCCTTAAGTAGAATATTCATAAACATACACATAGCACATAGTTACTCATAGCAGTTGTCAGGATTGTATGTTAAAATACATGTAGATATTTTGCCCACCGCATATATTACACAAATACATAGGGCATTTAATCAGTTAGTCTGTCTGCATGAGGCAATGAAATGTGCAGCATATCTCATGTTCCAGAAAGGACTTGGGAGTATGATGAGTCAAAAGATGATGAACTGGACTTGTGTATAATCCAAGAAAAGAAAAGACAACGTTAATACTTAAGTAGCTTCAAAGATTTTACTAAAGAGATCATTTAACTGTATATATGAAGATTAAAAAATAAATCCAGCAAACCAAAACAAACACAGAATAATGTCAAAGCTATCAAATTCCAGTTGACATTTTTCATCATAGGCTTAAACTTGAACCCTGGAACAATCTGCAAGGAATCAATTGCAGTCTTGCAAAAAATATGCAAGTAGCATTGAAACTTTGTATACTTTTCTGCACTAGGCCAGAACCTATTCATTCTGAAACATTTTCTATTATATTGCAGAGTATTTGCTTTGAATTTGTGTAGTAGCATACAGGTGAACTATGGGTTAAGTGAAAATCATCAAATATGCTAAAGTTCGAATACAAAAATAGCATTTGAATATTTTGCTGAAATACAAAATGCCCATCCTTAATAAAAGGTCATAAATATGTCTGTAATACATAGAGCCTGTTGTTCATACACTTTTTACCGTGTTTCATATTTACTCTATTTTCATCACAGAATTTTAAAATCTTAGTCTGGATCATCTTTTGAGCAAGTTTGGGACTGTGTATCATCAGTATATAAGCAATGATATTAGGTCAATTTTGATCTTCAATGTAGTCTAGTCGGCTTCTACTGATCTGGGACAGTTTTACTGCAGACAAGAAGGGAAGGATGAAGTTACTTCAAAATAAAACATCAAGAATGATAACATATGCTACCTTTAAAATATAGCATAACAAAGAAGAGTTATTATGAACTAAAATTTGAAGATTTAAAACAAGCACTCTGCAGCCTCCTTTAACTTCTGTATTACAACTTGGTCTTGGGTGCTTTCATCATTGGCCTTGAACTTGTACCTGTAGTAAATGAGGTAACTGAACTCAGCATAAGTAAACAAACAGTTGAGTCCATTGTTGTAGTCATTCCAGGTTGAGGGCTTAAGTCAGCAATGCTAGTATTGTCTGACTGAAATGATTACAGAATTAAAAAAAAAAACCTACCGTCAGTACTGATAGTAAAGTACAACAAAGTCCTAATGAGGTATGACCATTTATTCATTATAGACATTCACACTATCAAAAGCTAACAATACATAACACCTTACAAAACACCCCTCACGAAACAACAACCTAATGAAATAACGCCACTCAATAGAAATCTTTGAACTATTATACCCTTGTATCTGTGCAACATTAAAGCAGTGTGCAAAATATGTGTGCAAAGCTTGACCGCGACTTAGTGAGTGACCAAATTAAAATCCTGACTTTGCCTTTACATTGTTTTAGCAGCGCTCAAACAATTTAGTGGTGTGCAACCTGCTCCTCCTACTCAGACTCCTCCCTATCCACACCTCCCCTCCACCATCTCACTTACATCCCTAAACCCCTCCTGGTAACAATTTCCTGGATACACTCCTCCCTATCCACACCTCCCCTCCACCATCTCACTAACATCCCTAAACCCCTCCTGGTAACAATTTCCTGGATACACTCCTCCCTATCCACACCTCCCCTCCACCATCTCACTAACATCCCTACACCCCTCCTGGTAACAATTTCCTGGATACATGACAATTTTTGTTCAAATGAAAAACTTACAGGGTATACTTAAACTGTTAAATTTCTTAAAATAAGCTTCTAAGATACATTTTGAAATAAACATATTTATTTAGTTTGCACGCGACCCAGTGAGCGTTAAAGATAAAATGCTGACTGCCTAACGTTGTTTAAGCAGCGCCCAAACAGGGCTCAACCTGTTCCTCCTTCACGGACTCCACATCCACACCTCCCCTCTACCATCTCACTTACATCCCTACACTCCTAAGATAACATAAGATGAGATATATTTATTTTGAGTCGGCAAGATAAGTAACAAATACAACAGAAACACTGTAGGTGCTTTTGAACTGACTTGATTGGCACAAATGTACTTTCCTTCTCGTTGCTCAAGTAAATTACGCATCGAAGTAAATCATTTTTAATTTCAGCTTGATTTTCTCGTTGCAATTCGCTCGCATGGCTTGCCAAAAGTTCCTGCTGTCTTTTTCGCCATTCACTTTCAGTGAGACAATGATTTTGATTCAATTGAGTCTCCACTGATTTTTTCTCGTCAAGGTCTAACTGCCCCGACGTAACAGTAGCAGTTGTATTCTTTCTATAGGGACGAAACCTATGAAAACTTCAAATTCCTTTCACTGGTTTCTTCACTGGATAGATGTCTGGCAATTCATCTTCGCTTTCGCTACTCACTATGATTATGCCTTCTAGTTTACTGTTTGTTGAAAGATCAACATAAGGGAATATTGTATCTGTCCGGTAGAGTAATTTTTCAGGCTACGAGCTACAGAAAAAAACGCACAGCTCAAATGATCAAATGCTAAAGTCTGTGAAAAAAACTCGCTGGTATCTCCCAGGCATTTCTCATTTTCCAACATGAATCTCGCCACTGGAATCTCCTCAGAAATAATAATAATAATGATAATAACGACTTTCTTTATATAGTGGATAACAACATTCGTCTAAACCAATTTACATTGTGGTCCACCCTTAACATATTTACAAACATATATGCGAAATCAATTATGACATTTACAAAGACATACAAATTAATTAAGATTTGATAAGGCATAATGTTCAAAATGACAAGAGCATTATTTTGCATTTAGATAAATGTTCAAGCAAAAATCATACAGTAAGACAAAACAAAGAATAAAGACAAATTTTGTCTGTGCATAAAAAACAAATAATTTGTAGTAACATGATTTATTTCTAAGTACAAAATACAATGAATGGTGATTATCAATGGTTGCTTTTCCGTACCTGGCAAATGAGTTTGCAATTGCAGACTACACGGAGGAGTTTGAGTCTATTTCTTTCAAATGGTTGTTTTAAGTGACTCTTTTATCCAAGTTGCGCTCTCAGAAATGTATTCATTTGGTGAGTAACAAACTGTTTTGCTTGTTGTTTGTCAGCGCAAACAACAGCATGGTGTTGATCATCAAAATGCCCGATGTGGAGTATAGCATGGGAAATGTCATTGTTGAAGGTCAGAGTTTTATGTGAGCTCTCAAGACATCTTTGTAGCCCAACCATTCAAAACAAAAATTCCAGTTGTGGTTTGCTTTGTCCCTTTTCTGTTTCTCAGCTGAGTTCCTCCAGTAACATTTTCACCATCGGCGATTCTGCTCTGCCAAAGGGATATCTGATCAGTTGTTTCTGGTTGAATTTGACTTGAATGGTACATCGACAAATACAGTCTTTGCACACAAGATTTGTGCATGTACATTAATTGTTTCTGTAAAATAGATCCTTGAGGTCTAAACAATCCCCACACTGCTCCTGTCATAACTCAAAGTAGTGTATGCTTTGATCTACTGTTGGTATTTGCGTTTGAGTTTCTATCGTTTTGTTGAATGGGTACTTGTGTAATTGAAGAAAACAAGTTTTACAAATGGAATTCACACATTTACACTTGTTGCTAAATTATATCTTAATGTGGCTTACATGCCAAGTGACATTTTTTTTGTTACTAGCTGTTCCAACATAGTACTCAAATATATATATGGGAAAATAAGATAACACTACTACGTACATGACTTGGACAGAGCTGCTGTTGATGAGGATCAATGCAGATCACCTCTGCTTTATGATGGTTACCAGTTACAAAACTGCATAAACCACCCCACTTCTAGCATTTCTTTTATTTCAAATATCCGTAAGTGTGTTAAAACTGTAGCATTAATAAGTCCACCATCTGCAAATCTGTCAAATTTTAGGATTGATACATTTCTCAACTTCATCAAAGGCTCATAATATATTCTGGGTCCCTGATTAAAACATTCCATTTGCAACTCACTCCACTGTTTCACAGTAGTACACACTTCTAAATTCATTACACAAAAAAGAAAGTCACTGATACTGAATGGAAATGTAAGAACTATTAAAAATTAACTGTTAATTTTCACTTTCGGAATTAGAAAAAACCCACTACATCATTCTAAACACCTGAAAAACAGACCAAAGCATTTGACTAATACGGACATGAATAAATCACATTTCCGTTCTTGATAATATTGTTGTTATCTTGTCTCATATTAGCTTTCCAAAATGTTTTTTGGTATACCGTATGTTATGTGGGGAGTCCTGTATTAAGTAAAATGGGTATTGAAAAGAATTAAAGTCAGGGGTGTAGTTAGGGACACAATAGAATTACTCCCAGTTTTCTGCTAGAGGGTGTGTGTGGGGGGCAAAGCTTAAGCTATGTAAAATGTAATTAATTAGGACGTTTAAAACTTATTTTATTGCATTTATTAAACATAAACATAAAGTTTACCATTTGTGATTAGAAATAAACCGATACTGTTAGTGTACCCGAGTGGACATGTACCCCCCTTAGGCACAAGTTAAACATCATTTTTAGGCTATTTATACCCCCGAAAAGAAGTTTGGGGGGGTATATAGGAGTCACCCGGTGGTTGGTCGGGCGGTCAGTCCGTTGCATTTTCCTTGTCCGGAGCATAACTTGAAAACTACTTGTTAGAATTCAGTACAACTTAAAACATTGAGAGGAAGTCTGCACGACCCCCTCTGACTTATTACTCTGTTTTTCCTTTGTTCGGAGCAAAACTTCATACAATGGTCAAGTACATTGAGAGGAAGTGCAGTGCACAAGAACCATAACTCCATCTTGACTCATTACAGAGTTATTGCCCTTTGTTACTTTTCCTTGTCCGGAGCATAACTTGAAAACTACTGGTTGGAATTCAATACAACTTCATACAATGGTCAACAATGAGAGGAAGTGCAGTGCACAAGAACCATAACTCCATCTAGGCTTATTACAGAGTTATTGCCCTTTGTTACTTTTCCTTGTCCGGAGCATAACTTGAAAACTATTGGTTGGAATTCAATATAACTTCATACAATGGTCAAGTACATTGAGAGGAATTGCAGTGCACAAGAACCATAACTCTATCTTGACTAATTATAGAGTTATTGCCCTTTGTTACTTTTTCTTTTCCGGAGCATAACTTGAAAACTGCTGGTTGGAATTCAATACAACTTCATACAATGGTGAAGTACATTGAGAGGAAGTGCAGTGCACAGAAACCATAACTCTACCTTGACTCATTACAGAGTTATTGCCCTTTGTTACTTTTCCTTGTCCGGAGCATAACTTGAAAACTACTGGTTGGAATTCAATACAACTTCCTACAATGGTCAAGCACAATGGGAGGAAGTGCAGTGCACAAGAACCATATCTCTATCTTGACTAATTCAGAGATATTGCCAAGGACAATATCTCTATTTCAATTTTTTTCTGCAAGGTATCATGTTACTACGAACTTCCTCAGTTTATAAAGCAGTCTTTCGGGGGTATTAATCACATTTAGTGATAGCTCTAGTTAAATTTTTCAGTTTCGAAATTGGAATTACTCACGTGAGTATGGGAGTATGTCTGGCTAGGCACCTGAAAGTATGAGAGATATATTGCTGTTTGTTCACACTGAAACTGCTCTAATTGTTGTCATTTTATTTCAATTATCTACCCTAAAGACAATGAACTACTAGAAAGAGACTGAATAGTTCATAAACTATAATTATAAACTTTTTTGTGTATTGTGAGATGCATTTGAAAACAGACGTAAACGTGAAAAAGAGAAATAAAAACTTAAACTAAATTAACTTAATGAGAAATCCAAATGGAGGTATTTGGATTATTGATGAATTCACACAACTGTCTCCAAACAAAAACATAAGCATATTCCTTTCCCACACACCTACCCTCTCCCGTTGAAACATCGTCAAACCTACCAGTATTTAAAAGATATGTCATTGTTGAAGAATCCAGAAACGTATGGATGCATTATTTCCCTACCATTAAAATATTGAAACCAGTTATTCCAAAGTCTCGTAGCCTTAAAAGCACTTCTTACTGAGTTAGACATATTGTTGCAATAGAGACACACACAAAAAAGAGAAATTAAAACTTAAACTAAATTAACTTAATGAGAAATCCAAATGGAGGTATTTGGATTATTGATGAATTCACACAACTGTCTCCAAACACAAAACATCACTCATCCGAAAACACTTTCCAGTTAAACATTTCTTTCAATTAAATTTACTCCATATTGTTAAACACAAAAATTGTACCTTGATATATCACTGATGTCAAGTCCGTACACTGACTGGATCACAGCCATTAGTTTTGCCGTTGTAATATACCAATTTTTACTATGACCTCCATGACCATCTTCGTTTACAAGGGCATGACCCAATTCGTGCAAAAAAGTTGCTACGAGATGGCCCTCTCTATGGTGATGTCCCAGAATTATAATATTTCTGGTTTGGTTTCGCCACTTAAGTATGTGGCTGTGTACCCCATGGAATAACCTTCTTTGGAATAGTTTTTGCCTTCTTTTAAGGTGTTCTTCAATCTTTCATTGATTCAATCTTAAAACTTTGTAGCATAAAGGGCACTTCCGCCATTTGTCGCATTGTGAGGTTCCACTGGGCTTTCCTTTATTTTGTCCTTTCCTATGGATTGGTATTTTTTTATGTTTTTGATAGCATTTTTCTGATCTACAGTCCATATTACAATCTCCGCAAGTCATTTCATTTTCAGTTTTGGGACATTGGTCTCTTTTACAGATGATACAATGTGTTTCACACAGGTGTCTTTCTTGGTTGTTGTAATGTTTTTAGGCATTTTTCGCAAAAATACATGGCGCTGAAGAAGCCTGTTATACTGGTAATGGCGTGAAAGTGATTGTCGTCCACCAAATATCTTGCAATCTTGTCTTGCAATGTTTCCCAACGAACTGTATTTCGGATCGAGTCTTATTTTCCTTCGTCAAATACTCCCATTTGTGTTTCTGCACGTTTGTGTTTGTTCTATGTTTTCACAATTAACAACTTTTGCACATGTACTAGAATGAAGATGGTTAACAACACTAAATAATTATACTGTTACATTTTTTTTTTACTTGATGTCTATTGCCAGAAATGGCCTCCAATGTATCAGAGCCGCTACTGAATTGAGAGGGGCCAGCCTGGAATACCCTAGGTATGGGTAACCATAGGTACTTGCATACACTCAGAGATTAGTGATTCTTGGTTGTATTTCATATGCATCGTCTTAAAATGATGTGCTCGTTGTGGTTGAGGTCTGACTGCCTTTGAATATGTTACCTGGTTTGTATTCTGATGATTTCTTTCCAGCTAATAGTATTGGTTTACCATATAACTGACCTTCATCATCACTTGAATCCCAGTTTGACAGATCAGCCACACGCTTCCTTTGAGATTTTGGCTGTATTGCTAATGAACTCGTCTTGACTGTCAATCTCTTTATATAACAAATACCAGTACACAAGTAATATTTAAAAGTTCAAGTTTGGTAGTGTTTCTATCAATTGTTCTGTCACAAAGTTCTTAATACTGTTATCAAATTGATAACTCAATTTCCAAAATTAACACTTAGAAATCTTGAATTTATTTTCTTTTTTCACAAAGTTCTGTTTATCACTAAGTATATCTTTCACTAAGTATTAGTATATGTATCTATATCTATTCAACCTGCAATTAATGAGTATCTTTCATTTAAATACTTTAAAATTCTTGACCGCAAAGTAGGCAGATAATTCTTGACCGCAAAGTAGGCAGACCATTTTAATAAACCAATTAAATTTCACAATACAGGCTTAGAATCAGTTCTGAACCAATGAAAACTAAAGAAATGCACTCTAGGTGTCCCATTTGTCAGTATAGACAGTTTTGATCATTTTATGGCATAATTCTGTGAAAATAATTGTAACATTTTATACCTGAACATTACCTAACTTTAGTCAGGTTTTACAAGTTAATTAGTAAGATTCATACAGTTTAGAATGATGAAAGTGTCTTTTACATAATAAGATGCACCTCAGTTATATACTATAGTTGTTTACATCTGGCCCCTAGCAATCTACATTACCTAACATTTATCAAACCCTAAAGAAAGAGGAGTCAGGCAATAAATGTGGCATCAGTCTGTTAACAAAAGTAATTAAACTATTACTGTTCAAAGTTTGAAAAGTGGTATAAAGTATGTTGAAGTACTAATAAAACATTTGATATACTGTGTGGTTGAGCCTTGTTGGCAACTGGTTTCTGTTGGAGGCTTAGTTGTATTTCCAGACAATTGATGTGCCAGGCCCATGTCTTGGATAAGTCATAAAACAACGAGCTGGTCAGTTAACCATTTATTCGTAAGTGAAGTGTAGTGGTAAAAGACTGAAAGTATAAAAAGACTTGGTTTCAAAATACAAAGATACAGTTGTTCTGAATTTACACACATATTTTAAATAAAAAATAATTTGCAGCATTATTATTTCTAAAATAAAAGAAGAATTTCCAAAAAATCTAAAAAAAAGTAGAAAAGGTACGAATAGATTTGAGTACGGATCAGCATTACTGAAAATTTCTGGCGATGAAGTTTTTATACTGAAAACTTTGAAGTACAGGGAATTTAAAATATAAAAGAGTACATTAAAAGAAGTAAATTAACTCAATAAACCTACACTGTGGGGGCTACAAGACTGAATTATAGATTTGATAAAAAACCGCAAAAAGCCTCCTTTTACAAAGTAAATACAATGAGCAATTAAAAAAAACTCAAAGAACAAAAAATACCTCAAAGCGACAAAGCACCACAAAGTCTAAGAGTATATGCGGCACAGGTAAGTAGAAATAGACTACATTGGAACGCAACAAGAAGGTTCCAGCACAATTGATCTTTTCTGTTAGTCCTTTGATTTGAGAGGTGACAATGTCTGCAAATGTAGCAGCAATGGTGTGGTTTGTTGAGCTGGCTAGCGTCTTTTATGCTCTGCTAGCGGCATTCTGTACATCTTCCACGGAAATGTGATTCTGAGGCATGACATACTGTTGTACTTCTGGTCTCAAACCTTTGAGAATGATACTTATTAAAAGTCTCTCCGGACATACCCTTATATTCATCCACCAATGTTTTACACCGTGAGCGTAGGGAGATTGCTTGTATCTCTGTAATATAACAACGAGATGGTAAATTTGCAGTAGTTCTTTTATTGAAGTCATCAGAAGGTTGTTGTGACTTCAACTGACCATCTCGCGTTTATATAACTTCAGATTTTTGCATACAAGGTATACTGAGCCAATTAAAGACTACTTTCAGGAACCAATGAAAAGCAATGTTACAAAAATTATTCAGGATTCCAAATTTCCTGACAAGCAGTTTTTGACCATTTTATGATGTTTAATGTGTCATCTAATTTAAATTCTTACATATCTGTCCCCTTGCTGATTTTACAAGATTAATTTGTAAAGACACATAAAAATGACCTTTTGGGACCAATATTTTTAATTTTCTGAAGTCTCACAAAATCTCCTGTGTTAATTCTGATCTTATCTGCTTGAGATTTATCCTTCCCCTCAGTAGGTATAGACCCTTCTGGCAAAACTTTTTGATCAACTATTTGGGTGGGGGATGTGGCCACTGTTCGCTCTTGTGCTACAGACAAAACTTCATCACAGATCGGGCAATACACTGTCCTATTCTCCAGATATTTCATGTTTTTTCAGACATTATTAGTAGTTCCAGTTTAACTGGGTCGTACTTGATTTGAGTCTTTGGCGATCTCCAATTATTCCGAACAGTAGATTTAAATCAAGCTTGCCAGCAGAGTCAGAAGAAAAGCAACATGGCGAAAAAAGCAATTGTGTAGTAGCCCTGCTGCTAAATGAAGATTCATCTAGCTCTGTTGAATGAATTTCCACTAGTATTTGGGGGACTGTTAGTTCTTGGTTTGTAAGTTAAAATGCTATGAACAGAAAGGGGGTATGGTACGGCTAGTCACTGTCAGTTAATTAAGATGCTTTGACGCTGTTAAATGCACAAAGAAATTTAACAGCTTTGTGTGCGGGAGGAAGTGGGTTCGATCCCTGGCCGAGTCATAACCAAAGATGTGAAAGATGGTACTGACAGCTCCTTTGCTTGGCACTTAGCATTAAAAAGGTTCGTGTCAAGAAGATTAAGTGAAGCTTCCTGCTTCTTCTACGAGCTTGTGCTTTGGTGCTTCCAGTTGATCTTGTCGTTTTCTCATCAGAGCTGTAAGCGTTGTCGAATGTTTGAAATGTGCAACCAATTTTCAGCACTTAGCCACAATTTTTGACGCAGTTGACAACTCAAGCACTGGCTTGATGCACAGTTGCAAAGTATGCCAAAAGCATCTTAAATCACTCCACTGTTCACACAGTCAAACAATATCTCCTCTGAAACCACTTGGCCCATGTTAATGAAACTTGGCAGGGGTGTTCCTTGCATGAAGCCCTCTTATTGTAATTGCATTCCATGCAAAACTCTGGTTGCTATGACAAAAATAGGAAAAACTTGAAAAACATTCTTCTCTGAAATCACAAGGATAGAGCTTAGATATTTGGCATGTATCATTGTCAAACTCAGAGACTGTTAATGATTCCAAAAGTTTATTTGCAAGATTGATGAAGATGTCGGCCTCATTATCTAGTTTTTTACTATGTCTTTGAACACTTTGTTTGAAGTGAAATTCACAATATACTATTTTTTGCTGTAGACGTTACACGAAATACTTGTTCAATGCTTTTCCAATTGGCATGATTTTCGTCGCAAACAAACCACAAACTGTAATTATTGTCCTTTGTATAATCTTGAAGTATTCTGTTAAAGGTTTTAGCAGAATAATTTTTCACTCTCAGCATCTACCAAATGAAAGAGCTTCCTTGAGATCAGATGAAATGTCCACAAAGTTACCATCTTGACACCCATCGTTCTATCATGTTTTCCATCAAAATAGACATATTTTTTGTTTAATATTCCATCTCTATTTTAGTGAATATTCCATCTCTATTTTGATCAAGTTCAATTGCCAATTTTGCCATATCTTGACTTGCTTTGAACACAAAAGAAGGTTTGCCATTCAGTGCTCTATTGTCCATGCTATAAATGAAATAAAATGGATCTTTTAAAATTTTATCATTGTAGCTAGAGTTCGGAAAACAGTATTAATTAAGTTAGTTATTACTGACTGCATCGTATTTCAATTTATGCTTATTTCCTTTCCGCTTTGAATCAAATGTAATGTTTGAAAATTGGAGCTTCACTGATACGCAAAAAAACAATATACTTTAATTCTGGAATGTTTATAGAAAAATATTTTCACTTGTGCCTTTTACAATTTTATTAACCAGGTTTTCCGAAGGAAAAATCCTGGTTATTAGATTGAGGTATGTCGGCAGGCAGGCGGCGGGTGGGCGTAAACAATTTCTTCTGTGCGCAACTCCTCCTACATTTCTCAACGGATTTCAACCAAACTTTCACAGAAGTATTGTCATGAAGTGCCCTGGCGCATATTGTCGGGGTTTTGTGATTTGGTCATTTTTGACAGAATTATGGCCCTTTGTTTTTTTTCACATATGTAATTCTTCTGTGCGCAACTCCTTCTACACTTCTCAAGGGATTTCAACCAAACTTTCACAGAAGTATTGTCACCAAGTGCCCTGGAGCATATTGTCGGGGTTTTGTGATTTGATCATTTTTGACAGAATTATGGGCCTTTGTTTTTTCCACATAATGTAATATATGTAGAGAAATACTCTTCTGTGTGCAACTCCTACATTTCTCAAGGGATTTCAACCAAACTTTCACAGAACTATAATTGTGAACTAAAGAATTTTGAATATATAATGTTCTGCCCCAGGTCGTCCATCCATCCGTCCGTTAGCAATTTTGTGTCTCCTTATTTAAGTATATATAAAAGGGAGAATACTCTGTTATTATAAAGGGGAGAATACTCTGTTATTACTGTCTATTTTTAGAATAGATTACACAGTCCTGTATACTTTGGAGTATTCTGTTACAGTAAGATGACAAAATTTCTCATGAGACCAGTGGTTCAAACCCCACACAGAGCAATTTTTTTTTTTTTTTTTTTTTTTTTTTTTAATAATTTTTGCCTGAATTATGGCCCTTTGCTTTTTTTCAACATATGTTATATATAGAAGAATACTGTCACGTGCCCACTTCCTCCTACATTTCTCAAGATATTTAAACCAAACTCTCACAGAACTGTTGTCATCAAGTGCCCTCGTGCATATTGTCTGGGTTTTGTGTTTGGATCAATTTTGCCTGAATTATGGCCCTTTGCTTTTTTTACACATGTAATATATAGAAGAAGACCTTTGTTTCTTTTTCACATTATGTATATCTACTGACTTTAAAAACACATTTGCGCTCGGCCAGCAGACTGGAAAATGAAAACCTGGTTTTGTGACAATTTCCTGTCACTTGTTATATTTATACTTTGTCTGGCAGGTATAAATCCCGTGTAATGTCCACATGGACTCGCAAACTTGTCCCTTATAATCTTCACACAACAGGCTGGCACAGTTTGTCTATCATCCTGCTGACCCAAAGAACTTAGTGTCCATATGCAGCATGCCTGAATGCTTTATTCGTGTCTTCAAGGGTTTCAGCTTGATGAGCCAAGACATCATTCCTAAAGGTCTGTTGTAAATGTAATGTCAGGGGATCCGTAATCACTAGTCTCATTTCCTGTAAAATAAGATTAAGCTGTGCTTGTCATACCACACAAGTCAAGAACAATAAAGAAACTTAGTTGGGCAAATAAAGAATGAAGGCCTGGAAAGGTAGTTGATATCAGTAGAATGAACGGCCAAGATATCGAAGGATAAGAATGACATGGCTCAAAAATTATGTTATATAAAACCATAAACAACACTGTAAACATGTCCCTTTAACAATTTTATTCCTACCAGCCAATACCGTGTCTGGCAGGTATAAATCCTGTGTAATGTCCACTCAGACTAGCAAACTTGTCCCTGATAACCTTGACACAACAAGCTGGCACAGTTCGTCTGTTATCCTTCTGCAGTCTGCCAAACACCCGTAAGATATTGTCTGTATGCAGCATACCTGAACGCTTTATTGGTGTCCTCGATGTGCCAAGACATCATTCCTAAATGTCATTCCATAAAGCACGAAGTATAAACCAGTTTATAAACCATTTATTGATGAAGCACCAACGTCATGGAGTACAATAAGTATGGTTAAAGACTGAAAGAATACAAAGACTAGTATTAACAAAACCGACAAGAAAGAATATAAATCAACATTTTAACACAATGAAACTGTTTTCAATATGCAAAATACACTGTAACAATTATTATTATCCTTATGTAACTTGTATCTGTAAAAACAAGTAGATACACTTAGTTATAGTTGCTTCTAAAAACAAATTAAACTTTGAAGTGTATTAATTATACAAGAAATTACGTTGTTTTAAAGAAAAGCTATTATGTTGGAACATTACAGACATCTAAACTATCAGAACAGCTAGGTCAAATTAGTTCGGGTGCGAATCCCCTATCGCGAAAACAAATGACAGCTACTTGTCTGTGCCAAAGACTCGCTCTTGGCTAACTTGTTTAACAATTAAGATTGATACTTGTAAAATTATAACTGACAAATTTAGTTAAGGTATTTAAAGGGACAATCTTAACATAAATTTTGCAAAAAGGTAGACCAAGTACACTTCAACTCTTTTCTTAAAATTCCAGGATCAGTAGAATTGATCTAAAAGTACAAAATTTGTAATATATGGCCTACTCCCCAAAAGCAAACTACTATTTTCTTAGTATAATATTCAAGTTCAAGATGTAGCCTTTTGATTAACCAGCTTACCAAACACATCTCTGACATAATACTGCAGCCATTACAAGATAATATTATCAATTTCATCAAGATGTTTGTACAAGAAGTTTTCAAAAAGTACCTTGGTGTAACTATTGTGAAGGGCGTCTTCAGTTTCACCAGACATTTCTGTATTTCCTCCTTCTATGGAGGACATTGCTTTTCCAAAACCTTTCTCTTCCATGGTACCAGATTTAAGTCCTGCTTCTCTTTTGTCAACTACTTCCATCGCCAGGATTCTTTTGTCAGCTTGATTCATGATAGTGTACGTACAGTATTTGGCACTGTGCCCAAAAGAGTCCATCCTGCCATCACCTGTGCAAGTTTTTAAAGAAAAATTTATACATCTGTGAACATTTCACATGAAAGACAGAAATAAAAATTCAGACAGATTTATTGTTTTTTCTATCAGCTACAAATGTACCAATGACTCCAGCTAAGTGCAGAAAAGCAGAGTAGTTCTAAAAAAGGACTTTGTATTTGCTGTCAAAGTAGTGTAGAACCGAAGAGTTCCAAGTAAGCTAACATGAATAGACTTACTGCGCATAGAAAATATATGTGACTGTTTGAAACTTAAAGTGATTCTGCACTTCCATGCTACACATTTATTTGTATAAGGTAAAGTCGATTTATGATTGGTACTGAGGTCACTTGATTGACACCTGGTGGTAGGTTTATTGCCAATTTGGTTCTCATTTATTAACAATTTTGTCTGCTGTCTTATTCTTACAAACATATCTTTGATGACAAAAGCAACATTCAAAAACTTCTATTTACCGGATATTATGACTTGAGCAGCTCTATGTTCCTCCACTGCAGTTGTTTGAAGATTACGCCAGTATCTGTCATCTGATGGTACAACACATTTACTCTGTACCCTTTACATGTACCCTTGAAAAACATGCTTGAGCAGGAAACATCAGTCCCAGAAACAACGATTTGCCTTCATGTTTTTCATCCGCGACATGTTTGGAAAGCATTTGTTTTAACCCCTAAAACATGTCATCAGTTATCAGGTTAATATTCAAATAAGTCTGGGACATACATATACAAGCCTTTTTCATATTACATGTACTCTAGTATTAGAATCACAGTTAGGAGTCTTGTAAAACAACATGCCTGTTGTGTCTGCACATTCCTCATGTGCCCACATTTTGCAAATAGTGCACTCGATCCAATAATTAAATTATATACTGTGTCAGTGGGGTGTTCGGGTGTGGGGTGGTGTGTGTGTGGGGGGGGAGGGTATTCATTACCTTCAGTGATAGTTCTAGTTATACCCCCAAAACGAAGTTTAGGGGGGTATATAGGAGTCACCCGGTGGTTGGTCGGTCGGTCGGTCGGTCGGTCGGTCGGTCGGTCGGTCGGTCGGTCGGTCGGTCGGTCGGTCGGTCGGTCGGTCGGGCGGTCTGTTGCATTTTCCTTGTCCGGAGCATAACTTGAAAACTACTAGTTGGAATTCAATACAACTTCATACAATGGTCAAGCACATTGAGAGGAAGTGCAGTGCACAAGAACTATAACTCCATCTTCACTAATTACAGAGTTATTGCCCTTTGTTACTTTTCCTTGTCCGGAGCATAACTTGAAAACTACAAGTTGGAATTCAATACAACTTCATACAATGGTCAAGCACATTGAGAGGAAGTGCAGTGCGCAAGAACCATAACTCCATCTTGACTAATTACAGAGTTATTGCCCTTTGTTACTTTTCCTTGTCCGGAGCATAACTTGAAAACTACTAGTTGGAATTCAATACAACTTCATACAATGATCAAGCACACTCAGAGGAAGTGCAGTGTACAAGAACTATAACTCCATCTTGAGTATTTACTGAGTTATTGCCCTTTGGTTACTTTTACTTGTCCGGAGCATAACTTGAAAACTACTAGTTGGAATTCAATACAACTTCATACAATGGTCAAGCACATTGAGAGGAAGTGCAGTGCACAAGAACTATAACTCCATCTTGACTAATTACAGAGTTATTGCCCTTTGTTACTTTTCCTTGTCCGGAGCATAACTTGAAAACTACAAGTTGGAATTCAATACAACTTCATACAATGGTCAAGCACATTGAGAGGAAGTGCAGTGCGCAAGAACCATAACTCCATCTTGACTAATTACAGAGTTATTGCCCTTTGTTACTTTTCCTTGTCCGGAGCATAACTTGAAAACTACTAGTTGGAATTCAATACAACTTCATACAATGATCAAGCACACTCAGAGGAAGTGCAGTGTACAAGAACTATAACTCCATCTTGAGTATTTACTGAGTTATTGCCCTTTGTTACTTTTCCTTGTCCGGAGCATAACTTGAAAACTACAGGTTGGAAATCAATACAACTTCATACAATGGTCAAGCACATTGAGAGGAAGTGCAGTGCACAAGAACTATAACTCCATCTTGACTAATTACAGAGTTATTGCCCTTTGTTACTTTTCCTTGTCCGGAGCATAACTTGAAAACTACAAGTTGGAATTCAATACAACTTCATACAATGATCAAGCACATTTGGAGGAAGTGCAGTGCACAGGAACTATAACTCCATCTTGACTCATTACAGAGTTATTACCCTTTGTTACTTTTCCTTGTCCAGAGCATAACTTGAAAACTTCTGGTTGGAATTGAATACAACTTCATACAATGGTCAAGCACAGTGAGAGGGAGTGCAGTGCACAGGAACCATAACTCCATCTTGACTAATTACAGTGTTATTGCCCTTTGTTACTTTTCCCTGTCTGGAGCATTTTTCGAAAACTACAAGTTGGGATTCAATACAACTTCATACAATGGTCAAGCACAATGAGAGGAACTGCTAAGAACAATATCTCTTTTTAGTTTGTTTGCAAGGTATTATGTTGCTACGAACTTCTTCAGTTTATAAAGCAATCCTTTTGGGGGTATTAATCACATTTAGTGATAGCTCTAGTTAAAATTTACTTCAGCTGACTACATCCATTTTATTTACCATGTAGTGCTTGTATAGTCACCTACTTCTTCTGACAAGAATGTAGATTGTTTTCTGTACTGTAAATCATGAACATTTTCCTTCAAATGACATCACCTCTGAAACAAATAGGCCAATGATGATATAACTTGGCAGGGATGTTCCTTGCATGAGGTCCTTTCAAGGTTGTTCAAATAATTTCATTTTGTGAAAAACTCATTTATCTCACACTTACTTAGAGGAAAATCATGAGCCCAAGCTCAAAATTTTGTTGATCTTCTATTATAGCCAATGGTAGCCAGGTGAGCAATATAGGGCAATTTTGGTCCTCTTGTATTTAGATGAATAATATCACTATTAGTAGAGCTTTCTAATAATATTTTATTTGTGTAAGTACTGAAATTGAGTCTCTTCACCACAAGTATGAGTTGGTTTCATTTCAGTTACACCTTGTTCACCATTGGTGCTCTTTTCAGAACTGTCAGTGGTAATTGAACTAAATAAACAGGTTCAGTAGATACCTTGTGTCCGTAGGCCTCGTGGGTTAAAACAAAATATTTCCAGTCAACTCTTTGATCGCCAGTTTTCTTATTATACCCCTGAAACAAAGTTTAGGGGGGTATATAGGAGTCACCCTGTGGTTGGTCGGGCTGGCGGGTGGTCCGTTGTATTTTTCTTGTCTGGAGCATAACTTGAAAACTACCGGTTGGAATTCAATACAACTTCATACAATGGTCTAGCACAATAAGAGGAAGTGTATAAGAACCGTAACTCTTTCTTGACTAATTACAGAGTTATTGCCCTTTGTTACTTTTCCTTGTCTGGAGCATAACTTGAAAACTACTGGTTGGAATTCAATTTAACTTCATACAATGGTCAAGTACATTGAGAGGAAGTGCAGTGCACAGGAACCATAACACTTGACTCATTACAGAGTTATTGCACTTTGTTACTTTTCCTTGTCCAGAGCATTATTAAAAAATTACTGGTTGGAATTCAATACAACTTCATACAATGGTAAATGGTAAAATGGTTCCTAGCTCAAAGGTCAAGGTCATACTTAGAGTTTGAAGGTAATGGATTCCTCTATATATGCATATATGCACAAATTTGTGTCCGGACTGTAACTTTATCATGCATTGAAGGATTTTTAGATAACTTGGCACAAATGTCTAGCACATCAAGACGACGTGTCGCGTGCAAGACCCACGTCCCTAGCTCAAAGGTCAAGGTCATACTTAGAGTTTGAAGGTAATGGATTCCTCTATATATGCATATATGCACACATTTGTGTCCGGACTATAACTTTATCATGCATTGAAGGATTTTAAAATAACTTGGCACAAATGTCTAGCACATCAAGCGGATGTGTCGCGTGCAAGACCCAAGTCCCTAGCTCAAAGGTCAAGGTCACACTTAGTGTTTAAAGTAATGGAATACTGTATGCATGGTTACTCTGTCATGCATGGAAGGATTTTAAAATTACATAGCACATTTATTGAGCACATGGAGAGGACACAGACTGTGAGGCACCTCTTTCGGGGGCATTCGTCACTTGTGAGGGACAGCTCTTGTTCTATTTTAGATTTGATTCAAGGTTTCCCACATAACTTTTTTAGCGTCGGCGTTGGTGTCACACCTTGGTTAAGTTTTTTGTACCACCCCACTTTATTTCAAAACTATTACTTACCATACTTCTTTACCATCATAACCTCCATCTACAGACAAGAGTACATAACTCTGTCAAGGTTTTTGACAGAATTATGGCCCTTTTTTGACTTAGAAAGTGTATTGAGCTTGGTTAAAATTTTCGTACAACCTCACTTTATTTCAAAACCATTGAAGGTACTACTTTGAAACTAACCATACTTGTTTACCATCATGACCTACATCAACAGACAAGAGAACATAACTCTGTCAAGGTTTTTGACAGAATTATGCCACTTTTTTACTTAGAAAATACATTGAATATGGGTAAAATCCACTTATTACCTTAACCCTTTGAGATATTGCTTTGAAACTTTGAATGCTTGTTTACATCATTACCCCCATCTGTAAGCAAGAGAAGGTAACTCTGTCAGGGATTTGTTTTAAAAATTAAGGAACCACCACTCACAGTAAACACACACCTTGGCAATGTTCCCGTAGGATGTGGTATTTCCACACAGGTATAAACATTAGCATTTTTTTATGCACAAGAGCATGAAATTTGTTAACACAGAGCAAACACACAGATGCTTGGGGTCTGGACCTCACCCCCTTAGGCCTGACCCTCGCACCTGCTCACTGCAGTATCTTTAAATACATCCTACAACTGCGTGTCACTTGCTAACCAATTACAGGTGCAATTTCTTATTCTACTTACCTACTGATCTCATGTTTATGGTAACAATGTATATAAATATAAGTTATACAAGATTTGAAACAAATCGATTTCCTCTATCATATCTCACCTATATTGTTTACATCTCACCTATACCGTTTTATGTCATTTTCTGCTTTAAAATTTACCGCTATAACCATTCACACAAGACAAAATCCCCGCTGTAAACGTAATGGTACCCCGCGCATGCTATTTCATATACTGCGATGCACGAAACCTATTTTTATAACTTCATGTATATACTAAGTCTGATTTGTGCAGAAGTGACAGAAGTGTTTTTCCTCGAAATTCTTTTAATTCAACCGAATTTGATGCAGTTTGGGATGGGATTTTATTCAAAAAAGTGTTTTGCATTGGAAAAACCGGTTAGTTGTTCTTTACACATGCCTTAAATATGCGATTGCAGTTTTCAGTTGTTTCAAATCCGTACAACATGGGACAAGAATAGATTGGGTCGCAAGTCCATACCACAAGCATCTGTGAGCAAACATACCAAATTTGATTAATACTTGACATTTGTGACACAGGTACTCTATTTGATAAAATTTTAAAAGACTTGATTCGTCTAATTGCTCTTTCAACATGAACTCTATGTTTCGCAATTTTCCTTGTAAAGAATACATCACTTTCTGACATCTGCTTGTCAGTGGTCGCAAATGGTGGAATATTAAGTTTGAGTCCAACTTCCTTCACATCTTCTTCAATAGTGAACCCTTTATCTGCCATAAGTCCATCACCTTCTAGCAAATAGCCTGCCTCAAGCAATTTCATGAGTACAGATTTAAACCCTGATTGATGAAAAATTTCTTTGTCTGACATGGAACCACCAAACAACATTGATGAAAAAATCACTGATCCCCGCGGGTCAACTGCCACCAAGGCTTTCAATGTATTACTTGATTTGTAGTCACTGTAAGTCTGCGACTGGGCTTTTAAAGATGAAGGCTTTTGAATTTTTATCTCAGTACCATCTAAGATGGCAAAAGTATTTCCAAAGTCTTTCTTGTAGTCTTCTGGCATATTATCATAAATTGTGTCTCGACTTGGCATGGTGATTGGCAAGATCCCTAACTATCTCCATATACTTCATTATACCCCCAAAACGAAGTTTAGGGGGGTATATAGGAGTCACCCGGTGGTTGGTCGGTCGGTCGGTCGGTCGGTCGGTCGGTCGGTCGGTCGGTCGGTCGGTCGGTCGGTCGGTCGTGGTCGGGCGGTCTGTTGCATTTTCCTTGTCCGGAGCATAACTTGAAAACTACTAGTTGGAATTCAATACAACTTCATACAATGGTCAAGCACATTGAGAGGAAGTGCAGTGCACAAGAACTATAACTCCATCTTGACTAATTACAGAGTTATTGCCCTTTGTTACTTTTCCTTGTCCGGAGCATAACTTGAAAACTACTAGTTGGAATTCAATACAACTTCATACAATGGTCAAGCACATTGAGAGGAAGTGCAGTGCACAAGAACTATAACTCCATCTTGACTAATTACAGAGTTATTGCCCTTTGTTACTTTTCCTTGTCCGGAGCATAACTTGAAAACTACTGGTTGGAATTCAATACAACTTCATGCAATGGTCAAGCACATTGAGAGGAAGTGCAGTGCACAAGAACCATAACTCCATCTTGACTAATTACAGAGTTATTGCCCTTTGTTACTTTTCCTTGTCCGGAGCATAACTTGAAATCTACTAGTTGGAATTCAATACAACTTCATACAATGATCAAGCACACTCAGAGGAAGTGCAGTGTACAAGAACTATAACTCTATCTTGAGTATTTACTGAGTTATTGCCCTTTGTTACTTTTCCTTGTCCGGAGCATAACTTGAAAACTACTGGTTGGAATTCAATACAACTTCATACAATGGTCAAGCACATTGAGAGGAAGTGCAGTGCACAAGAACTATAACTCCATCTTGACTAATTACAGAGTTATTGCCCTTTGTTACTTTTCCTTGTCCGGAGCATAACTTGAAAACTACTAGTTGGAATTCAATACAACTTCATACAATGATCAAGCACACTCAGAGGAAGTGCAGTGTACAAGAACTATAACTCTATCTTGAGTATTTACTGAGTTATTGCCCTTTGTTACTTTTCCTTGTCCGGAGCATAACTTGAAAACTACTAGTTGGAATTCAGTACAACCTCATACAATGGTCAAGTACATTTTAAGGAAGTGCAGTGGACAGGAACCATAACTCCATCTTGACTCATTACAGAGTTATTACCCTTTGTTACTTTTCCTTGTCCGGAGCATAACTTGAAAACTTCTGGTTGGAATTCAATACAACTTCATACAGTGGTCAAGCACAGTGAGAGGGAGTGCAGTGCGCAGTAACCATAACTCCATCTTGACTAATTACAGGGTTATTGCCCTTTGTTACTTTTCCCTGTCTGGAGCATTTTTCGAAAACTACAAGTTGGAATTCAATACAACTTCATACAATGGTCAAGCACAATGAGAGGAACTGCTAAGAACAATATCTCTTTTTAGTTTGTTTGCAAGGTATTATGTTACTACGAACTTCTTCAGTTTATAAAGCAATCCTTTTGGGGGTATTAATCACATTTAGTGATAGCTCTAGTTAGCTTAGGGGTTTCCAGGGGGTATTGGACTGAGTATATCGCTGTAAAGCGAATGAAGGCCGATGTCCAGGTATCAATGTTATTAATTTTTCTAGAACGGGAAGTTGGGGTAATTGAAACATTAAAAAAACTGATCCATATGCAAAGTGTATTGCGGTTGAGAATGAGGTGTTAAACTAAAGAAGATAACCTAAATCAATGAATTTATGTCGCCAGATTGTTTTACATAACGACTTCTGAACCTGATTCAAAATGGGTGTGCTAACTGGCTCAGCAAACTGAACAACATTACCTGCCATTAAGCCCTGAGCATGGTGAGCTAAAGCATGCTGGAAGTTTGTCACATCTTCTTCTTCTGAGTATGATTCAGAGTCAAGTGTCCTCTGTACCAATTGGTTGCTGGTTCAAGTTCTGTAAGTTTGATGAATGAGCAGGGTGGACCTTTGAAATTATGATTGGCCCTTTGCCTTTTCCTAGAATTTTCGGGAACTGGAGCTGGTGGTAGAATGTTATCAGTTTTATTACCTCACATGGCTACACCAGGGTGAGCTTTTCTGATCGATGATTGTCCGTCGTCCGTCAACATTTTGATTCAAATGACATCTCCTCTGAAACCTCTAGGCCAATGTTGATAAAACTATGCAGGAATTTTCCTTGCATGAAGCTGTACCAAAATTGTTCAAAGAATTCCAGTCCATGCAGAACTCTGGTTGCTATGGCAACAAATAGGAAAAACTTTAAAAATCTTCTTCTCTGAAACCACAAGGCCTAGAGCTTAGATATTTGGCATGTAGCATTGTCTAGTGGACCTCTACCAAGATTGTTCAAATTATGACCCCCGGGTCAAAATTGACCCCACGCGGGTGGGCACTTAGTTTTTGCATAGGCATATATAGGAAAAACTTTAAAAATCTTCTCTGAAACCACAAGGCCTAGAGCTAAGATATTTGGCATGTAGCATTGTCTAGTGGACCTCTACCAAGATTGTTCAAATTATGACCCCCGGGTCAAAATTGACCCCACGGGTGTGGTCTCTTAGTTTTGCATAGGAATATATAGGAAAAACTTTAAAAATCTTCTTCTCTATAACCACAAGGCCTAGAGCTAAGATATTTGGCATGTAGCATTGGCTAGTGGACCTCTACCAAGATTGTTCAAATTATGAGCCCCGGATCAAAATATACCCCGCACGGGGGGTCACTTAGTTTTACATAGGCTTATATAGCAAAAACTTTAAAAATATTCTTCTCTGAAACCACAAGGCCTAGAGCTTAGATATTTGGCAGGTAGCATTGGCTAGTGGACCTCTACCAAGATTGTTCAAATTATGACCCCAGGGTCAAAATTGGCCCCCGCACCGGGGTCACTTAGTTTTACATAGGCTTATATAGGGAAAACTTTAAAAATCTTTTCTCTGAAACCACAAGGCCTAGAGCTTAGATATTTGGCATGTAGCATTGCCTAGTAGACCTCTTCAAAGTTTGTTCAAATTATGCCTCTGGGGTCAAAATTGACCTTGTCCGGGGGGGATCATTTGTTTTACAAAGGCGTATATAGGAAAACTTATTTGGTATATAACATTATCTAGTGATCTTCCACCAGGCAAGTGGACTTGTACCAAGGTGAGCGATATAGGGCCATCTTGGCCCTCTTGTCTATAAAGTTCTCTGGTAGTTGGACTGTTGGAAGTTTCACCCTTGGAGTGTTGGAAGTAGATGCTAGCAGATTTGGTAGGTTATTCCCAGTGTTGAACTGGGCAGGCTTTGATGCCGAGTTTGAATCTTGAGTAGTAGAACCAGTAGTATGATCAGTGTTTAACTGGAGTGGACCTGTTGCAGAGAAAGAAGTATTTAAACCGACATCTACTTCTGCATCCACGGTATGTGTAGGAGGAGGGGAACACTGTATATTGGCCGGAGATGGTGTTGGAGGGCATGAGTTTAACCCTTTTGTTTGTGCCCGTTGTCCTCGACCAGCAACAAGGACAGGTAGATACTGTAGAGGACTTGTGTCTGGTGGGTGGTTTCATCTGCAACAAAAACATGAAAGCGATGTGAGGCTATCAATGTGACCCCGTAAAGAAGTATAAACGGTTATACAAGGTATAAACAAGTAGTTCTTGTTTTACAAATCAAGATCCGACCTTGGAATATGGCGTGTTGTATATACTAAAACACGCAAAAGCTTTTAATGGACTTGAAAACTCGGTAAAATAAAAAACACCTGTATTGTTTAGCTAAGTATCCCTAGCTGTATAGATGAAGGGCAAAAAGTTGTGTGAACTGTAAACTAAGTCACACAAAAAATGCATGAGTGGTAGCACAAAGAGGTATGAACTGTTAACTTATTCATGCAAAACTGTATGCGTAAACTGTAAACTAAGTCACGCAAAAACTGTCTGGTTGGCAGCACAACGTGGCATGAACTTTTAACCTATTCATGCAAAATGTATGTACAAGTTGGTGACTTACAGCCGCAACATGTGAATATTGGTTACCATATTTAACAGTATAGTCAAGTTCAAGAACAGATGTAAATCAATGTACTTGTAAACACTGGCAAGCCTCGTGGGACTGTGCCATAATACGATACTGTCTAGAAATTTAACTCTGTAAATGTTGTATACACATGTTTTACATGACCAAAACATGGAAAGTGAAACGTAAATGGAACATAAAATTATTTTCTTGGTACGCTTTAATTATATGACCCCTTTTCTTCTGTATTGCACATTAAAATGTGGTCACCGCCCCAGAACAAATAGTCCAACAGTAAAAGTACAAGGAAGAAAGTGCTCAAATACATTTTATCGATGTTTCCTACCTACTGTGGAGAACATTTAAGAAACTGTTATGTTTATGTTTCTGATGGTCAAGAAAAAGACAAGATTATCTGTTCACATATCCACATGTACTTGACCTACTGACAACAGATTATGATATGCACAACTTTACTTGAGTATTACATTCTCTGCCAAGGTTGATAAAAAATCATCATAGGTGTTATATCGAAAGCCAGTCCCCAATGCACAGAATTGTTAAAGTTAAAACAATCTTTATGTGACATGTTCTTCAACCAATTGTATGTGTGTATTACATACTGTATGTCCCTTTTTAACAAATTGACGAGGTATAAAACCTGTGTTTGTCCCTGTTGCAGATGGGAACTTGTTCCTGATGGCCCATATGCAACAGCTCGGGATGACTCTCCTAACCCTTGCGCCCAGTCTCCCATGTCTCCATGGAGTGGAATTCCTGTATGCTGAATGTCTCATAGTTCTATTATATTCCTCTACATGCTGGTTGTGGCGTCCCAACATATCTCGATTATAGGCCTGTCCAATTGCTAACACTTCGGGATCAAGGCAAATCCTTTCCATTTGCTGAAATGTATTGTAATGTACATCTCTATTATATGGTCACCTGGCTTGAGCAACCAAAATGTAGCTTCTCTTTACTTGCTACTGAGGTAGATTGAAGGATGTAACAAAATGTGCTTTTTGAAATGTTTTTTGTTAAAATGAAGCTTCAAAGTACTCAAAATTTTGAATGTTTATATTGATAAAAAGAATGTTAGCTTACATCTCTGGCTGACAGTGTTGGGTTTACAACAGCAACACTTCCTCCCTAGTTTCATGTTCATCTCTATACAATACACCAAGATGGCACTTAGCTGGCTGAGGAGGTTGAGGTGGGGGTGCCCACCCATCATCCACTAGATCAAAGACCATACCTGGTTCCCTTCTAACCAGCTGAAGGACCAATTCTCTCAGTTTTTTGGCTGGCATACGTTTGATTACATTCTGAAACAAATTTTCCATTCCTTTTCACTAACATCACAAGAGCAAACATAAAAAACACATCTATATCAATTCATATAATGTGACGTCACACATGCACATATTGTGTATAATAAAATGTTAACATTCTTGATGGACTCATGTGTTGCTAATGTCATTTTTTGACGGACTTGTGTGTTGCTAATGTCATTCTTGACGGACTCATGTGTTGCTAATGTCTATAATAAAAATTCCTTACTGATTCTCTGTCAATTTTGTAATGTCTGAGTTTTGGGGCTGATCTTATGTTTTAGCAAGAAAGCGAGAGCTTGAGTTAACAAGTTTTTTTGCAATTATCTTCAAAGCTGATTTCCCTTCCTTTGATGTCTTCAATGCTTCCACTGAGTCATCTATGAGATTTGCTTTTTTGTGCATTTTGCGCACACCAATCTTTTCCAGGGCTTCTTTCTTCTTTGGCGTAGTTTTCTTGATTAAATTATCTACAACAAAGCAAATTTGACTGGAGTGGATGGCATGAAACTTCGAATTTTGCTTGTGGTATTCCATTCAGTCTTTTTGGATGGAAATGGAGTATCAGTTATTGTTACATTCGCATAAGGCAGTTTTTCATGAACTCAAACCTTTGTGCTTCCACACCTAACAACCATGATTGGGGATTCTTCACAGTTTTAAACTTGTAACAAGCAAATTGCCTCTGAAGTCACAATTTTTATTTATTTAATTATTTTAACAAATGTTTCTAAAATTCATTTCAGACTCCAAAAGGTTTGAGAATTTCTCGGATCTTGTCCTTTACTGCCGCTTCTGTCTGACTATATTTTCGTTTGATGATTTCTGAAAAAAAACATGAGTGCACTTGTTTATTTTTAACTCCAGATCACTGCCATAAAGTCTGTAGTGCGTACACTGTTCAGTCATTGGTGTTCATTTAAAGTTTTGTGAAAATTAAGATTTGAGTTTGCTGGAAAATAGTTGTATGAACAGCACAGGTGCAAGATGATCTTTATCTTCACTCAAACAAATTACAGGTACTTGTTTCCTGCATGATTAAAGATACCTACATATGAAAATATATAAAACATCTCTTGATTATAGTGTCCGGTAAATATTCTACCATATATAATCTCCAGTTTTGAAGTGTCCTCCAGACACGGCCGTTGATCATATTTGTCATTTGGCCACCCTCCTAGAAGTATGCATCCCCTGTTTTGATCTGGGGTATAAAGTGTTCTGAAAAGAACTTTGGCAGCCTTACTGTACTCCCTAATGCCATTGATCTTTGATAGTAGCTGGTTCTGAAATTTCATTTTTAACACAATTAGAAATAACCAGCAGTATATTTATTAACATTTAGAATTATGAAATAACATCCGTTCCAGCGGTGTTAGTCGTTTAATAAACAATGATTTGGAGTACTGATACGCAGTAATTAGCCACGAAGGCCAAAGGCTGATATTACAAAATACATAAGACACCATAGCTTAAGAATATGTAAAGACTTACCTTTGTGCAACTCTCATAAAGTTTATCTTCTTCCCTTTGTATTACATTCTAAATGATAAATTATATAAAAAAATTAAATGCATACAAACATACTCCACAGTTGGTTATTTGGCCTACTATATAACAGACCTTTGTCGGTTAGGCTGTACCACAAACCAGGTTGACAACAAGGAAATAACTCTAGAAAATACACACTTATATGCAATTTCTCATATTCCAAATTCAATTGCAGTAATAGATATTGAATTGTCGTTTTAATGTTATTCAACTATTGTAAAATTACACATGGAATACCTAATAACTGAAATGTTGTTACTGAAATATCTTGATGTTAGAAATTCATTTGGGTAAATTGTTGTGGCATTGGAGATTGATCTCCTCCATGATACCCAGTGTTGGAATCCTGAAAATGCACAAACCATTACCTGCTATGATGAATATTGATACAATCACTAGCTGCACAAAACCTACCACATTAGTAAAGTAACTTCATCTTGTTATCTCGTTTCACTTCTTCTTCAGTTTCACCACAGTCTACCACAATTATGTCGTCAGCAATAGTCAAATTAATGTTCCTTCTAAGCCTTTCAAGGCTTTACAAAGTTACGGTTGGAAAATCTCACTAAACACACATAAACCAAACGGAAGTCTCTTCCATTTGTATCTTCCAAATAGTGTTATCATGGTAGGTAAGCAGTACTGTTTAAAGTACTTAAGCAGAACTTTTATATGAGACAATTAGATGTCCTGTACTGATTCTGATACTGCTTTGATGCATTGAATATATTTCTTTATTCACCCTGAAGTAAAATAGTTGGAAAGCAAAAATTATGAAGTTTTGATAGTTTATTTACATGATTACATTATAATAAATATATACACACAAAATTATACCCACACAAAATAAAATTCAATAAAGATGCAAGTTTACACAGACACATATACACAAAAACACAAACAAGAATACTTAATTGTATACATTGGTACTATACATCCGCTGCACAACCATGAGTGACCATACAGGCTTGCACACGATCTTAATAAGCTGCTTGTGGATCGCTTGTTTGCCACGTATTTCGACCACAGTTTCATCAGTTTACCCTGTGTGTATGCAGTTGCTCTCTTTTTAGAGTCTGTGTAGCTATCCTTCGCGCACAAGACTAAATTGGACTGGTATCTTTTTTTCTTCCGTGTACAGCAGCTCAACCAGGAGATTAAACGGCAGGTTTCCTTTCTTGGCATGGTGGCTAAGGCAGGCATCCCATCCTTCAGTTCTTTATTTCATTTTGTACAATCTGGACAAAAAACCTAAAATATACAATTATTACTTTAAGTTTTGACCATAAGAATAAAAGTATAGAAAACCACATAGAATACAATAATTCATTGTACTGTGCGAACGATTTCAGTAATAGATATTAAATTATATTAACTATTCAATATAATTTCCTTTCCACCGCGTCCTATTCCAATGTAAATCGAAATAACCTCATGGTCAAGGATAAAAATGTCTGACCACTTTATTTTATCAGATAACCTACTCCCAAGAGAGAGTGCGCAGAACTGGCAAGGGAAAATCAGAAGGTAGTGACTAAAGAAAAGGATTAGTAAGATAAACCAATAGATTTGGACCTTTCTTCAATAATGCATTCACACCTGCCCAACAAATAAGACAATGACAATATACAGGTATATCAATGGTCGCACCTCTTGATATGTTTTCAAGTCTTGTTGTAGTTCACAGCAACTTAATGCTGCCGATGGTCGCACCTCTAGATATGACTTTTAGTTCAACTGGATGTCCACCACAAAAAAAAGTGTCCATACAACTGCCAGTTACAATGCTGCTTCCACTATTTGTTTTGTCACAGACAAAACCTCATCATTAGTTGTTAACAACTCCACTAAATCTCCATCAACACTTATGCCTTCAGTTGAAGCATTTCTTTTAGTACTCGGGGCTTCAAGCACCTAGAAAATTCTTGAGGTTAATGAGAATGAGGTCTCATTTCTGTATGTGGATGTCACAACATCCGTAACCTCAATAAAGTCACCTGTATGGAACTTTGTTGCACACTGTTCTCTCCCCAGAGTTATCTTTATTTTCTTGTTTTCATCTGCCAGCCACGCCTCTTTTACTTTTGTAGGTGTGCATCCGTGACCTCAATAAAGTCACCTGTATGGAACTTTATTGCGCACTGTTCTCTCCACAGAGTTATCTTTATTTTCTTGTTTTCATCTGCCAGCCACACCTCCTTTACTTTTGTAGGTGTATTCTTTACACTGACTTCTCTCTCTTCATCATCCTAAGCAGAGAAGAGGCATAATTGAAATAATTGTGATTATAGGAAGTACAGAAAGTTGCATAATTGGTCACCCCATTGATTTCCATGCCAGATATCACATTCCAGGTAACAGTGTTGCTAACCCTGCAAGTGAAATTTCCAGTCATGGGAATGCTGTGTACCATAGAAACTGTGTTGCCTGTCTCTCTTTTCATAAATTTGAAACATTGAATGCACAGTTTGCCAAATAAGTAGAAAGTTACTGGTTTGTTATACCCCCAAAACGAAGTTTGGGGGGTATATAGGAGTCACCCAGTGGTTGGTCGGTCGGTCGGGCAGTCGGTCAGGCGGTCTGTTGCATTTTCCTTGTCCGGAGCATAACTTGAAAACTATTCGTTGGATTTCAATACAACTTCATAAAATGGTCAAGCACATTGAGAGGAAGTGCAGTGCATAAGAACCATAACTCTATCTTTAATAATTACAGAGAAATTGCCCTTTGTTACTTTTCCTTGTCCGGAGCATAACTTGAAAACTACTGGTTGGAATTCAAAACAACTTCATACAATGGTCAAGTTCATCGAGAGGAAGTGCAGTGCACAAGAACCATGACTCTTTCTTGACTTATTACAGAGTTATTGCCCTTTGTTACTTTTCCTTGTCCGGAGCATAACTTGAAAACTACTGGTTGGAATTCAAAACAACTTCATACAATGATCAAGCACAATAAGAGGAAGTGCAGTGTATAAGAACCATATCTTTATCCATAATAATTACAGAGTTATTGCCCTTTGTTACTTTTCCTTGTCCTGAGCATTACTTGAAAACTGCTGATTGGAATTCAATACAACTTCATACAATGGTCAAGCACAATGAGAGGAAGTGCAGTGTACAAGAACCATAACTCTATCTTGAGTATTTACACAGTTATTGCCCTTTGTTACTTTTCCTTGTCCGGAGCATAACTTGAAAACTTCCAGTTGGAATTCAATACAACTTCATACAATGGTCAAATACATTGAGAGGAAGTGCAGTGCACAGGAACCATAACAGTTTCTTGACTCATTACAGAGTTATTGCCCTTTGTTACTTTTCCTAGTCCGGAGCATTACTAGAAAACTGCCGGTTGGAATTAAATACAACTTCATACAAGTTAAAAAGTTGCTGCAAAAATGCAGCAAAAATGGAGAGCACGGCGGAAAATAAATCAGTTTTCTTGTTGGAGAGGTTATCGATTGTGAATGTTAAGCATGTGAAAAGACATAAAAGTTTAATTTGTTTGTTTCCCTCATTAGTAGATATCAGGGGCATAAAAAATGTTTGGTGGGAATGATATACAACAAACAAGTAGAAGTACTGAAACTGCTTTTTATAACAAAACTGTTAAATCATCAAACAAAAAGTTTTCCAAAACTAACTTAGTACTAAATCTAAGAATGTAAAACAAGAAGGCCAATATGGCTCAATAACGCTGTTCTGAGTATGACAACATAGAAAAGAGTAAATTGATGAGATAGCCATTAAAGGATTCAAAATGTAAAAGTTCTCCCAGTGTTTTGATTAAACCCTTAAGTTGACCCTTGGGGTACAAAGTTAAACAAATTTGGTAGGTACAGATTAGGTAATGCTACATGCAAAATATTCATTTTCAAACTTGACCTAGATTTGATGGAGATAAACATTCTGACCAACTTTGATAAACATCAGACTGAAAATGTGTCCTCTAGAGTGTTAACAAAGATTTCCTTTTACTTGACCTAGTGACCAAGTTTTTGACCCCAGATTACCCTTTATCTAACTCATTTGAGATTTCATTTAAGGTTACAATGTGACTAAATTTTATTAAGATTGGGCCAAATTTGTTACCTCTAGAGTGTTAACAGTCTAATAGTTGACATCGCATGAAGGACGACGGACACAGGGCGATCACTAAAGCTCACCTTGTCACATGAACCATTTTGAAAAGTGACCTATATTTGATGGGAGATGAACTTTTTGACCAAGTTTCATGAATATCATGATTAAAATTTGACATTTGGAGTGTTAGCAGACATTTTCTATGATTTGACCTAGTGACCTAGTTTTTGACAACACATGACCCAGTTTCAAACATAACCTAGATTTGATAGACATGACAATTTTGACCAACTTTCATGAAAATCAGGATGAAAATGTGATCTCTTAGAGTGTTAACAGATATTTTCTATGATTTGACCTAGTGTCCTACTTTTTGACCTCACATGACCCAGTTTCAATCATAGATTTCATAGAGATAAATATTCTGACAAATTTTCATTAAGATCATTATAAAAATGTGTCCTCTAGAGTGTTAACAAAGATTTCATTTTATTTGACCTAGTGACCTATTTTTTGACCCAAGATGACCCATTATCGAACTCATGAGAGATTTCAATAAGGGTTACACTGTGACTAAGTTTTATTAAGACTGGGCCAAATTTTTGACCTCTAGAGTGTTAACAGTCTAATTGTTGACGATGGAAGACAGAGGCTGATGTTCACCGGACGCTGATGTACACCGGACACAGGGTGATCACGAAAGCTCACCTTGTCACTTTGTGGGGGCGGGGGGGGGCAATTTTGACCCCAGGGCTTTTATTTGAACAAACTTGGTAGAGACCCACTAGAAGATGTTTCATGCTAAATATCTAAGCTTTAGCTCTATGGGTTTTTTAAAAGAAGATTTTTTAAAGTTTTTTCTTTTGGTTGCCATGGCAACCAGAGTTCTGCATGGAATTCAATTCTTTGAACAGTTTTCAAAGATGATCACCAAATGAACATTCCTGTAAAGTTTGGATGAAATTGGCTTAGCTGTTTATGAGGAGATGTCGTTTAAAGTAAAAGTTTACGGACGGACGACGGACGGACGCCAGACGAAAAGCGATCACAAAAGCACACCATGTCACTTTGTGACAGGAGAGCTAAAAATACAAAGTTGAAAAAGGGGCAGAACTCTATGAAAAGTAATTGATAGAATTATTTGCTGTTGTGTAATCAAGGGAGATCATGGTAAATAATTATGTTGAGTTTCTAGTTGATATCTCCCAAAGTTTTCAAGCAATGGACTTTATTGTTTTCAAAACTATTTCACTTTTCAAAATCAGTGAACATTTTTATTGTGGGAGAGTGTTCAAGTTTATGTAATTCGCATAATTTTACTGTTTTTGTACATTTAAGTAAGTTCGCAATTAAGATGAGAAAAGCTTATGAACATCATGAATTTGTCATATATAACCAGTCCTACCCTCCATTTTATTTAAATGGAGACATCATTCCCACTGAAATTTGTAAAGCTATAGTAAAGCCATAGTAATTCATATTCAGACTCTCACCTGTAGTCCTAAACTTCTGTAAAATATTATTTATTCTGATTGGAAAGTAAATACTGTTAGTCTTATTCACTTATAAAGCTAACAAACAGATACCATTTGTCATATAAGCTTTAAAATGTTAATTTTCAACAAAACATATTTTTTGCAAAAAAGTAATTTAACACGACTTTCAGTTTTAACAACAGTGGTCTGAAAACTAACATAACTAATGTGAATTAGTAATGCAAAACTAAATGATAAATTTGACTCCATCAATTACAAAATGTGGACGAGTGTTTACAAATATTAACTTCCTTATGCCTTTAATACTAAAAATACACAGGTATGAAAGTCGTCATTAGTACTCTTCTTTAGTCGCTTTTACTGCAATCTGTTTGATGTGCGCTTAGCATTAATAATTGTTATCCCTCCATTGGCAAAAATGCCATGGGCATTAACAGGTAGGCAGACTGTGAGGTGGTCTCGTAACTTTGGATCTGGAAATAAGTTCTTGAGGGGAGGTAACTCTATGATTTTTTCCAGGTCTGGTTTAAATAGTTCTTTTGTCAGAAACTTCTTGTCTTGCCTTTGTATTGCAACATCTGCAATACAGTAATACTCCGTACTGTTGTCATCCACTAACTCCTGGCAATTGGGACATTTCTGCTCTGCTAACTTTTTGTTTCTGCAAGCTGAAAGAGATGCAAAAACAATACAATATTTGTAAAAAGCAAGTGTATTACTGTTCCACAATACCCTTGCAAGGCTTCAAGTTTCATATTGAAACTTGTACATTGGCAACAATTAATCTCTATTTTTGAAAACACAGTAATCCCTAAAAGTTAAACTTTGGTTTTTGACTATGTAAAATAACTATTTACATTTTAGAAATCTTGATCTCATAGTGAACAGTTCAGCAATGATTGTTCTTAAGTAGTAGTGGTTCTTAACAGAAGCTGAAAAGTGACATTCACACAAACAATCGAGATTATACACATGAAGAAAAATTTCACCACTATGACAGAATATAGCTCTTCAAATAACAGTGCGCTTAACTATCTTAGTGCTCAACTCTAAATTAGAGCATTGTCAGTAAAAGCAGTTATGAGGATTGTTTTCTTGTTAATAACTATTGTAAGCCACCTGGCTTATTATTTAGTTGAAGACTCTTCAAAAGTAAAAAGACAAACACAATGTTGTTTCAATAATCTATTATTTGATTATTGTAATAATCATACATAAATATATAATCCGAGTGACCGATAGTCTCGTAAAAGTGATTAAAAATCGCGGCAGGTCCAGCAATGCTCGCCAGTTGCTATGGGACTACTTTGATAAACACTGTTTGTTTATAAACAAACTGCTGTCAAATACTATACAAGGGATCTGCAGTTTCAAATAACCAAACTTGGTCTTACCAGTTTACTTATGAATGTAGAAAACTGTCTAAAGGTGAAATACTCTAAAAAGGATGGATCAAGCTTAAATTTCAGATGCTTCCGGGCTCGAGCTGTCAACTGGCTGCCATTACTGGACCTGAGCCACTTATATAGGGTGCGGATGCTGGCAAATAGCTGATAGCCAATCAGAATTTGGCAGCATCCAGCAATCCAGCACAGTAGTTATACGGCCTCGGACACTGTGATGGACAAGAAAATTAAAGTATTAATAAAATGTTCCAAGTTAATCACTAACAATACAAAGTGGTTCCATTTTAACTGAAAATAGCATAAAAATATACTTTAAAACTGTAACAGACATTAAATAACGCTGATATTCTAACATAAAAACTTGCCAGCTTCTTCCGCAGAAGTGACTAAAATAGTCCCTAATACTTTTACTTCTCGTATCCCAGAATATGGTAATCTATCATTATGAATTACTCCATAATACTTAAAACAACCGTTCAGTTAAAATACAACCCTGTAATGCATAATTATACATGAAATAGATAAAACAGCATTTTGGTTCGATTAATTCGCCGTAACAAAAATAGTAAACATGGCGGACATTTTCAACTTGACAGCAAGTGTCATAAATGCTGGAAATGCAAAATACAATGATACACAACAATTCTGTGAATATAAACTGTGCTAAGAACATCAAGTGTTAAGCAAAGTTATTATTACAAATGGAATTAAACAAAGTAATGACTTATTTACGCTAAAAATCAAGGTAAGCTGAAATCAAATAAGTGACAACTTTCGGACAGTGTATTTCGGATAGCCATACAGTCATTACACTATTATAAGTTTCAAGTCAAAAAGTTTGATATTAACAGACTATTTGATAATATTAAGCAAAACAAAGGGGCACAACTTTGGCAAAACTTTTTAGTAAACTGCCATGCTGGTATAGGTTTCTCATTTTATTGTAAACAAGTATTCAGTTTGAAACGAGAAGTGAATGCCATTAATTGTCTTCGAGAACATGACGCACACAAAAAAAGGAATGTAGACAAACTCACTGACAATCAATTGACAACAATACTTCTGAAGTTGAGGTAGATAATTTGTGATCCCATCATTTCTTACAATGAAGGTGATTAATATCATACAGAAGTAATTATTTTGCCAACATTTCAGCAAATAGTTTTATGTAGATACATTTTAATGCATAAATCCTTTCACTTTATTCCTTACTTTTCTTTGGACAGCATGCATATGTATGCGCTGAAATGACTCCTTTGACTAAGAACGCTTTGGCAGCCTGATCTGGATTGTCATCAGAAAAATCTGGATCATCTAACTTATCATTGGCTGTAATCTCAAACTGTAAGGTAGATGGAGGTCTGAACTGGAAAAGAAATAAAGGAATTTGATTTAGTATGAAATTAAAGACAATTAAAATGTCCTTCATAAGTGACCCCCCCCAAACCGCAGGTGGTCAAATATCTTAATCGTTTTATTGCCCCTTATCAGTTTTAATCCTCTCTGATTAGGTCCAGCAGCGTGTCAGTAGACTTGATATGTAGTACAATAGTAGAACCATAAATTTTATTGATTTGTACAGATAATTGATTTATAACTTATTTCCTGTTGTTTATATAAACTGTTTTATATAATAATGACATTTTACTTTTATTGAAGGATATGAAAAATATTTTAGATAAATGCAGTTAACTGTGATATTAAAGTTATACTGAGAAAGTTAATATGCTCAAGTAATTAAGCACCTTCCTGTGGTGTGGCATGAATGCATTTTTGATGTATAAAGAATCCTTCTATTTATTTCTTTGTAAATTATAAGTGCAACTGAACACTTCTTCTAACTGTAAAATAAGCTAAAACATCTAATCTTAGTGATAATTGGTTTGTTGTAAGAGTAATTGATTGAGTATTTAAAACATTGCTCAATCTAACTTTGAAATCACAGTTATTTTTCAGTAATCTAAAAGTAAAAAAAATAGTTTATGTTTCTGTCATATAAGAAAATAATTTTGATATAATAACTAAGTGTTGATTTTTTTATAATCTAATTTGACTGGGAATTACATACCTAAAAGATAACTGATAAAATATAATAATAACATCTTAGGAAGGTCTTAAAATTTATGTATAACTAACATCCCTTTCCTACATTATCTGTACATAATGTAAGGAAGTTATACAGTAGCTGAATATGATAAACAGAAGCTAGTCTACCAGTGACCAGTCATGTTAATTGACATCTACTGTGAATTCGCATGGCTGACTGGACCCCTGTGGTGAATACCCCACATTCCTGTTCAATTGTCTTTAAGTATAAACATCACAAGTGGACAATGATTCGTTTAAGCTGCTTACCTGAGTTTAAGTTATCAATATTACTTGTATGTTGTCTCAAACAACCACTTGTAAGAAAATGTTTCTCTATGCACATATTTTTTTACAGAACAAGACTGTATTTTTGTTGCATTTCCAACACAGAGCAATAAACAGTACTGACATAAGAATTTAACCATTTTTTTGTAATGTAAATAATCAAACTGTATAAAGACATAAGCAGCAAAGTGCACAAGTAATTTAAAGTGGAAATGCCATCCTAACAATAAATGACAAGGCTTCATTGTCAAGGGTTTTCAAAAATATTTACCACCACATGCAGATGAGCACACATCATTTGGAAGACATGAAACTTTAGATCATTTTACAAATGGAAAGTGCAAAGGAAAATTCCACTTTCAAAACCTGGCAAGGTGGGGCAAGTTACATGCATTCTTTAAATTGAACTTGCATTTTGCAAGTAATGACACCTAAATTTGAACCTTGAGGTCTTTTTCCGTATGGAAATAAATTGAAAAAAGCAAGCTGGTAAATAGTATATAAAGAAATAAATTAACTGCAAAAGTAATGCAATAACTCTATGTTAGGGTGGGGGAATGGGGATATAAAATAGCTGATGAAACCCAACTATGCACATAAAACATACTGATTAAATATGAATTCAAGGTGAAATTTTGACTGTCACTTGAAACAACCTCAATAGTAAATGCAAGTAGAACAAATGACTGGTTATCTTACCTCAACTTGCGTTGTTCTTTTAGTTGACAGCGTTCCTGTCTGTTTCCATCTGTAGGCATCTGTTATAGCTACTACATCACCTTCATTGTACTTTTTGGAAGCGTCTTCCCCGAAGAGTGCACATTTCACTGTAGGTCCAGTGTTCTCATCTTTCAACGAAATGAATTTTGTGGGCAAACTGCCATCCCTTGTATGTTTTAATGGAGAAGACTGAAAAAGCAATACTAAGTGTTAGTTAATAGGACAGTACAGTAAAATATGCAAATTTATGCAATAAGCTGGTACACATGCTATAGCAAGTGTAGTGATTTATACTCAAGTCACACACAAGGTTCAACACCAGAGTGTTCGCTCTCATTTTTTGTAATTTTGTATAACTTAAATTTTTAAGCCGGACACAGTGATGTATGCAAAGTGAGTATGGATTCTACTTTATTTTTTCAAATTTTAGTTTTTAATTGTGAGAGCAAACTGGGTTGCATACCAAAGATGTAATGTGAAGAATGTCATCATGATTGACAGTCAGGCCTAATTATTATATTTCCATACATATACGGGACATACATTGTGCGATTCTTATTTGGTAACTTCAAATATGCAAATGAATCTTGTCTACCTGGACAACTTTGCCTTGTATACTGATGGTACTTGTGGCAGAAACAGCTTCTGACAACTTAGTTGGTGTCTTGGCCATTCATATCTCTTGCATGTGAATCAAAAACAAAGTAGTGTCCATTTTGAAAAAACATTGCAATAGTTGAGCCGCCAAATGTACCCAAGTTCCAATCCGAATGAGTAAATGAAAATTGTAATGCATCTTCAAGGGTTTGACCACCTGCTTCAATATTAGCTGGAAGGTTATTGACTACACCAAAACTTGTTGACAGAATATGCTGGTCATAATTTATGCCAAAAGATGAAAAAGTGTTTGGCAAATCATCATGATTAAGTAACATATGTGCATTGCCATGGAATCGTGAATTAATAATTGTTTGATAAAGGGAATCTCCTTCGTAAATAATAGTATCTAAATGATGACTTTGCCACATGATTGGGTCAACATGAAATCCTGCAAATATCATTGCAACCAGAGCAATGGCCGTGCACTGCGTTCCGAAAGATGAACTTAATCCACGCAAACCTAACGTGCCTTGATGAATATTGCCCTGAATAGTCATTGTTCCGAAAAAATGTTAAAATGTACTTACCCCCAGCAAACTATATAAGCTGATAAATGTGAAAACACGAATATTTAAGTGCGGAATCACGATCCAACGTGTGATATGTTGTTGTTGTGATTTTCGTCATAGAGCCGGTTTGTTTGCAATACTGTAGATATTTTTCGCCACTAGTTCTACTTCACGAATTTTTTTGTCGCTCGTTCACAAATGAAAATTTTATATATTAATAGCAGTTTTAAACCATTGTTGGCTGACTGGACCTTAAGTAAGCTACCTTCAAGTGTTTATCATTATAAATGTCAAAAAAAAAAAACACAAAAAAAGAAACACACAAAAAACCGAACAATGTCAAGTTCGATTATTAAAAAAAGAAAAAACGTAGCAAGTGAATCAAGCGCTCTAGAAAACCTGAAAGGAAAAACATAAACCTGCTCAGTTCCGATAGTCATGTGGCATATTGAAATACGAAAAAAAAATCTTTTGAAAAGTCATGTATAGTTTCCTTAAATTATATAGAAAAATGTAGAAAAATAATTAATGTCCACAAAATATTATTAAACAGAGTTAAATAACCATTTAAAAAAAAATGAAAGGAAGAAATTCTCAAAATCCGTCACCAGTGTCAAAACCACAAAACCTAAATACAAGTAGCACAGCGTTGATACGCCGTGCGATAATGGTCCAGGACAATGAGAGGAAGTGCAGTGTACAAGAACCATAACTCTATCTTGACTAATTATAGAGTTATTGCCAAGAACAATATCTCTATTTTAGCTTTTTTTTGCAAGGTATTCTGTTACTACAAACTTCCGCACTTTATAAAGCAGTCTTTTGGGGGTATTGATCACATTTAGTGATAGCTCTAGTTTCATTTATTATTGATTACAGTTTTTATTGTGCTACATTTACAATGATGCAGTTCTCCAATTGCTTTACATTCAGATCTTAACATAATTTTACTAATGGAAATTGATTTCAACTGATAAAAAATCAGTTTACCTCTTTATTCAATCCACATCACTCTGTCTAATGTCAGATCTAAGATGTACTGAAGAAGATTGAACACTAACCCCAACCACAATCTTTGGCATACAATACTTCAAATTTCACCAAATAGTGCAGTTAATAAGGACATGAGAGTGGGTATTTTCTGTTTCAGTGCTTCTAACTGAGTTTTCCATTCAAAATGAAGCATGTCTTCTATAGTGATTGCCTTTAAAACAGTTTCTCTTCTCTTTGGTAGTTGTGAAACTTCTTTAATAATGTCTTTTGCTACTGATTGGAGGATAGCAGTCTGGTATTTTGTGTCTTTAGTTCAGTGTTTAATTACTGTTTGTTCACCTTTTTGGTTTAAAATTGCTCTCAACACAGACTGCTGTACCTTATCAATTATAATTCTTGATGTCTCCTTTCCTTGGTATTTTACACACACCTGGAATGTAAATTAAAATTACATATTTGACCACTTGTACTCATAGTATTAAGATTGCAGTGCTATTTTCCATTTCCTACATGAAACACCATTTTGAGTATTATGGTAGAAGAAAACCTGTGAAAGTATTAATCATGATTTTACTGACTGAGAGTTAAGGTAAATTATGTCTGATCACCAATTTATTTTTTTTTTTTTTTTATATATATAAAACTTGACCTTACATTATAATGAACATAATTTTATACACCCACAAATTCATATTACTGACTCATTGAATGAAGAATTTGCTTATAAAGGGGACACAGCTGAACCCCAGCAAAGTCCTTTTCCTGCTAAATTTCTAAAATGAATTAGTCTTCTCTTTCAATTTAGACTGAACCATTATTTATTGACAGAAATGCTCACTTACGATTAACTGTCTGAATACTAAACAAAGCAAATCAGGACCATATGGCACAGCTAGTTGACTTGCAGGGTAAAAGTTAAAAAATTAAATGGTACATATGCTTATGTACATTATGGCAATGTATAAAATACTTAAATCAACACCAACTTGCGTGCTTTGGGTACATGTATATAAGCAGAACAGATAGGTAACAAACTGGTGAAGGTGAACAATGTAAACATGAATTCATAATTTGCTGTGTGTCATTTGCCTCTTCTTTGTTATTTTGGGTAGTGGGTTGTGTTGAGGATTGCTCAAATTCATCTCAGCTTACGCTGTTGTTGTCACTGGCGTCGCTAATACTGTGAGGGTTCGGCGGCAAAGCCGACAGTGACAAGACGTCTTGCCCTGATGTAACGGAAGTTTAAGGACGTTTTGGAGGTGATTTATCTTTGGCTTCACTCTTTCTTTTGAGTTCCGCCACCTTGTTCCGAAGAGACGAAACCGTTTTTGTAAGTGTTTGCACTGATTTTGCAGTGTTAAGAATGTTTTATCGTTTTCTGATGCACTGAGTTTACATGAAATGTGTTTATTTGCAGTAAAATGACAACGGAATAAGTTTCGTCGTGAATACACGGCACTAAAAGTGGATTACTCCAAATACACTGTCGAAATTGAAATATTCTTTGCGGACAAACAGTTGAATGCAGGCGTTGTTGCAAAGGTTTTCCAGAATGTTTAAAAGAGAGCAACTTATTTAAGAAAACTGTTATCAATTTGGGACAGAGTACTGTTTTCCCCTTTGCCTGCAACAAAGTTGACAGAAATCGGATGAGAAATGAAAAACTTACGCTCACTTGAAGTTTTCAGTCGAAGACTTTTGTTTACAAAATATTCTTTGCGGAAGAACAAAATGACGTATTACGATCACGTGATTGTTCACCGTGATGTATATATATGTTCCTCAATAGCTTATAATATTTAAAACACAGGCATTCTATACAGTTTATGAGTGACCACTTAACTTTCCTGAAACAGCATAGAACTCTCACCTGTACACTTAAACAATTTATACAAATATGATATTAGCTGCTCTCTTCCTGACACTACCATTTTACAAACCCGGAGGTATGATGATGTATTGTGGAGTGTTACCATTGGTACCAGATAATCCATATGACCAACAAGTAGTCGTATAGAGACACACCTACAATGGGGAAATGATCATAAATTGTATAAAATATGATCATATGTAATTCTCCAAGGGTAATATAGGAATATCAGTCTGATGTTATAAAACAATTGAACATGTAGATGACTGAAGAAAACAGACCACTTTTTATGCCGCCCTTCGGCGGCATATTAAAATCGCACCGTCTGTCTGTCTGTCCGTCTGTACGTCCGTCCGTCTGTGCGTCCCCACTTACAAATTCGTGTCCGGACCGTAACTCTGTCATGCATTGAAGGATTTAAAAAAAACTTGGCACACATGTCTAGCACATCAAGACGACGTGTCACGTGCAAGACCCACATCCCTACCTCAATGGTCAAGGTCACACTTGGAGTATGAAGGTTATGGAATCCTCTATATATGCACACATTCGTGTCCGGACTGTAACTTTGTCATGCATTGAAGGATTTTAAAATAACGTGGCACAAATGTCTAGCACATTAAGACGATGTGTCGCGTGCAAGACCCACGTACCTAGCTCAAAGGTCAAGGTCATACTTAGAGTTTGAAGGTAATGGATTCCTCTATATATGCATATATGCACACATTCGTGTCCGGACTGTCATGCATTGAAGGATTTTAAGATAACTTGGCACAAATGTCTAGCACATCAAGACGACGTGTCATGTGCAAGACCCACGTCCCTAGCTCAAAGGTCAAGGTCACACTTAGAGTTTGAAGGTAATGGATTCCTCTGTATATGCATATATACACACATTCGTGTCCGGACTGTAACTTTGTCATGCATTGAAGGATTTTAAAATAACTTGGCACAAATGTCTAGCACATCAAGACGACATGTTGTGTGCAAGACCCTTGTCCCTGGCTCAAAGGTCAAGGTCACACTTAGAGTTTGAAGGTAATGGATTCCTCTATATATGCATATATGCACACATTCGTGTCCGGACTGTAACTTTGTCATGCATTGAAGGATTTTAAAATAATTTGGCACAAATGTCTAGCACATCAAGATGACGTGTCGCATGCAAGACCAACATCCCTACCACAAAGGTCAAGGTCACACTTAGAGTTTATAGGTAATGGAATCCTGTATATATATGCATACATCTGTGTCCGGACTATAACTTTATCATGCTTCGAAGGATTTTAAAATAACTTTGCACAAATGTCTAGCACATCAAGCAGATGTGTTGCGTGCAAGACCCAAGTCCCTACCTCAAAGGTCAAGGTCACACTTAGTGTTTAAAGTAATGGAATACTGTATGCATGGTTACTCTGTCATGCATGGAAGGATTTTAAAATGACATAGCACATTTATTGAGTACATGGAGAGGACACAGACTGAGGCACCTCTTTCGGGGGCATTCGTCACTTGTGAGGGACAGCTCTTGTTTAAAATGCTTTTCTTCTCCAAACTTTGGGATGTTTTGACCTATGATTCTGTCAGGGATACAGTTTACCAAGATTACACAAACTCTATAGATTTTTAGCTGAGGTCAAGGTCATAGTGAACAGGCATTTAAAATCAGTCTGCTACAAACTTGAGTTAACATCTTCAAACTTCCAAGTTGTAAAACTTATAAACATTTGACTGCTTTTGACTTGGGTTTACTTAAAAGTCTTGTTTTCTGAAACCACAAGTCCTAGAACTTTGATATCAAGCATGGAACATTGCCTTGTGGACCATTATATAGGCTTATACAGGGAAAACTAAAAAAAAACTCAAGTCCCACTTTGCAATTGATATACAGATGAGCAATAAAGGGCAACCTTGTGTTATTTCTTTGGGCCACTCAAAGGACAAGGTCACAGTCCCATTGGAAATGTTTCTACACACATCCCTGGCTTTTGAAGAAAGCCTGTATCACGGCAACTTCTTCCACTTTATTCTACCCAAAGGTGGGGAGCATTTACTCCCAGGTGTATTCAAGCACAATGACAAAAGTGTTGATTACATTGAGCTGATGCGATACAAATTAGAAAGTGCAGTGAACAAAGACCATAGCTGCAACCTTATTTTTGAAATTTCCCTCTTATCACGTTAGTTATGATTTACAGAAAATTATAAATAATAAAAAAACAAATACATTTTATATAAATCCTTTGAGTGCCCCATGTTTTGCAAAGGCAGTAAGTGCACCGTAGTTAATTTGAGAATCAAGGAATAGAAAGTAACAACAGTAAATGTGTGAAAATGTCATTTAATAAAACTTAAATGACAAAACATATACAGTAAGCATCAACTAACATTATGACATAACCTATAAAATAGGTATCTATATGGACGATACGCAAAGGTGGGGATACAAATCCGCCATGACACTGTAACTTCTTCTGTAGCAAGAGTATAAGTAGGTAAAAGCTGATGCAACTCGATATATCCATCTGCCCAAATGGCCGACTTGACCTTGTCCGCAACTAGAGCACCTAATGGAATGTCGTCGGATTGCATTGTGCGTTCATTTGGAATATTTGTTGTTTTCATACCATTAATTCCTGACGAGAAAAATGCCTGATGAATTTGGCTTGACACACTAGCAGACTGTGTAACTTGTGTAGCAGGTGCCTGCTGGTCAGGTATTTGTTGATCCCTATTATCAGAAACATCTTGGTGGTTTAATAAGCCCCTAACTTGTAAAGCGTCTAATACTTTATTTACAATAACGTTAGTATCAACAGGTTGAGACTGTTCTTCTGCACTGATATGGTTCACTGAATTCTGTAGTTGAACATTTGCATGATTGTCTGATTTCTCACTAGTGTTAGAGACAGGTGAAGTTCCGATGGATCGTGTTTGCTTAACTGCTAGTGTGTTCTCTAATACTGCAGTTCTGGCAGTTCCTGCTCTCTTCACTGGAAGAGCGGGACTTTCTTTTTGGAGGCATAGCTCTGTAAAGAAATAAATATTAAAAAATAAAAATAGAAATAACCGTCCAGCACGACACTTTTAACACTGCAAATTCTAAGTGAATAAGTACTAAAGTAGACATAAATGTTATGACAAAATGGCTACCTCGCCATAAAAAAGGCTACCACACCTGAATTTATGACTAATGAAAGTAGTGCGCTCAAAGACATACATTTTTCTTTCAATAGCATGTGAAAAATCCCCCTTTTGCAAACAAGCAATAGCATGAAGCAAATTACAAAGTATTGCATGACAAAAACGCTACCTCGCCATTTAAAGGCTACCTTGCCATATAAAAGGCTACCTCGCCATAAAAGAGGCTAACATGCCGTTTTTAGCTCGACTATTTGGAGAATATGGAGAGCTATTACAGTCACTTGTGTGTCAGCGTTGGCGTTGTTTCTTTGGTTAAAGTTTTGCCTGCTAATACTATCATGCACATATCTCAGTAACCACTTATGATATTGACTTGAAACTTTGTTCATGTCTTTAGGGGTGTCATACAATCAAGGCAGATAACTCTTGAAAAAATTTAGTACAAATTATGGCCCTTGTTTGACTTTGAAAATTTGGTGAAAGTTTTGCCTGCTAGGTACTATCATGCACATATCTCAGTAACCACTTATGATATTGACTTGAAACTTTGTTCATGTCTTTAGGGGTGTCATACAATCAAGGCAGATAACTCTTGAAAAAATTTAGTACAAATTATGGCCCTTGTTTGACTTTGAAAATTTGGTGAAAGTTTTGCCTGCTAGGTACTATCATGCACATATCTCAGTAACCACTTATGATATTGACTTGAAACTTCGTTAATGTCTTTAGGGGTGTCACACAGTCAAGTCAGATAACTCTTGTATAAATTTAGTACTAATTATGGCCCTTGTTTGACTTTGAAAATTTGGTTAAAGTTTTGCCTGCTAGGTACTATCATGCACATATCTCAGTAACCACTTATGATATTGACTTGAAACTTTTTTAATGTCTTAAGAGGTGTCCCACAGTCAAGACAGATAACTCTTGTTTAAATTTAGTGCAAATTATGGCCCTTGTTTGACTTTGAAAATTTGGTAAAGTTTTGCATGCAAGGTACTATCATGCACATATCACAGTAACCACTTATGGTAGTTATATCAAACCTTGCAATAGTGTTCAGGGTAAATTTTGTATCAAACAATTAATTTACCAAAAATTAAATCTATAGTTATAGATTTTGACTTTTTTTATGATTCAACTTCCTAGTTTATACTTAATAGTTAGCAGAATTTTGTTTTGCTATTATACTGATAAAAGTTTTGTTTTATTAGCAAACACCCACAATAGTCGAGCGTGTTGTCTTATGGACAGCTCTTGTTAATGTTTCATGTTACAATAATTTTCTGAAAATCTGACAAATATGAACAATATTAATGCCATCTGGAGACACGAATGATGCAATCTCGCAAACTATACAAGTATTTCCTATTTCCTGAGACAAGTGAATTCCATCATGCGTGAACATATATTCATGTGGATGCCACATACCTCTATGTCTCCAAAAATAAATTGGAAGGCCTGATGTGGCAAAAGCCACTTCTAGTGACCTATTTGCTTCAATGACATTATCATTGTAGCCAATATATGGCTCATTTGCCCTCCATAGAATTTGCAAAACTACAACCTTTCCAACATTTAAGCCATGAATTAAATAAGCAGCATAACTAGCTAAATTTAGAGCAAATTGCTCAACCGAAGAACAAGGGTCACAAAGGTCATTTGACCCATATCAAGTGTAACTAAGTCTTTCCCAGCAAGATTTTGTTCATTTGCATGTAATTGATACTGGCGGCAGAGGGATAAGCCATCATACCCTACACACTATTGTATGTTGGGCATAATTAAGACCTAAATTATCTGGAACAACCCCTCTATCAACTAATTGTTGAAAACGTGCAACAAAACTATGTCCAAAAATCACCGTTTTGTGTGGACACGCCATTTGCATTTTCAACAGAATATAAACGTGTTGAAAAATGCTTTTACACTGGTCAAAAGACCATATTACCGTATTTGCACGACAAATGATTATACAAAGAACAAATATACTCAGCTGCTTGGATAAGTCCAAGTCGCTACAAAAGCCAATAAATCAAATTTTATCTTTGCAAAAGTGAACCACTTTGTTCGATTTTTCTAGATTTTCAAGATGATAAAATCTGTAACTTGGTACCGTTCCTTACCGTAAGGACTGGGTCCTCTCAAGTCGTAGAGTGCATCGGGGCACCCCAAACACATTTAGATCTGCGAACTAAATAACATAAAGGTTAGATAAGTGAAATATTCAGAAATCAAAACTTTTTTTGCACCTTGGATTAAATCATGTTCTATTTTTCATTTTTAGCTCGACTATTCGAAGAATAAGGAGAGCTATCCTAGTCACCCGAGCGTCGGCGTAACCACTTATGTTAAAGTTTGCGTACCACCTCAAATATTTTCAAAGTCCACTGACATATGGCTATGAAACTTTGCACACTTGTTCACCATCATGCCCCCAACCTGTACACAGAAGGAGGAAACTCTATCAAGCATTTTGACAAAATTATGCCCCTTTTTCTACTTAGAGTTTACGTTAAAGTTTGCGTACAACCTCAAATATTTTCAAAGTCCATTGACATATGGCTTTGAAACTTTGCACACTTGTTCACCATCATGCCCCCAACCTGTACACAGGAGGAGGTAACTCTATCAAGCATTTTGACAAAATTATGCCCCTTTTTCTACTTACAGTTTACGTTAAACTTTGCGTACCACCTGAAATATTTTCAAAGTCCATTGACATCTGGCTTTGAAACTTTGCACGCTTGTTCACCATCATGCCCCCAACCTGTACACAGGAGGAGGTAACTCTGTTCACCATCATGCCCCCAACCTGTACACAGGAGGAGGTCACTGTATCAAGCATTTTGACAGAATTATGCCCCTTTTTCGACTTAGAATTTACGTTAAAGTTCCAGGATGGATATTATTTTATATTGTCAATCACTGAGAATAGTCGAGCGCGCTGTCTACTGACAGCTCTTGTTAAATAAAATTTTCAAAGAATATGTTTTCAATCACTTGTGAGTCAGTATTTGCCTTGCCGCTTTGGTTATAGTATGTGGGGAACAATCATGGACATGTTTTTTTTTGTTTGCAAGTAATGAGTATAGTTGAGCGTGCTGTCCTATGGACAACTTTTGTTTTTGATATCTTCAGTTACAGTTGTCATGCAAAAGAGTTGAAGCGTATTATGTTTTATCTTTAACAACAAAACAAGTCAGCTAATCAATAGATAATTCATACTACAGGGGATCATGCAACAATGTTACCAATAAAGTTGTGTGATTAATTTATCACTTTTTATCTTGTCATTTGGAATTACATGCATACTGAATGTATAAAAGACAAACAATATCTTTTTTTATTATTTTTATAGTCCCATGCTTTACATTAAACCTTCACTGACTTCTGCTTTAAATTAAACCTTCACTGACTGCTTTCAAACTTAGCCTAACCTTGAAGGTTTGAACCCAGTATACTGTCCGTATGGGTCAGGAAAACAGTCCCTTATGGTCAATACCCAACAAGAAGATATTACCATTCGTACTCCTTGTCTTCCGTCTGCCTTCCGTGCCTCCACATTATAAATTGCCTATAGGTCGCATGTCTATTTGCCTTGCAATTGTCTCTCTCATCTGGATACATTAGAATTTCACGTCTGAACACCCTTGCCAGTGATAGCACACCTTCATCAAGAATGTACTGTTGTATATCCTATAAGTGGAATAATCAACTGAATTAATTCATAGAAATTACATATCTCATTCCCTGTAATAAGAAAAATGCTCTAATTATGTAATTATTTAGCAAAAGAAAAAAAAAACTGATGAAAAACTAATCATCTCTAAGTTGTTTGCATATTCATGGCACAAACATCAATTCATACCCAAAATTATTAACTGGGTTGGCAATTATAAGTTATTGTTTGTGGAACCTCTTGCAGTTACAGTGATTAGTCTTCCTTTTAGTAAAACTGACCTTGACATTGGCCTTAGCAGGCCGAACAACATATATAATATACAGTCAAACCTGTGACCAAACACCAATTTAATTTTGAAAGAAGCTATAGATATCTTTCTTGATATTTGGTCTTAATTCACAAACAGGACCCAACGGCTAAATAATGCACAGTATTTCTTCTGTCTTTATGTGCACAGTGGTCTTAACACAGGTTTGACTGTATCTGTGTTTCAAGTTTAATACTAAATCACTTTTGCCTAAAGTTGATTAGAATGATAGTATGTGGGATAAAATAAGTGACAAGTCACAGGATGTGTCTTGATAGAAGCCTTTACAATTACTTGTATCATGGCTAAGGGACTTTTCAGTAGAAAACCTACAGTGGTTAAATCGTATACCACCATGTCATACAATTTGAAGCGGGTTAACTAATGGGGCGTGGTTAAGTTTTAAATAGAATAGAATGCGGTAACTAACAGTGCGGGTATCAGATACCTGCACTCTAGTTATTGCACTGTTTTACAGACAGACTGAAAAGGCTGAAAATCAAGAAACGACTTTTATTTCAACACATCATGTTATTTCAACACATCAAAGCATGTTAAAAATTGAAAGTACATCCACTGAAATTAACTACTCCAGATTTTGTGGTAATTTCAGACAGTGCATTTCGAACGTTTTGCCTTTTAATATTCGTTTCTTTGTCATTGTCACATTGTTCGTTCTTTTCCGACGTGGATACACTAACGTCAGAATTTGGATCCAGTACATTAGACACTTTTTTACGTATTTTATTGTTCGAACGTTTATACTTTCTAACAGCAGTAACAGATCTATGACCCGTCCTGTCCATAATATCCTGCTCATCTATGCCAGCTTCGTACATGCTGGTCGCACACGTTCGTTTCCCACTGTGGTTGGAATATACACCCTTTAAAGATCCCCTTTCACTTATTTCTTTCATGAAATTATTGAGAGTGTTTACACCGACTAACTGAAGTCCATATCGGATTGATTTTCCAGGGTTAGCAGGAAGAGGCCTCTTGTAAAAGTCTTCGTCGTTACCTACGCCATTTATATATGTTTCAAAGTGTGTGGCCATGCAGCGTGGACCTGTGAAGAGAGAACAAAACAAAATTATAATGACAGTTTAACCTTCTCCCTACTTATTTCAAATAATGGACTGGTCCAAAGTTGGTTTTAGAACAATTCATTGTAAATTTTAGGGATATCGGGTTACAATTTGCTCATAGCATGCTTAAAGTTATTAAGTTCGTGGTCAATGAATCTAAAGGGTTTGAAATTGTTAAATTCATGAAAGGGTCGCTTCTGAGATCAAAGGGAGCTAACACATGACAAAGAATGCATATCCGGTTGTATTCTTAGTTTCCTTTGGTGTGCAGACCTACAGGATTTAAACTTACTCCTTTAAATGTGCGTATAAATGGACGACTTTTGATTGTCGGTAATGCAAGAAAGAGGCTGACAAACAGTACTAGATTTCAGCGGGATGGTAAAGGCGTAAAATTGAAGAGAAGCTTTATCAAAATGTGCTTACCTGGTGTACAGTAGTGTTTTATATCTTTGTTTCTTATAGACATCTGGCCAGTTCCGCCATGGTAGGTTTTAGATCCACGGCCAATAAATCGAATGTATCGTCCTTCAGCATCTTCGCCAATTTCAAACTGGTCACATCGATGATCACGATGTTCATCACGACCTCTTAAACCAAACAACTTGCATGCATAAAAAAACACAGTCAATTGCAAAGTTTTAGCATCCTTCATGCCAAAAACACTGGATTCCCACAATTTATTTTCATCGTCAGTAGAAATTGGATCGGCTTGTTTTGTGTCAGTGCCAAGTTCTTGATCTAGAAGATTTTTCATTTTACTATCCAGTACAGAATAGAATTCTGCAAATGCAGGATTACTTTTGTCAAGGAAGTTCATGTCATGTACATCATGTTCACGTAAATGTCTTAAAAGTCCACACATAACAAGGTACAATGTTTTCGGGGGATAATCCTCTCCTTTTTGTTTTTTAATTTCCATTACAAAACGTATTAACCAATACGACAACACTGATTTGTCCATCAAATGAAGCTCTGGAATGTTATCCGAATTTCTGTGTTGTCGCCAAGTCTCAAAAATTTTATATGCCCACCGAATGTTTTTGGCTGTGTTCTTGTTTCGTTTCAAAGATTTAAGCTCCTCGATTTCAGTGTCTGTAACTAGTTTGCCGAAGCGATAATCACTTTCGCATTTAACAGTTTCCAAATGTTGCGATTTTAGCAACGTGCTCTCGTCAGATACTGCACTTTGTTCATTCTCAGTATAGTCATTCATTATTTCATCTTCACTCTTTTCATCATCTTTGTAAGTACAGTCATTGATTATTTCATCTTCACTCTTTTCGTCATCTTTGTCAGTACAGTCATTCATTATTTCATCTTCACTCTTCGTCATCTTTGGAATTACAGTCATTCACTATTTCATCTATACTCTTTTCGTCATCTTTGTAAGTACAGTCACTCAATATTTCATCTTCACTCTTTTCGTCATCTTTGTAAGTACAGCATAACTCTGTCAGAATGTCCTGGTAAGTCACATCATCACATCTAAAAGAAAACAGATGACAGAAAACTAAAATGCCCAGATACAGATTATTTTAAACATTACATCATTCCATATATTCTTGCCAAGGGTTTTCTCAAAAATTGTTTAATAAAGTATTAACCTGAAACAACACATTTTCAAATCTAACTAAAGCTTTCATTGTCCCCAAAGGTTACTGCCGAGTTTCTATATTGTTTAAATACTTTTGGCATTTTAAACAGTTAAACCAAATATAGAATTTTATCAGTAAAATATGCATTTTTAATAAAATGCTCATTGCAATGAACATAACAATTGGTACATAAACAACAGCATTAAACATGAATATTAAACATCCAATAAACACTAGCATTTCTGTTCTGGTGAGGCTCATAATATTCAGGATTTATTAACTGAACTTGGTTTAGGCAACAATCTTTAGCTCGGTTAGATCGCTTGACTGCTCATCTTAAGGTCGCGAGTTCGAAACCCAGGTCAGGTGGTCATTTTTTCGTTACAATATGACTGAAAAACATTGCATCCCAAGTCATTTGTCCTCTACCTCTTGATTCATGTTGGGAAGTTGTCAGTTGCTTTGGAAGAACAGGTTAGTACTGGTTGGTAACCACAGAGCACCGATTAGGTCAACTGACTGCCTTATACAAATGAAGTAATGTTGAAAAATGGCATAAAACCCGATACATTAAGCAATTCACCATCAATTTATACATTTTGATCAGAAAAGATCTTTTATAAAACTATTCCTATTACCTTGTTTTTTTGACAGATCAATACATTGTGTACAATCATGAGATAACGTTTGGTCACCTGTATTGTCAAAAAGGAAATAATTAAAATTAATAAGTTAGGCCACACCAATTTGATTAATAGTTCGTCGGATTTTCCGCTACTTCAAAATCCTAAAGTGGAAAATAAAAAAAAAAAGACCCCGCCGCATGTCCGTCAGAAATCAAATTTTATTTTTTGCACAGCGCTAAAAATTGTCGCTAATTTCAGGTACTTTCGGTTCATTTTAAACTCTTTTTGTTACAAGTGTCTCAAATTCAAGCGTTCGCAGTAACAACACTATTTCCGTAGCTCGGTTGTTGATAACGGCATCGTAATTAAAACGTTTTAGGCGTCGGGAAGTTTGAAAAACATCAAAATACAAACATATTTCTATTTTTTATTGATAAATAAAAAGTTAATCAGTAAAAAACATTAAATTTCAAGTCACGACCCGAATGTGGACTACGCGAAACACTGTCCAGACAAATGGTCACCGTGATCGGACACTCTAATTAGGTCGACGGGTGATTCTGGGGGACATTTGGATGACCAACTTTGCGTGGACACGATGGCTGGACGTCGCGGTGATGGGTGACAATTGGGAAAAAAACACGTGTACTCTACCTCCATCAACAGACAAGAGTACATAACTCTATGAAGGTTTTCGACAGAATTATGCCCCTTTTTTACTTGAAAAATACATTGAATATGGGTAAAATCCACTTGTTAACTTAATCCTTTAAAGTATTGCTGCAAATCTTGAAATACTTGTTTTAAATCAATACACCAATCTATAGGCAAGAGAAGGTAACTCTGTCAGACTTTTTTTTAATTAAGGCCCTTATCAACTTAGAACCTCGTTTAAGTTTTTTTTACCAGTCAACTTTTAACTTAACTGTTTGAGATATTACTTAGAAAGTTGGAATACTTATTTACCATCATGATCTCCAAACATATATAGGCAGGAGAAGGTTACTATGCATAGGATTTCATTTGAATTATGGCCCTTTTCGACTTAAAAACTCAGTTAAAATTTCATTCTTGTCCACTTGTTGACTTGACCGTTTGAGAGATTACTTTGAAAGTTGGAATACTTATGACACTTAGCTGTAAGCAAGGGAAGATAACTCTGTGAACATGTTTCTTGATTTGTACTTAAAATTCCTAGTTGACGTCTTGTGTGCAACTACTTAAATAATTTAAAAATGTAGTAAACAATTCAGTTTGAAAACTCTTGGCTTACTATCGTGCTACTTGTGACCCTTGTTTATACAGATCCTTTTGATTTTTGTACTGCGAACATTTTGTTTTAATGGCAAGCACTACTGACACCTCTTGTTATAATTACATACAAAAGATAGGATATAATTATGTGATTTATTTCAGACATGGGACCTTCTAATTTTGAGAAGTAAAAAAGGTCAAAACATCAAATTAAAGAAAGTGCCCGCCGCATGTGAAATTTAAAAAGGTAAATAAAAGAATATTTAAAAAAGTGCCCGCCGCATGTGAAATTTCGAAAAGTAAATAAAAAAAAAAAAAAAGTACTCGCCCTGTGAAAATTTGAGAAGTAAAAAAAAAAATAAAAATAAAAATTTCGCTCGCCCGCCCCATTTTTTTAGAGAAAAAATCCGAAGAACTATTAATCAAATTGGTGTGGCCTTAAGTATACATATAATGCCCCATGTAAGGTAAGTTACTACAAAACAACTGAACCACACAAAATTTGCCAGACATGTCCAACAATATTTGAGAAGACTGGTATCAGACAATAACTTTTATATACATTTTTTGTACAATATCCACTACATGATTTTGATAATCTCCCATGGGACTCTCTTTTCATTCTATAGACAAATAATATTTCAAAAAACAAAAATCGCTGAAGCTATCACCAATAAAAGCAAGCCTTCCAAAAAAATTCTATAATATATGCACATATACGGACAGTGTAATAGAATGTTAACTCAATACGTAAACTTATCTGCACCACTAAAATCAAGAACATCATGGTGGACAGAGTCTAATAACAAGAGCTGTCAGTAGGACAGCGCGCTCGAGTTTTTAGTGCTTGCCAATAAAACAAAACTTTGACAGTTAAGGGCACACAAGACTTTAACTAGGAATTTCTTAGTACAAAATGTAGAAACATTTTCATAGAGTTATCTTCTCTTGCTTACAGATAGGTCTCATGATGGTACATAAGTACTCCAATTTTCAAAGTCATATCTCAAACGGTTAAGACTGGAACAATCAAGAGGTACTTGAGATAGAAATGAATTGTCACTACTATCATTGAGTAACTCATAAAAACTTTTTTCAGCCCTTTCTGCCACCTGGCTCAAAATTTCATCGAGCCCGTCGTCCATTGCGCAATATTACACGACAAAAATATCAAATGTACTGATCGAGTGCAAAACTTGAAATGCAGTGTGTCTGGGTCAGCAGATAGCGAAATGTATCAATTAGCATATTAATAGCTTTTCTGCTCTCGCAGTGGTTTATTTTATCTGGGGTTTACACGCACATTTGAAAAAAGGGACTTGATGCACTTGTATATGGAAAAGGGAACGCCTACTAAACTACTGTCAATGGCCATGATACAAAACAGAAAGAACATCAAAACTTTCGGGTAAACGATTGATACTCGGGGGCTACGCCCCCTTGTATAAATCGTATACCCTCAAGTTTCAATGCTCTTTCTATTACTTTCAGCATCTTTGGTTTTTGGAAATTTTTGTTTTATAATTAATTTCATGGCAGAATAGAGATGTTCAGAAAATTTAGGTTTAGCAGGAGTTTTATTATTTGATTTTTGACCAGATACAGAATGCGATGTCAGAATGATACTCAACTGAAAAAAGTTTGAGTAGCAGTGTATGACAACAATCAAAAAGACTATCAAAATGAGCAATACTGTCTTTCAAACTGTCCAAAGAATGTCCGTTATACAACGCTGTATTTACTGATACAGACTCTGGAGGGTCCATAACTGGCAGTTGACTAGGGAATGTGTGTGATGGAAAACTTGAAGGAGGAGTCCTTGGAGATGCAACAATTGGATGAGTGCTTGACGGTGAATGACATGCGGGTGGAGGCTGAGGGTAGGCAGGTAGAGGGCTTGGTGGTGGAGGGCTTGATTGTGGAAGGCCTCTGGTTTCAGTCCTTTCCAGCTCTAACTCTTCTCTTCAGCCTTTTCACCTCATCCTTCAACTCATTGACATCTTGCTGAAGTATGTCTTTCGGGCTGTAGAACACATATTCATTTCATTACAATCAAAGTTAAAATAAACAACATGCTAGTACTATATACGTAACTTATGAAACAGTTTGATAGTTTTATACAAAATATTCACAAAACAAAATTAAACAAAATTAACAGGGTCAAATAAATTAAATTATCTTTAAAGCAATAAATAAAGAAAAAAATAGTTGTCCGGCTAGCTCAGTGGTTAAAGTGCTGGCTTCCCACCTCTGCAGCCCAGGTTTGATACCCGGTGTCGGCATGTGGGATGGTCATGTAGTTACCAAGTTGGACAAGGTGGTTTTCTCCGGGTTCTCCGGTTTCCTCTACCATGAAAAGCCACAAAGTGTCCATCGCATTTCACATAAGTTGTATAACTTGTATTGCAATTGTTGTAAAATAAATAAAGTTTAAACTCCATAGATTTTGCTTGTCATGCACAAACAATATAGCTCATGGTCAGCTGAAGTTTCAAAAGATAACAAGAATAATTATCAAAAATATTTCTAGTTCTTTTCAGTAAAACATAGCTGCTTTCATTTGCAACAAGTGGGCCATGATGGCCCTGGATCGCTCACCTGAGTAACTTGACCAAAAGTTGTTGACCCCAGCTGACCCATATTCAAACTTGGCCTACATTTCATCAATACCAAACTCTTGACTAAGTTTCACGAAGATTCAATGAAAATTGCAGCTCCCATTGTATTCGCAAGGTTTTTCTAGTTTTTGAAATAAGATGACCTATGTTCGAACTCGGACTTAGACTTCCTCAAGACACTCATTCTGACATGGTTTCATGAAGACCCAATGAAAAATACATCCTCTACTGCATACACAAGGTTTTTCCTAGATTTGACCTGGTGACCCCGTTTTTGGCCCCAGATGACCCATATTCCAACTCGACCTAGATTTCATCAAGACAAACATTCTGACCAACTTTCATTAACACCCAGTGAAAAATGCAGTCTCTATACTGTCTGCGAAATTAGCGTTTCTCCGGGACAAGTAATTATTGTTTCGGACAAATAACTTTTCCATGAAGTTTGCAGAGAGTACATGTGTATATAGGAAAATTATTCACATTTGGTAATTCGGACAAGTAGTTTCAAATCCTAAATTCACAGACTGTCATAGCTTATACAACTCAGGTCAAGTGTGAACAGACGACAGACACCAAGCGATCACAATAGCTCACCTTGACCCTTCGGCTCAGGTGAGCTAAAAACACTGGACAATCTCATTATCCCAATGGCCAATATAATTACAAGATCAGTACCTCTCTCTTGGTCTCTTTAGTAAGATGCTGGCCAATTCCTTCTGACTCTGATCTATCATAATTATGCTTGGCTGAAATAGTATCAACACAAAATGTTATGACTTACAATAATGCCTTAATACATACAAAGTGTCCTTTTTCAACATATATATACAAAATCAGATCCTTTGAGAGAAAAATACAAATTGTTATAACATAACAGTCTTCAGCAACTTTTGCAAGAGACTGGGCAAAGGATGACTGTCAACATCTATGTGCTCTAAGGTTATCACAATTGCATCTGACTCTTAAATTTATTTATATCATAACATATGCTTTAAAAAATGGTGTTTAAAACACCAACAAATATATTATAGTATAAGTTTTCATTATAGTAATGAAGTAAAAGACGTTTTAATATGTAAATATTGTTGTGGTTATTTTAAAACATACAAAGTTAATTGATTAATTGTTCTCAAATTACAGTATTTTTGTCAAAATTGTGTGTCTTTAAAACTAGTATCTTTCACAGCTTATATAGTGCTTTAGAAGAGTATTTCAATTTAATTTGGGTGGGATGGAGTGTAGAAATATGTAACAGTAGTGTAACAATATGCAAGTAAGAATAATCAGTCTCATCACACACAATGCTTAGGCCACACCAATTTAATTTCTTGGTCATCGGAATATATCCTAAAAAAATAGGAGCGAGCGAGCGGAAAAAAAATTAAAATATTTTTTTTTCCAATTCAACCATTTTTGGAGCGGGCGAAGAGCGATTTGTTAAAAAAAATTAAAACCCCTCACAAAAACAAATATTCACTGTCAAAACAGGTAAAAAAGACTTGGAAATAGATTATAAAAGAGCTACAGACACCTTAAATATAAACTGCCAAAAAGGTGCAGACCACAAAGTGACTCCTATATACACCAGTACAAAGTTTACAGAGGTATAATAGTGCTTCTTGCAAGAAAATATTTTTATTCTTTTAAAAAGACCATATTTTGTTTTCTTACATACATGTACAGCCAATACAACAAGTCTTTTGAAAGAGAGACAATTTTTTATCATTTAATAAACCATCAGACTAATGTGTTTTATGCCCAAACACTTTGAAATGAAACCCATTTGTTAGTCATATCAAAATTACACACAGAACAACTTCTTTAGTTAAGTCAAGGCATATGCTCTTTTACTGCACTTTTTCTGACCATAAGTGTTTTGACTAGAGGTAATTGTTCAATTTCACAATGCTAAAAACTTGCTATTTTCTTGATTTTTTCCTTCCCAAAGTTTTAGCCTCAGTGCCATTATCAATACAATTTTTACACAGAGAGCACACTAAATGTCTTTAAATGTTTCAGAGTTGTCTGTCTGGACAGCAACTTGTCTTCCACCGACATTTCCCTGGTTTATGTTAACATCAAAAAATTTTGGGTGAATAGAATGACCAAAAAAGACCATAAAATACAAAAAAAAAGACCGAAAAAGAACCGAAAAATGATTTATCTTTACCGAAAACAACTTTGTTTCAAAAGATAATGTACGGTTTATAACTTAAGTATTAAATAAATGCAGGAATTTGTATGTAATGAATATTTTTTGTTTGTTTTGATAAGTTCCTGTGGGGCATCCATTACAAAATCTGGAGTGCTAATTTCAGAAAGTTTTCGGTCTGCAATATTTGTTTTTCGATCTTTCTACTTGATTTGTAATACAATATTTACAAATTTCTTCATTTAAACTGTAAGTTGTATATACTCTTTTGAAAAATAAGTTGTTTTCGGTCTTCATAAACTGTTTTTCGGTCATTTTCGTTTTTTCGGTCATTCTATGCAACTGGTGGCTGCCATTTTGACAATATGGTAGTCATGATTATACAAATAAAGTAGCGGGAACATGTTCTGCTGGCGTTTATAATCGAATTGTAGGTTTGAAAGTACTAAATTTACGAGTTCTCCGCGACAAAAAGGCCCGCTTTGAATTTTTGGTCTTGGTTTATAAAATTGATGCAGGCGGAAGCTCAAATTGAAAAAAAAATTATTTTTTTTTATTTTGAAAAAAATCTGTTGACCAAGTAATTAATTTGGTGTGGCCTTACTGTTTGATTTTTCCTTTTCTTTAATGTTTTCTGTGTTTTTTTTCTTTTCTGTGATGGGCTTTTCTGCGACATCTTTATTACCTAAAACAGGTTGCAAGGTTTACTAAAACATAACTCAAATCTCATGCATAAGATATTTATTATACCCCCGAAACGAAGTTTAGGGGGGTATATAGGAGTCACCCGGTGGTTGGTCGGTGGCCGGTCTGTCGGGTGGTCGGTCAGGCGGTCTGTTGCATTTTCCTTGTCCGGAGCATAACTTGAAAACTACTTGTTGGAATTCAGTACAACTTCATACAATGGTCAAGCACATTGAGAGGAAGTGCAGTGCACAAGAACGAACCATAACTCCATCTTGAGTAATTATAGAGTTATTGCCCTTTGTTACTCTTCCTTGTTAGGAGCATTATTAGAAATCTACTGGTTGGAATTCAATACAACTTCATACAATGGTCAAGCACAATGAGAGGAAGTGCAGTGCAAAAGAACAATAACTCTATCTTGACTCATTTCAGAGTTATTGCCGTTTGTTACTTTTCCTTGTTCAGAGCATAATTCGAAAACTATTGGTTGGAATTCAATATGACTTCATACAATGGCCAAGCACATTGAGAGGAAGTGCAGTGTACAAGAACCATAACTCTATCTTGACAAATTACAGAGTTATTGCCAAGAACAATATCTCTTTTTAGTTTATTTGCAAGGTATTTTGTACTACGAACTTCCTCAGTTTATAAAGCAGTCTTTCGGAGGTATTAATCACATTCAGTGATAGCTCTAGTTTACACAATGATGAGGTTTCAAATTCCTTAAATATTGCCTTTGTTTCTTTTAAAGGTTATGGTTTTAATGGGTGGAAAAGCACAGTTACAAACTAACAAATTAAAAAAAATGCACTGCTAATTGGGTATATATTTCCAACTAATTTAAAAGAAGAAAAAAAGTAAAATTAAACATAGTTATTACATTATGTCTGCATTTTCGTACTCGGAATTAAATTAAAGTCGCAAGCGGAAGGTGGTGGGTTCGATCCCCAGCCGGGTCATACCAAAGATTTGAAATGTGGTTCTAGGAGCTTTCTGGCTTCAGCATTTAGAGGACAGTTCTAGGTTTTGTTGACCAGTATAATGTATTGTGACTGGGCAGGGTATCATATCATGCATATGCGGCATGATACACCAGTCTGGCAGCACTTAGCCACCGATGCAATATGACTGAAAATTTGTTGAAAGTGATGCTTAACACCCAGAATTAATGGATGGGAAGTGTCAGGCAGAATGTAAACAAAAACATTTTCGGAGAATCTGCTAACAACCGAAACAAAGAACTGGAAATGACATTGATGCAACTACCAGACTCTAACAATGCTGTCAAAGGAACACCATGTTCAAAAACATTCAAATACATAAAATTATTAACAGAAATTGCTTGGTGTGACTCTTCTTCTACTGCACATGTGGATTTCTCAAAGTGTTCATTTAGGCCTGAGAGGTGCGCTGTGGTCCCAGGCTGAGGCTGTTTAACTCTGGGCAGTTTTTGGCATCATGATTTGGTTTATCACATATCTGACAGGAGGTAGCTTCTGTTTATTTAGTGGATTTGTCACACAATTTTTTGCAGAATGACCATACTGGTCACATAGCTGACATTTCACCGAAGGAGACTTTGACCCTTCACCAGTCCAATTACATTTGGGTTTAATGTGGTATCTACCGTCACATTTAAAACATGTTCTTGGAGAACTTCGCGTATTTGTTGTGTTTTCTGTCTTCTGGTCTCTGTGGTTTATTGCCGCCGTTTGCAATACTTCGACATTACATGCACGGTAGCCATGGGCTTCTCCAATCTTTGCAATGTGAAGAGCTTCTCTTAAGGTTAAAACTCTGCCAGCTCGCACAAAGAATGCCAACTGTGCGGGGAGACCGGCCACAAATCGATGGAGCATGTCTCTATCCGACTTTTGTAATCTTGAACCCCTTTCAATTACAAGAGAGTGATATTCCTCACTCTCTTGCGCTCGTTGTAATGATAGACTATTAAAAATGGCCTCTTCAGCAAGGAGTGCTGGACTGTTGGATGAACAGTATTCTGTGAGGAAGGCATATTTCAAGGTTTCATAAGATCGCCTCACATCTGCTGGTAAGTTGCGAAACCAAGTTAATGCAGGCCCTTTAAGCTGCAACTGTAATGCTGCCACCGATTTAGAATCACTCAGGCAAATGTTCATAAGCATCAGATGTGCTTCAAATTCCTCTAAAAACTTTAGTCCATTCTCATTCATGTGCCCTGAGAATTAGGTCTGTAAATGCGTGTACCCCACTGATGTAGCCGGTATAGGATTTTGAACTGGTAGAGGTACATTTTGTGAGACTACATGTATTATGGGTGAGCTTTGTGTTGGTATGGCTTGATCCATAACACTTACATTTTCAAAAACGTCAGCATTTGGCAGATTTAAGAAAGGGTAGTTGTCTGGCATCATTATTTCTCATGTGAACGTGGAATGAAATATAAAAAGTCCGAAAATAAAGGTGGGTGGGGAACAGTATTTTGTTTGTCCGATAAATCACACTGTCAATTATTCAATCACTTTAGATTCTCCACCATGTTATAGGTTAATGCACCATGTTGTAATGTTGACTGTTGGGTATAAATAAAACGCTTCGTAGATGGTCGAATTTCACTTTTTTCATGTATTATACATTTTCGTTTCTTAACAACACGTGTTTTTCCCCGATGGTATCGATTAACAACGTAACAAAATTAATCAGTTCTAAACCTTAATCGAATAACTTTAATCGAGTCAGAAACCAGGGTTGCTCATATACAACAAGATATAAAATATATAAATATTATGTAAAATTTGTACATTAAGATTTGGCCTACGGTAAAAGAATCTTTAAAAAAAGTATTAAATGGAAATGTCATTGACTCATGTTTTCAAATTTTTAGTTTTGATAGGTGTAATAACTTTGACAGTCACATCAGAAGAAATAAAAAAGAAAAATATAACTATTTCTTTGAAATACAAATATTACTGAATTAAATCATTAAATGTGTCGTTATTAATACAATCAGTTTGAACTGCCAATTCACAACACTAAATATAAAAATTTGTAAAATTAGTAAATGACTTTTTGTCATGGGACACAAGTCACGGTGGATCAAATTATGCAGTAATTATCATACAGCAAATTCAGTTGAATAGGTCAATTTTTAATCTTTTTTACTAAAATACAATGATACTTAAAAAAGTAGGCCATTTTGGACTGATCCGTTCTGGTACTGGGCCATTCTTGTAGTGGTCCGTTCTGGACGTGTGCCGTTCTGGACCTTCACCGTCCAAAACAATGACGACTACAACATAACATTTTTGCGAATAAATGTGGCAGTCACCGAAATATGTTTTTGTAAATTTTAACAATAATTGATGGTATTTTTGGCTGAAATTTTTTGAGTGATTGTTATTCATATATAAGCTCAGTTTTTCATACTTTTGCAGTTATTTTATAGACAAAAAGTTGTAGGGTATGTCCCTTTAAGCGATAAAAAAAACCCCCACCAAACTCACTAATTATTGTTCTTATCTCCTCTTTTTTTTAGATCTAATCAATGTATCACACAAGTTTTTAAGATGTTAGGTATGAGCTGAATTGGATGTTGTTTTTTTAAGACACTGTGATACCAAAAGTTTGACGTTTAGGCATTGTGATATCCTAAAGCCTTTTATTTTGTGAGGAAGAACCTTGTATGTTTTTACCATGTTTTCGAATTCTTTATGCTTTAGGTTGGGAGTAATTTTACTGTCTGTTGTAGGAAGAAAGTTGTATAGTAGTGTTGAACCTAGAGGTTCTACAGTACACGCAAGGTGTTTTTTCCAATTGTCACCCATCACCGTGATGTCCAGCCATCGTGACCACGCGAATTTGGTCATCCAAATGCCCCCCTGAGTCACCCGTCACCGCAATTCAGGGTGTCCGGTCGCGGTGACCATTGTCACCGCGATTCGCAGTGCCTGGTCACGGTGTTTCGCGGTGTCCACATTCGGGTTGAGACTTGAATATTTGTTATGTTTTTTATGCCCCCGAAGGGTGGCATATTAAAATCGCACTGTTCGTCCGTCCGTCCGGCCGTCCGTCTGTGCATCCCCACTTACAATTCGTGTCCGGACTGTAACATGCATTGAAGGATTTTAAAATAATTTGGCACACATGTCTAGCACATCAAGATAACGTGTCGCGTGCAAGACCCACATCCCTACCTCAAAGGTCAAGGTCACACTTGGAGTATGACGGTTATGGAATCCTCTATATACGCACACATTCGTGTCCGGACTGTAACTTTGTCATGCATTGAAGGATTTTAAAATAACTTGGCACAAATGTCTAGCACATCAAGACGACATGTTGCGTGCAAGACCCACGTCCCTAGCTCAAAGGTCAAGGTCACACTTAGAGTTTGAAGGTAATGGATTCCTCTATATATGCATATATGCACACATTCGTGTCCGGACTGTAACTTTGTCATGCATTGAAGGATTTTAAAATAATTTGGCACAAATGTCTAGCACATCAAGATGACGTGTCGCGTGCAAGACCCACATCCCTACCACAAAGGTCAAGGTCACACTTAGAGTTTATAGGTAATGGAATCCTGTATATATGCATACATTTGTGTCTGGACTATAACTTTATCATGCTTTGAAGGATTTTAAAATAACTTGGCACAAATGTCTAGCACATCAAGCGGATGTGTCGCGTGCAAGACCCAAGTCCCTACCTCAAAGGTGAAGGTCACACTTAGTGTTTAAAGTAATGGAAAACTGTATGCATGGTTACTCTGTCATGCATGGAAGGATTTTAAAATTACATAGCACATTTATTGAGCACATGGAGAGGACACAGACTGTGAGGCACCTCTTTCGGGGGCATTCGTCACTTGTGAGGGACAGCTCTTGTTTACTGATTAACTTTAAATTATCAGTGAAAAATAGAAAAATAATTGTAATTTGATGTTTTTCAAAACTTCCCGATGCCAAAATCATTTTAATTACGATGCCGCTATCAACAAACTAACATACTGTAGGATCAAACAAAACAACCCCGGCAACACAATCAATCTAAAAAAACAAACTTACTTTATCTATTCCAGCCTAATAATTTAATAATCCAAAATATCAATCTATCATCAATGTCTCAAACTGTCTCTTTTTAATGCCACATACTCACTAAGATCAAACAAATCGAGCATTGCGGCAGCACTCTCTGATCTCATGACACCTGCGGCTTTTGATATAGAAAAACTTTGCAATAACAATAACTCAATTCAAAAACAATATTTGGCAAAATGAAAGAAAAATGCTTCTGGGAAAGAATCGGCGTTGGCAGTTACTTAAAAATTAGAGGCGATCGTAAATGGCAAAACAAAAATGTATGCTGCAAACAAGCAACTCGTTTTGATATTCAACATTTCTCTATTCATAATGTGCATTCGCGTAATATTCCGGTTGTTTGTGTGATCTGTACGAAAAAATAAATTAAATATAAAAGAACGCATAATTTGCAGCAAAGAAAGGTCTCACAACTGAACCTTGCGGGACACCAAATATAGCCGATGGTAATTTTGTTTTGGAAACACAACATTCGGAACTTTTTTTATATAAATCTAGATCATTTCTGCATTTACAAACTAACGAACATGGGATAATAATTATTACAATAATTGAAATATTCACGCACTTTCGATGCATTGTCTGTCGACTTTCGACCACGAGAGACACTCAAAATCTCCTCAGACAAAAAAATATGCATATTCGCTCAATTTTGACAGTTATCTTTCAGAAGTTGTTGTGTCAAATAGCTTGGGTTTGAGTTAAAAATGTCATCCTTTATTAGAGGCAATATTTTTCACACCAACTGTGATTGACAAAAGGCAAGTTAGGAATAAAAAGATTGACCAATTACGGCACATTGTTCTCGTCGATAAATATTTTAAATTCAGGTAGGAGTGAAAACGTTTTGAATCAATTATATCCAAAAAAAAAGATTTTTTACGCAGTGATACTCGAGCAGCAATTCACAACGGAAATACCACGGCGGTGATGTGCTAATAATAGAGACGCACAACTACCATCTACCGTAGATGAAAAAGTATTTACAGAAATTGATGTTTTCTACATTTTGTACATCAATAAATATAATAAAATAATTGTAAAATACATTATTCAAGTCAAGTTTGTCACCGCGATTCACCGCGACCGGCCACCGTGAATCACTGCGACCGCATATTTCAGCGCATCGTAAATGGTCGCGGTGGCCGTTTAGGTGACCAAAACTTTTTTAGGGTGATCTTGTTACCGTGACTGGTCACCCAGAATGAATTACTGTCGCGGTGACTGGGTGACATTTGGTCACACAATTTCACTTGTAACATTTTTGTTATTCACTATTCCCAGTGTTCAATATCCCATTTTCCCAATTCTTTGAAAGTCCTTGATATGCAACACAGGCCTTTTTTGCAGAGCTAAGCAGCTGTGTACTGACAGAAAAATTGTAGCAATCACTGTCACTATTTAACTTCACTCTAAGCAGAGAGTTCATGGTTCAATTGGATAAGCTGTCTCTCTGATCTGTCTGTATTTTCCTGACCATGGAAAAACAGCATTCTGGGTCACTGTTGCTGTGGGGAAGGGACAAAACAGTCACAGCAACAACTGTCACATTGCTGAACTGTCTCTTAAATCATTTGTTGTTTTGTTATATCATATCACTTTAATACAGCCGTCAGTTAATTACTTTGAATAAAAATCTATTTAGCTACTGTTGGTGATACTTCCGAGTTGAAGGGGAATTCTAACACTTTTTTTGATTATTCTTTTTGCAATACTTAAATGACCAATTAAGAGATATCTTTCATTACAGACAGTTCAACTTCAATTCAGTATCATACCTGGAATGAAGTGTTGAACTCGTTCATAGGCTCCATAATGAAATTCAGGAAGTGGTATGTCAGTTCAAACATGGGGTTCGTGAGGCTACTGTAGTATCTGTAAACACAGATGAGCATTTCTCACAGTCATCATGGCTGCTGAAGTACGACTTTAGTGCTGGCCACTGTTGGAGAAATCTGTTGACACACTTGTGCAGTGAAAGCCACCTTGTTGATGCATGCTTGATTATCTTGGCTGGCTCTGTGTCAGTGAAAGTCAGGAAATCCTTGTACTCTTCTTTGCGCTTAGAGCTGGTAAAAATATTAAAGCATTCAAACATTTAATTATCTTTGGAATTATCAGTCCTTATCAGAAATATTTTCATCACAAATTAAACTTTTTAATATAAGACCATACTACATTGCAACAATTGTATGGATAGTTTTATTTTCAGTTTTTTCTTTTGTTGATATTGGAATTCCAGTTGTTTTATTTTTTACTGTTTGATGCATTTCTAAGTTGCACAAACACAATTTTATTCTTTTGTTGAAATATGATTTATGGTTTTCTACTCCTGGACATCCACTGATTTTGTGCTATTCTTGAGCTGATTCCCAAGGAAATTATCAATTCTTGGCACCTGTAGACATTGAACGTTCTCTATACTTTTGTACTTGTCATACAGCTTCATCACTTTTTCCTGGTCAACCTTTTTTGGCCAAGATTTTTGTCGGCTGCTTGGACGATGTGTTCTCAAAGAACTCATAAAGCTCTGAGATAAGTTGGTCTGGCTGATCCGATCGTTCATTGTTTGACGTATCTGTTGAAATCAGAATAGTGTCTAGCTCATCATGATCGGAGTGATCCTCAATATCATCGGATACGTCTGATTTGTGTTTATTGGCATTTGCTGCTGATGTGCTCGCCTATTCTATATGTTTGCATTTAAGGTAATTCATATCATTTGAAAGTTCTTTTATTTCCAATGGCTGGCCCTCGAATGCCCTGATAGACTGTGTAAATGTGGTCAGAATTTCTTGCCCTATTCCGGAACTGTTCTAGTTTATTTACATGTGTCTGCTCTAGTGTCAGATCGTCATTTCCACCCAAGCCCCTTGGCTGTTGCAATAAGCGTATGTCTGCCCCTGTATTGACAGTCATCGGCAAACAACTCCTAATATAATATCCTCATAGAAAATGGGGGAGATATATATTGTTTTTGCCATTTATGTCTGTTGCCCATCTGTCTGTCTTGCAAAATCATGTCCACTCCATCTTGAAGATTTTCATGAAAATTGGGTAAGATGTTCACCTCAACGACCCGATGTGCAGAACCCGTAAACCAACCATGTCGTCTCAAGATCAAGGTCACAGCTCAAGGTCAAAGGTTTGAGCCTTGCATTTTGTTTCTGAGCAGTTCTGTATCTTCTAAAGCCCAGAAGGGTTTTCATGAACTTTGGGTCAGATGTTTACCACAACTACCCGATGTGCAGAATCCGTGAAACAACCGCACTGGCTCAGGGTCAAGGTCACAATTATAGATTAAAGGTCATATGATTATATTTTTGTCCGTTCCATATCTCTTGAACCCCTTGAAGGATTTAAGAGTAACTCCCTACAGATGTTCACCGTACAGAGGAGGGATGGGGTCAAGGTCAAGATCACTGTTACTAAATTCAGATTAAGCATTTTCAAATCGTTTGAAGTAGAAAAAAGATGTTTTTACGTGGTGTCAAATGCACTGTTTCTATAAATAGAGAGTGGTAATATGTGTGTGTGGGGGGAACATAATGTTTTTGAGTAAAAAACAACCCTCTAGTTATATATTGTGTTATTGTTGATGTATATTAGATACCATTAATCCTCAGCCATAAGTCTACCAAATACGATCCCAAAATTACCTATCAGCCATTTTGTTTTGTAAGAAATTGCTAAAATCGCCAAAAAAAGAATCAGCAAATATTACCGAAGAACATAAACAAGTGAGGTCACGAAAATATGTGGCATACATTAATAATTACGTTAAAACTTTTAAAAATCATATACATTGTAATTTAAAAAAAATTATATGATTGATCATTGACATGTTTTAAGATTGTAAAGATACCCAGAAACTCTTTTTTAGCTCACCTGCTAGGGTGAGCTTTTCTGATCGATGATTGTCTGTCGTCCGTCAACATTTTGATTCAAATGACATCTCCTCTGAAACCTCTAGGCCAATGTTGATAAAACTATGCAGGAATGTTCCTTGCATGAAGCTCTACCAAAATTGTTCAAAGAATTCCATTCCATGCAGAACTCTGGTTGCTATGGCAACAAATAGGAAAATCTTTAAAAATCTTCTCCTCTGAAACCACAAGGCCTAGAGCTTAGATATTTGGCATATAGCATTGTCTAGTGGACCTCTACCAAGATTGTTCAAATTATGACCCCTGGGTCAAAATTGACCCCGTGCGGGTGGGCCCTTAGTTTTTGCACAGGCATATATAGGAAAAACTTTAAAAATCTTCTTCTCTGAAACCACAAGGCCTAGAGCTAAGATATTTGGCATGTAGCATTGTCTAGTGGACCTCTACCAAGATTGTTCAAATTATGACCCCCGGATCAAAATTGACCCTGCACGGGGGTTCACTTAGTTTTGCATAGGCATATATAGGAAAAACTTTAAAAATCTTTTTCTCTGAAACCACAAGGCCTAGAGCTTAGATATTTGGCATGTGGCATTGGCTAGTGGACCTCTACCAAGATTGTTCAAATTATTATCCCCGGGTTAAAATTGACCCCGCACGGAGGGTCACTTAGTTTAACATAGGCTTATATAGGAAAAAGTTTAAAAATCTTTTTCTCTGAAACCACAAGGCCTAGAGCTTAGATATTTGTATGTAGCATTGCCTAGTAGACCTCTTCAAAGTTTGTTCAAATTATGCCCCTGGGGTCAAAATTGACCTTGCCCGTGGGGGGGAGGTCACTTGTTTTACAAAGGCGTATATAGGAAAACCTATTTGGTATATAACATTATCTAGTGATCTTCCACTAGGCAAGTGGAGTTGTACCAAGGTGAGCTATATAGGGCCATCTTGGCCCTCTTGTTTTAATTTAAATTGTTTTAAAAATGACTAAAAAATTGGCAAATATACCCGAAAGTCAGGATCAAGCTTGGTTGTGAAAATAATTGAGCCGCGTCAAGCATTTTCATGTCTTATGGTAATTTTTGGGCATTTTCATTTTTTTTGTTTTTCTGAAAGTACGTTGTGTCTGGAAGGTTACCCGAAATTTTCAGACTTTTATGACCATCCATTTCTGTACAAGAGAATTTTTTATCCACCCACCTATGTGACAGGGAACGTTAAAATGTTGAGAAAGGGGTGTTAAAAAGTCATCTAAATAGACAAGACAACACACAATTTCAGGTTTCTTTGATGATATATTTTTCAGTGTTTGATATCTGAAAAAGTGAACAAAATACTTATATATTCTAAGGCACCAGATGAAACACAGAGAATACAAACATAATCTTTTGTTGCCTAGCAACCAGGGAATGTAACAAAATTTGCCTTATTATTTTGTCTTTTACAGGCTTAAGCTCTGTTCTATCATTGAAAACCAATCCTATTTTTACATAAACATTCTAAACAATACATTTGAAAACATTTCTGAAAGTTTCAGCACTTAATGTCTACAAGTTATGTCACTAGAGCAACTTGTTTCTATATATGTATTTGACGGAGAAGTGCAAAAATGTTTAGAGAAGAACGGCTAAAATTTACTTTACTGAACTAAAAGCACATGACTTCTTGTGTCTTTATCAACTTCTTTTTCAGTTTTCAACATTTTAAATTAATACCTAAATACTTATATATTTCTAGCAAATCTTCTGAAACACAGAAAATACAAGCGTGTGTTTTTGTTGCCTAGCAACTATGGAATGAAATGAAATTTTCCTTATAACATTGTCTTAAGCAGTCTTAGGGTCTACTCTAGTATTCAAAATCAATTATATTTTCACATAAACATTAAAAACAATACCTTAGAAAGATTTTGTGAAAATTTCAGCATTTAATATCTACCGGTTAAGTCATTACAGCAACTTGTATATATCTACACAATTAACTACACAATTAACAGTGAATGCATTTTTTTTTACAAAAGAACAGCTGGAATTTTACTTTACTCAACAATAAAATACATAATTTCTAGTATCTTTATCAACCGATTCTTAAGTTCCATCGCCCTAAATAATATCTTAATACTTTTATGTTTCTGATCAATCTTCGAAAACACAGAGAATACAGTCATATGTTTTTGTTGCCTAGCAACCATGGAATGTAATGAAATGTTCCTAATTCTACAGTATTCAGCAGACTTACGTTCTATTCAAAGATTTAAAATGAATCTTATCTGTACATAAACATTAAAAACAATACCTTAGAAAATATTTGTGAAAATATCTACCAGTTATGTCAGTAGAGCAACTTGTATCTAAGGGAATGCAAAAATGTTTAGAACAGAACGGCCGACTTATGAACTGTAGAATGAAATAAATGTTAGTTACATTTTCAAATTATGCAGACAGCTCCCATTTCTACACTTTCCACTACAACTTAATGATACGGTGTCTTTTCAAGTACACATACTTTACTTAAAAATCCTTCAGTTGTGTATATAAACACATTTATGCCTTACTTAAAAAAATAAGTTACTATAAAAGTTCAAATAAACTTTGACGCCGAAACGTAAAATGTGAAATATAAACGGCCACTGTATTGTTAAAAAAATAATTCACACGTTCTGACAAGTGATTTTGATAATTCATACAGTAAAGTACACACGTGATGTAAAGTACCTTTTCGTTTTAACACTGGACTACGTTCAACTCGTATGTGTATACAGTCATATATCTTGCAAAATCCGAATTGTTCGGGTAAATCATGACTCTTCTGGAGCAGGACATAGAATGTCTTGAAATGGTCGTCTGACTAGAGGACGCACGTACCGGTACAGGTAACGCACTCTTTCAGCTGAAAGGCCGCCAGGAGCTATCTGAGGCGGGATATCATCTCTGACCATCTCCAACATGTGAGTTTTGCAAATAACAAAACGCATCTCACTGTCATCAACAGCTGACCCCTTCATGTACATTACACCTGGCTCTTCGGAACTAAAGCGGAAGTAGTGATATTTTGAAACATTTGGAACTTTCTTAAACCTGTCCGCAATGAAAGATTTCCAAGCCCTCCAAACCCATCCATCTCCCCTGTCATATGTTACTGGTACGTTGCTATGGGAACTGTTGCTTACTACTTCGACGATATGTTGTAAAGTATCACAGTCCTTTCATCTGTATAGGGTTTTAATATTCCCAAATCCTGCATCAATCAAACATCTAAAAAGAAGAAAGCAGTTTGCATAATTACAGAAAAGCAACTTTTAACCTAAATATACTGCAAAATAGCGGCAGCAAGTTGTTTCAGCAGATCTAGTTATTGAAGTGTGCATAATCAAATCAGTTTTCAATTGTTGACATCGATAAAAGCATACATTGAATACAGTATTTTATTTTAATATGTTTTTTCCGTAGTTTATCGAAATACATCGCTGGATTATATCGCGATAAACTCACTCATCAAAATGTATATCGAGCGCATAGAGTGCTGGAAACCATACGATGATGACGTTAAGATAACGTCATGTTTACAATGCTTTATGATAACGTTTCCTGCGATTTTCAACATTTTATTGCAACAAACTCAATAAAAGTTGAGTTTGAGACATTAAATAAATATTGCTTTTGCTTAATTTTTGTAAACCTCTAATATGAACGCGTACCGTGTATGTCATGAAAGTTGCATCATATACGTAACCTTTCTATGTCGCTGTGTCATCGTCCTCCAAGACAAGTAACCCAACACATAACGATTCTTGTTTTGTCCTGTGAGTGACAATAGATATGAATAAAATACATGTTGAATTCAAAAGTAGTTCCTTAAATAGTAATTATCTGAATACTTTCTATCTTTACATTGACTATTCCCGGAATAATTCCTTACACACACAAACAACACAGCATGCCCACAGGATTTTTAAAATGTGGGTACCTATACCCACTAGTTTTGGAAAAAGTGGGTACAGGCTTAAAAATCTGGGTACACTGGTCATGCTGGTACTAATTTCCCAAAACATGAAGATATGGACTGGTATTAAAACAAAAAGTAATAGGTAATGTTTAAATGAACTGACAGTCATGAAACAAAGCATATATTTTACATGGCCTGGACAGGTCCGATGTACTAAAAAGATAAGAATACTCGGTTTGGTTCATTTACAAAAATAATTGGTCACATGACAAGTCAGCTGACAGCAACCTTTCCACATGATCGAAGCGGAACACATCGTCTCGGAAAACCCCCCTGCGATTGATATGTGTTAGGCTTAGCAAGCAATGGTGCATAGTTTGCACAGATGCAAAATAATCAATCTACTGTCATTTGGAAAAACGATCTTTGCTGATTTCGACCCAAAAGGAAGCTTCTTAGATTCATTTGTTTCGCCATTTTGAACATGTGATGTAATACGAGTAGTCAAGATCGGACAGATGCTTGCCACGGGGCGCTTATTGATTTTCAATTGAAAAGCAAGCGTTTCCCAATTTTAGGTTACCGACCACCAATTTATGAGCTGAATTCGTTCATTCGCCAGCCACAACAAAGATGCGTACCTGCACGCACGGACATTGAAAAATTTGCGTGCGCATCGTGTTTTCTGCGTGAAAAACGCAGGATTCTGCGTGACTGGGCATGCTGCAACAGATAACCATTAGTTTACAATAAGTTTGTTGATTGTAGAAACAAGTTGACGCTGAATACGTGAAGTGAAACTATTTAAATTTATGTTCCAGTAATGTTAGACAGACATGCAAAATATATTAGTATAGAAGTGCCACATAGCTGTCCTAACAATTTTACTGTCCCACCGAAAGCTATAAGATATTTATTTTACTTTACCAAAAATCTTTTTGACAGAACGGGCAGTGCGATTTCTACATAAAATATAATATAAATTGATTTTTCATCGAGATCAGCAAGGAAGACTGGTTTCGTATCAATTGCGCTTTCTCTCTGAATAAAATTGTTATTATAATCATTATTATTATCTTTATTATTATTATTATTATTATTTTGAATAGCTACTTACCAAAGCAATTGTCTGCATGTACACTGCACTCAGTTTCACCCAAACTGTACTTGTCAAATGCATGGTCTAACATAGATATAACCGCGTCAGGTCCAACTGTCCATCACACCCTGAAATGAATTGTAAACGTAAATATAACACTGATTCAAAATAAACGTTTATTAAAAATTGGTCATTTGAAATTGCCCCGTTTCCCTTCCTTATATTAAACACCGCACAATGATCACAGACAACAATGCCGGTATTCCTCCCGAGTTCTGTGTCCGCGCTCCGTGTCATTTTTCAAAACACGGAGACATGGAAAAACGGCCTTATCTGCCAGTCGGATTGGTCACGGTGGACAGTCATGCCGATCACGACGGAAAGTTGAGCGACTTTTTTTATTGAACGTAATTAATGTACACATTTTTATGTTTTACAATAACAAATGTATGTATATTCAAAAACATGATTTTGTTTTTGGTTTAGTGTTTGATTTACTTGGATATGTTAACATAATTACCTATACTCTCATTCTCATCGATGAGGAAGTTATATTGCTTATCTCCATCCACTCTTAAACCAAATATCTGTATCTTCCTTGGTTGAATGAAGTAGGTTGGACCCTTTTCCCTGGTGTGATGGGGCAGTTTGACATACTGGGAGAAATCAAAGGTGTAGTGCACGTCGTTACAGGAAAAGTTGTCTCCACTCCCTGCATCTTGCCCACTCCGTCTTTCAAACATAGCTACAGATTTTTCTACACATTCCCGGTATTTGTCTCTTTCTTTTCTGGCTTGTATTACATGGTCATGGTATTTCTCTGTTGCAGCCAGTTTTTCATCTTCAGTTCTTGCTAGTTGTATGTCTTGCCGGAAGTCCTCGCATGCCTTGCAAACATCATCTTTTGGTGCAGCTATTTTAATGTGTGAGACGCATCTTTTCCACAGATCTTTGAAAGTGGTGAGACCAACATACTGCTTTTCAATTTGGCTGCATGCTGTAATATATTCCTGATGAATAGACAGCTTTGTATTTTTTGACGGAAGGAAAACAGGTGCTGTTTCTCCCCGACCACGAGGTGCTGCTGGCTGTGGAAGTCCTTCCTCACTGGCATAATTTAAAAGAAATTGAACTGCATCTTTTATAGTGTCATGCGAAAAAGCGTTAGGTGCTTTTCTGCCGTGGTTACCATGTACACGTGGCTGAATTCCATTTTCTTTCATATGCTTCATTAGAGCCCTAAGTGTCCACAGTCCAATATCATTGATCAATAGAAATGCACCTTGACATATTTTGATGCCGTTGTAAATGTACTCATAGCGTACACGTTTCCGCTCACCACTTCTACATCTGTTGTCACTTCCTAATTATGCCCCCGAAGGGTGGCATGTTAAAATCGCACCGTCTGTCCGTCTGACCGTCTGTCCGTCCGTCCGTCTGTCCGTCCGTCCGTGCGTCCCCACTTACAAATTCGTGTCCGGACTGTAACTTTGTCATGCATTGAAGGATTTTAAAATAACTTGGCACACATGTCTAGCACATCAAGACGACGTGTCGCGTGCAAGACCCACATCCCTACCTCAAAGGTGAAGGTCACACTTGGAGTATGAAGGTTATGGAATCCTCTACATATGCACACATTCGTGTCCGGACTGTAACTTTGTCATGCATTGAAGGATTTTCAAATAACTAGGCACACATGTCTAGCACATCAAGATGACGTGTCGCGTGCAAGACCCACGTCCCTAGCTCAAAGGTCAAAGTCATACTTAGAGTTTGAAGGTAATGGATTCCTCCATATAAGCATATATGCACACATTCGTGTCCGGACTGTAACTTTGTCATGCATTGAAGGATTTTAAAATAACTTGGCACAAATGTCTAGCACATCAAGACGACGTGTCGCGTGCAAGACCCACGTCCCTAGCTCAAAGGTCAAGGTCATACTTAGAGTTTGAAGGTAATGGATTCCTCTATATAAGCATATATACACACATTCGTGTCTGAACTGTAACTTTGTCATGCCTTGAAGGATTTTAAAATAATTTGGCACAAATGTCTAGCACATCAAGACGACGTGTCGCGTGCATGACCCACATCCCTACCACAAAGGTCAAGGTCACACTTAGAGTTTATAGGTAATGGAATCCTGTATATATGCATACATTTGTGTCCGGACTATAACTTTATTATGCTTTGAAGGATTTTAAAATAACTGTGCACAAATGTCTAGCACATCAAGTGGATGTGTCGCATGCAAGACCCAAGTCCCTACCTCAAAGGTCAAGGTCACACTTAGTGTTTAAAGTAATGGAATACTGTATGCATGATTACTCTGTCATGCATGGAAGGATTTTAAAATTACATAGCACATTTATTGAGCACATGGAGAGGACACAGACTGTGAGGCACCTCTTTCGGGGGCATTCGTCACTTGGGATGGACAGCTCTTGTTTTTTTAATGTTCCCATAATCAACAGGTCTTTCTCTGTTTTGTTTAATTCCCTCATGTTGTAAATATTTGATCTTATTTCTTCAACCGAAAATTGCAAATAACAATTCTTGGAACATCCACAACCCTTATCATAAATACTATCCAGTTTATCTAAATCTACCTGTGGATCATCGCTTTCAAAATCTTCTTGATTAAGGCTACTAGTACTTGCAGATTGTTGTAGCACATAACTGTTTACACGGGTGTCAATATTTTCTGTCGTCTCTTCTCCGTCCCCTTCACTGTCTGCATCATTACTGGGACTGCTCAAATGAAGTTGTGTCCGGTTCGGTGGTGCTGGTTCATACAAACCAAAATCACTCAACAAAGAATTTAAATCCTGAAAATATAAAAAATGTTGAAAATTACTTTAAATGTTCGAAAAAAAGGGTGTTAGTTTTGATAACTTTAGTTATTAACACCAGATCTATATTATTTATCATGGAATCTAAATAAGAATGGTTTTATAAAATTTAAAACAGCAGACTGATTTATTATTAAATGTTTACAAAAAAAAGAAACGGAAAAAAGGTCGCAAGAGGGTTTCGAACTCATGTCTTCCCACGCGAGAGCGACAGTATTAAACCACTGCACCAATCAGTCATTTATATATCATAGTCGCATAATTATATAAATACTTAAACTTCATATCTTTACTAGAACACTACTTCCTATAACAAAATCCAGATTTTTCATAACCATTTTTTACTCATTTTCTAATAATAAGTTTTATTTTAACCTTTCTAGTATAAATCGATAAATGCACGATAATTTTTTTTTTCACGCTTCATTTTACATGAAATTTGACTATAGTTCCACAAAGTCGAACAAGCCTAAAGTTAGGAATTATGGTCTAGCTCTAATATTAATTGCCAAAACAAATAACCAGTAACATTGGCAAACGAGAGCTAGTTATAAATGTACAAATCGCTATGACGAATCGGCTTGCTTCACCATGTTCACCATGATCACATGGACAGAAAAAGCCTCGGAAATAATTAGATAATTTCGATCACATGTAGCATCAGGCAGATGAATTATTGTACAGTCAGTTTAATATAGTGCGCTTGTTAATTATTTTATGAAACAAAAATAATGTACTCACATCAAAAGTGTCCATATCCTGTGTTTATGTTTCACGTTTTTATTTCAAGGGCGCCGCCATTTTAATTTTTCTCCCTCAACTTTGACGTCACTTTTCTCGATTACGTCATTAAATACCATAAGACATGAAAATGCTTGACGCGGCTCATATGTGATAATCATCAGTAATTACATAAAAGAAAACCTTTAAACTGGGTCAACAAGCTATTGTATTTATTTTACAATGATAAAAGAAAACGTTTTATGATGTGAATAGATTTAAAATTTTAGTGTTGATGTTTGTTTAATAATTCCCAAACAATAATCACATGTTTTATCATGCCAAAATCCTCCCTTGACTTATGGAAGGGGTCTAGCCTAAATTACTCATTTAAAGCCCAAACTTCACCCTCGACTTATGGCCAAGATCGACTTATGGTCCGATGGGGGCCCAGGGCACAAATATTTTTTAAAAGACAGTTCGTCAAATATGATCAATGTATGTACTAGGCTTATGGTTTAAACGGTTGAAATTTTTGTTGGACACTCAGGCACTTGGTTGAAAATTGCTCAATAATCCTAATGTTACTAAATTATTAGATAGGGCTTTATTTTAAGCTCACCCTGTACAAAGTGCCAGGGTGACCTATTAGGATTGTTCACTGTCCAGAGCTGGTGCACATCCTTTTCCCATTTCCTTCTACCACATCTCCCCTGAAAACCACCAGGCCAATGTTGATGAAACTTGGCAGGGTTGTTCCTTACAAATGTAACAGTGTTAATTTTTAGTGGTTTTATACCTAATAATGTTTGCACGGGTTGTGCATGAAATGTGACAATTCAGTCATGTGATCATATTGTATCAGGTGACTTCTATTTATATATGCTCTCTATAACTAATGGTGTGTAAAGGGAATTATAACATAACAACTGGTGATTGGTTTATTTCTAACACCTGATCAAACATCTCACCTTTTCTCATGCTTGGGGGGGATTTTGAAATCACACAGTTGGACAGATACACAGCTTGTGGGAAGATGTAGTTTTTCATACTGCTATTTATTACAGATCAGGTAAATCCATGTTTTCCCTTGTCCAAATCTCCTTGGCTTGTTCATCAATATCATGTATTAGTTTTTGGTTATTAATTAATTAATATATTTGGTTAAATTCCTTTTATAAATCCAAATCTTATTTACAATTAATAAATGTTACTTGAAGTAATTCATGAATTCTACTTATTACATGTAATGTCTGTCCTAAATTATTGTTGTGCAATAATTTGCTTTTGCTTAGTTGCTTTTATATGTTTTTATTTGCTCAGCTTATTCTTGAAAAAGCAAAATATAATTTCATAATTCTTTTATATGCTCCCGAAGGGTGGCATATTGTAATCGCACCGTCTGTCCGTCCGTCTGTCTGAGCTAACGTATAGATACTTGAGTGGCTAGGACGGCAATATGTAACTGTAAATTTCTATTCATTCAGTCTATTGTATGTGGCTAAAAATTTTTTACCTGGCTGAAAGAACAATGGAGAGAACAATAGCATAGCCACATAAGTATCCCTTTGTTAGGACGTCCATCTGTGTGTCTGCCCAGACTGTGAGACACCTCTTTCAGGGGCATTCGTCACTTGTGAGGGACAGCTCTTGTTTGAATAGTGGGGTGACATTTGCCTTCATCCAATCAGAAGGGAGTTGACCAGTATTTAGGGATCTTTTGAAGATTAGTGATACTATGTCAAGGATCTCATGGCAGATCTCCAAGACAATGGGCTTTATCATATCTGGGCCATCAGCCTTATCCACTGTTGGGTTTTGGAATCATTTCAGGACACCTTTGGGGTCAATTTCAATGTTGGGCATTGTAGGGTATTTCCTTTTTTCCTAGGGCAGTCCTGCATAGCTGAGACAGAGACCAGGGAGAAACACCTGAAAAAAACGGTCTGGAATTTTTTATTCAGAGTATTTGGTTGACCAAGATTTTCTGAGGAGATTTTACCATTTGTCTGATCTTTTAGCAGGGCAATAATAACTTGCTCATGTTGTCTGCCATTTTTTATAAGTCAGTAAGAAGCGTTTGGTGTTGAATTTAGTAGTGTTGGTGTTTTCTGAATGTTGGATGTCTAGTATGTTTTCTATATATGTCTCATATGATTACTTAATTTTTTTTTTGAATGAAGTGCTTGACCAGTTCTGAATTTGCTAATGCTCTGATTTTGACCCTTGTGCAGTTTAACCTTTTGATAAATTTTTATCCCTTTTTCTAATCAATCTTTTTATGTCTTGTGTAATCCATGGGAGACTTTTATTATTTTCTAGTATTTTAATTGGGAGCAAACTTGATATGCCCTTGAATTAGGAGTTTAAACCTGATCCAGAGGTCTTCACCTGGGATAACCTCTGCATCTTTTCAAGCAATGTAGGCACCTTGGAGTTACTGATAAATTACTTGAAATCATCCCATCTAGCTTTTCTGAATAATGGAATGTCCACATCTAGGGGTTTAGTTTATTTATGAAAGGTTTGATTCCAGCTTGAGAGATGATTAACAGCATGTTATGGTCTGAAATACCTGTTTGGATACAGATACTGTGCTGATTAGTGTTTGGTTTGTTGTGAGGATTGAAGTCCAAGACATTTTCAAACAAAAGTAGATTAAATGCGGAATTATACCATTTGACATGTGAAATCATAATTGACAAGGATTTTTTAGATACTTATTATGAAGACTGGGTGTTTGTGCAATTTGAATTTCATATTAAAGTATATATAGTCAGAGTCCCAGTCTTATTAGGTTGTGGGTTTTAAAGTCACCAAAAATCCAATTGGTGCCTTTGAGGGTTAACTGGTAAGATCTCAGTGACCTTTCAAACTGAAAAAAGCTTGTGAGATCATTCTTCTTTGGTCGGTAGTAGGCAGCAACATACAAGTGCTTAGAAATGTTTATTTTGACCCAGAATAGTTCATATTGGGTATCAAGATGTTGCTGCACAGATGAGATATATCTAATTTGAAGCAAAATGAAACACCACCTCCCTTACATGTGAGCCTATCTTTGCGAAAAAGGTGAAACCTTAAATTCGATGGAAATGTCCTTTGAATTTCGTATTGTGTAAGTTTTCATATTGGTATGCCAGGACTCAGTTTCTATCAACAATATCTGGGTTGTGATTGTAAGTAAAGGGCATAAAAAATCATGCTATTGATCGCTAACAATGGACAGGAACATTTTATATACATTGACCCCGGGTGAAAATTAGCCGGGTGTGGAGGAGGAGGATTTTGATTTTTAGGTTTGGTTGGGAGTTGCCTTAGGGACCTGACCCTTAGGACCTTTGGCAAGGATATACATTTGGGAGAAAAGGGCCAATTGGCCCTTGATCACCAAAAAGTTAGTTACAGGGGCTTGAGAGAGTTGAAATACTTGTATTGAATTGCAATTGGGAGCAAAGCCAAGAGAATGAGTTGTCTAAATCAAGATAGGGCTATTATTTGAAGTATCCCCAACACCTTGGCAAGCAATGTGGTGCCAACTTTGGCATTCACACATTCAAGAGCTTGTTCAAGTATCTTTGACCTGAGGTTCAATCAACATATACAGTGGGATACAAGATACAAGTTTATTCAAGGATTTTAAACGTTAAGTCTTCATCTGGGCAAGGCATTAATAGCATGTAATGTTATACAAATATCTATGTAGCATACGGTGACATAGTGGACCCAATCTGCCATATGTATTTAATTGTTTAATTGATGTCTAGTGAGTTTACAAACAAAAATAGAATTAAATGCTGGTATACTGTCTTACATGTAAGAAAATGAATAATATATTTTATTGCAATACTTCTACTGAATAAAACCTGAAGATGTGCAAATCTGAAAGTGTTCTTATATTTAAACTTGCATATATATCAAGGTCAAATTCAAAGTCTGTATATAAATGATAATGTTTTTGAATGAGATGAAAAATTCAAATATTTAAGTAACTTAAGTTCTAACATTGCAATTGGGTTAAAAGTCAGTAAATGAGATTTTAACTGTACAGACAAGGGAAATCACTTGTCTCTTGAAAAATCTTACTGAGCATACGCTGTATAACTTGGATAGTGATAAAGCCCCTAAGATACAGGAGTCTTAATACAAAAAAGCTGAAAGATGACATTAGACCTGCAAATAGATGTTTACATTATCAATGTTGTACAGCAAGCTTATTTTTGCAGTTTTGTGATGTCCAATAATTTATGTAATTCTCATAAAATTAATCATAGTTGGTCTGCGTTGAATAATTCTTTCAACATTTCTGTCCTGCATTAAATAAAGGGCATATAAAATAGTAGTGAAATTCATGACCTATAACCATTACAAAGTGAACATTTTCTTTCATTAGACCCCGGTGACATATTAACCCTTCCTGGGAGGATGGCAGGGGTAGGAGTTCACTATGATTTTGCATAGGCTTATAGTGGACCTCTATGAATTAGTGTTAAAGTCATGACCCTTAATGTATTTAAAATTGGCAAGGTGAGCGATTAAAGGGGCCATCTTGGCCTCTATGACTCAGAACAAAAAGGTTTTGCTGTATGCGAAAGCCAACTGGTAAGCTAGTAGTATTTTGTTGTTGTATTTTTGGAAGCAATACTCAGTAGATAAATTGTAAATTTCTGCATGCAAAGAGCATAGGGCCTAACTGCATAGTTCTGAATTATCTCCCTTTATTTTTTTTGCAGAATATGAAGGAATTAAAGCGATTGAATAGAACAAATTTGTTTGTAGTATTTTTGACCAAAATTCAATATCAAGACAATATAGCAGGTGAGGAAAACAATTCTAGCTTGTTAAAACCATATAGAGGTTATATTCACTTAGGTTTTCATCTGGCCAATAAGCTTTTCTAATGGATCATCCGATATCCTATGGTATGTGTCAACATTTTGAGTTTTCCAATAACATCTCCCTGGTTCTTTTAACACTGCCAGGTGTATAGCAGGAAGCTCTACATGAACCTCGGTTTTCATTCTCATTCAAAAACTTGTTGGCATAAATTTAGTTGGTCAACCTTGGGAATAAAACCTGCTACCTCGAGATTACAGGAATCATGTAGCTGTTTAGCAGTTGAGCTAACCGGGCTGATCATATGGTCATACACATTCTGTATATATATGATAAAGATGAGTGAAGAACTAAAGGTGCTAGAGTGTAAATATAGTTAAACATTGCAGTTTTTGTTAAATCAAGTGTCATAACACTGGAAATATTGATCCAACCAAGCCAATAATCCAACTTGTTCAAGTTCTTATAAGCATACACATGACCAACTTCAGTGATGAAATGTAAGGTGCTTGAGTGTAAACAAACCAAATGTTGAGGGATGACAGACATGGACATCAGGTGGACACAATATCGATGATATTCAGATGTTTTGTTTGGGAGAGTGATGTCACAATATTTATTGTGTTATGTCACAAAAAATTCATGAGAGTTGTCTGGTACATGGAGTTCTAGGCCAATTTTCCTGCAGGAAACTATTGTTGTATTTTGTTGTATGAGTTTAATGTCCTTTTCAACCATACTTTGGTCATTTTTACAGGCAGCCATTTCACATAACTATCGTTCCTAGGAAGATGGGAGGTAGTACTAGATCCACTATCTACACCTGTAAGAAACATGCCAACTTTCTCACTTAAAGAGACACGATTGGTACCCGTGTTTAACCCAATTACATCAATTTATTAAAAATTAAAGTATCTTTAATAAGTCAAAGGATTGACTCTGAATCACTCAACCATGAAGGCGGTCAGTCATCAGAAATGCCAATCTGATATGCAAGAGAATAGATTTTGGTATGTAGCAGGACAATGTAGATTTTTTAAATTGTCAATTTCTGTCTTTCAGATGTATATAACTGCAACACGTTAGCTATTTCAGGTATTGACTTGCAACATGAGAATTGTGGTGCCATCAACATTATGACACCTGGGGAAACAATTCCCATAACTCTATATTATTACAAACAGGAGTTAGCCCTTCCTAAATTAGAAGTCTGGTATGTGTCTGATATGGAAAACTTGTCCAAAGCTTGAAAACCATAATAGAGGTTTAGTTCAGTTGAAATTGAAATATATTTACAACAGCTCACCTGGGAAACTCCCCATAACCGTTTGATTTTTGCCAGGATTTAGCCCTTTTCTAACTGGATGATTGTCCGTTGTCTGTTAAAGTCTGTCAACATTTTCGACTTATTTTCAATAACATCTCCTCGAAACCAATAGGCCATTGTTGTTGAAAATATGCAGGAAGCCCTAACTTAAAGTTGTTCAAAGAATTCCATTCCAAAATGCAAAAACTCAAAGGCTTGCTTTTGAATGGCATAGAATCACTATGCAGGAAGCAGTCATGCTTTTTAATCTCTAAACAAATCAATCTATGAAAAATGTTGAAAAAATTATTCAACTGTTTAACATTTAATAGGACATGTAGCCTTTCATATGGCAACATTAGCCCATCCTCATCTACACCAGTGTTCTAAATCCATAGTATGGCCTTCCGATTGTGATAAACACTTCAAGGACACTGAACTTATTTATATTTTGAAGTGTTCTATACAATACAGAAGGTGATCCTGTTGTTAGAGACCCCTTAGCAACAAGTTCTAGAATACGTTAATGTTGTCATAAGATAGGCCACTTTTTATATTCACAACTAAACAGCTTTTATCATTTTCTAACATTTTTCATATATTTACTTTTGTTTAGAGATTATTTTGATCATGTGATTCCCCACCGTGAAAATAGGAAAAAGATTGTTCAGGTTATTAGCCCCAGGTCACTTGACCTGGGGGGTCATTTGAATTTACAGCAGGGGGGTCTCTTGATTTTACAAAATTGATCCTTTCTAGGTGAAGGGGGGGGGGGGATCACTTGATTTTGCATAAGCTTATATAGTGGACCTCTGAATGTTGTTAAAGTCTTGTATTTTTGGCAATTGATATACAGGTGAGCGATATATAGTCTGGTGTTACCTGCCCCTACCCATACAGTACGGGTCAGGCAAAGCTCAATAATGGCGGTGCCCATACTATCAAATTTGTACATAGAGTTAATAGGTGGTTTTATGTAGGAGTTGATCATTCAAAAAACCTTGCAGTATGTGATTTGCCAATACAAACCCAATGTAAATTGCTATTAATATTTGATTGACCAGTAAAATATAACGAGAAATAAACAACAGGAAAAATAGCCGAGTTTTCAGGCGTGGTAGATATTCGTTGGCATTTCGGATATTTAGTCTGTATACTATTATCTTCGCAGCTGTTTTATATATAGGAATTGAATATTCATCCCTTATTTAAGCAATCACTTTTAGATCACTCCCTGTGGCCTAGTGGGTAAGTCACTGATGCACTAATTTTACGGCCGAGGTTCGAATCCCACCGGCGACACCTTATATTGTTTGTTTTTTTGTTTGTTTTTTTTATCCTTTTAATATTTAAATTTGAACATTCTTAAGCTCGACTATGGCGAAAAAAAAACCCATAATAAAAGTGTCTTATCCGAAATGTCTTCTTGAAGTAACTTGTCTGAAATATAGTACACTTACTGGTCCAACTTTTTCAACGTTTACAACGTTCACAGATTGAGCATTTAAAAAACCTTTCGTCTCTTAAAACTATGTCAATAACTATTTCAAATTAACATATTAGTTTTGAATGATCAATACTTTTATCATTTTCACTATATAAACAGTAGACTTTTGAGCATCCACTAGGCACCGCCATTATTGAGCTTTGCCTGACGTACTGTAGCATGCCAGTATGACAGGGAACCAGACAAAGCGATATAGGGCCATCTTGGCCCTCTTGTATTTTTGAAGTCAGACATTGAGATGTTGATGATAGGAAGTCTGTTCCTGTCATGAGTAATAGAGAGAAGAAAAGAGTTCCTATGTAGCTATGTATTTACTTCTGGAATGTAATTTATGTTGTGGAGATTGATCAGGAATTCAGCAAGATTTGCAAGTTTTATTGTTTTTCATTTTATAAATGAAGTTGTTAATTTATGCCTCTTTTGTCTTCCAATTTTCCCATTTTGGTTCATTTTAGAGCTTTTCTATTTTACACAATTTTGTTACACTGGTTTCAATTCTTGATATTTCGAAAGTACAATCATCTTAGACAAGTAGAGGTCGTTTGAGTGATTAAAAAACATTTCTAACGCACTACTGACATAACGTCGTTTCTGATTGGTGACGTCGTTTAAATTTGCGACTATTAAATAGAGTATATAATATAGTCGCAAAAATTAATTAATTAATTATCATATTTAATATATTGTGCGTTAGAAAAGGATTAATTAACGCCATCACCGTAAAAATATTTGCAACCATTAAAAACTGTATATACAGTCGCAAATATCAAAATTACAAAACAGTTATTCCTATAGTATACAAACTTATAGTTCTTACCTTTTACATGTTTTAACATGAGTGTTAAGAACTGACTCCTTTAAACTGACCTAGTTTCTCATGATGTGCTGCGGTTCCAAATTTGTTCAAAAGATATTCATGACAAAGTTTTTAACAGTTTTTAATGAAAATTTAGTAAAAGTGCAGCGAGCTAAAAGGTGACCATGAACAACAGTCACTAAACAATACAAAGATTACTACTATTCATGATGATTCATTTTGACAAAATTTTAGAAAATACAAGATAAACAACATGAAACTTAAAAGTTAAGACGTCAGCATTAGAACATTCCTCTTATAAACAAATTGGAATAGACATTTGCTTGATTCTAAGCAAGATATTACTGTAAGCTAATTATAAGATTTTTACTAATTCACAACATTACAACGTTAGTTACTTACCAAATGTTAAAAATTAAAAAAATGATGCACAGCATAAGTTAAAGGATGTAAAAGTTGCAACACAAAATGAAAACCTGATCAAACAAATCCAGGGGGATAACCTTAACTGTATACAAAGATTATATGAATGAAGTTTAAAAATTGGCATCCTCTTCATTTTCCTGTATGACCCTGTATCATTGTGATCCTTGTTCATCTGTTCAGCTGATCTTTTTCTACTGGAAAATATTCCAGACTGTGCATTGAAAGAATTTTCAACAGTTCCTAGGCTACTCCATAAAATATTCAAAGCCATGATAAAATCTGTAGGACATATCAGTCATGAATTAGCCTTTGAAGATATTGTGGACTATGTTGGAATTTTAAGTTCTCTGGAATGTGGTCTCTGAAGTTTTAGCCGTGTTTCTGTGTAGGTTTTCTTGCTAGATATATGGAAACTATTTGTTAATACTCTGCACAAATTTTATTGTGCAAATTGATAGAATATTTTAATATTAACTGTGACATTAAAAAATAAAAAGATTAAGTCTTGTAACTGTTGAACAAGGCAGTGACTCTTGTCCTAGAATAGAATGTTCATACACATAGCACATAGTTACTCATAGCAGGTGATGGCATTGGATGTTAAAATACATCTAGATATCTTAGATGATTGCACACAACATATATTTCACTAATGCATTATGGCATTATGAAAGTGGTTCAATCAGTGAGTCTTGCCTGCATGAGGTGATGAAATGTGCGGCATATCTCGTGTTCCAGAAAGGACTTGGGAGTATGATGGGTCCAGAAAAAAAGAAAAGACACCTTGTCACTGGACTTGTGTATAATCTAGCAGCAGATAGGACAATGCATCTTCAAACATTTTAATTAAATAGAATGTTTAGCTATATGTAGTCGAAATTTAAAAAATATCATGCAAACCAAAACAAACACAGAAAAATCTCCAACTCGAGCATAGCCTTGAAAATGTTTCTAGGCTTGATCCCATTGGAAATAACATAATTATTGAACATACTAAGTTTCAGTCTAGCCAAAAGTTTTAAGTTGTAGCATTGAAACTTCCTCAGCTTTAATTTATAAGCTGGAACTAGAATCTGTTCCATCAGAAACATTTTTCATCACAGTGTGGAGTATTTTACCAGAACACACTGAAATTTGTGTATCGGTAATGTGTTATAAGATACAGCTGAATAATGATTACAATGAATCGGATCCTTCTGGAAAATTGAAGACGACATTAGCTTTGCATCAATCAGGGACAGTGCTCTATACCCAGTAAACTATACTATAAATAATGAATATTATGGTAATGTTTATTGACTGTTGCTCATACCTTTTTTAGCATACTGTACACATTTTTCACTCTACTAGTAGAATGCTTGGGTGTCAGTTCTTGGTTAAATTTTCTGTACATACAATTTTTATTAGCTCCATCAACAGACAAGTGAAGGCCTTTTTCGGCTTATACAATACATTGAATCTGGGTAAAATCCACTTAGTAAGATATTGCTATAAAACTTGGAATATTTGCTGGCATCATATCTGCCATCTGTAGGCAAGAGAAGGTAACTCTGTCTGAGAAGATAATTGTGTTAAGGATTTCTTCTGAATTATGGCCCATTTTGACTTGGAATCTGTGTTAATTTTTTAGGACCAGTCCACTTACTGACTTACAGTAACCATTTTAGATATTACTTTGAATGTTGGAATACTTGTTTACCATCATGAGTTCCATCTGTAAGCAAGAGTAGATAACTCTCTAAAAAGTGTTTATTACACATTGAAATTCCTATAGTTAGTCGTGTATGCAAAGCACTGTCATGTATATATCTCAGTAACCATCTTGCGTAATTTCTGATCAATCACAATAACTATATATAGAAAAATTCTAGGAGTAAATATATAGCTATATAGGAACTCTTCTTTGCTCTTGTTATTCTGGACAGGTACATGCTTCAAGTCTTCAACATCTCTGTCTGACTTCAAAACTAAAATCAAGGTCAGCTGTAGGAAACCTGATTTAATAGTTTTAACCTTGGACAAGTTATCCATATCAGACATCATACCAGACTACTTTTAGGACAAAGCTCCTTTGGAATAATATAGAAAATTATTCTTTGAATCATCAGAATTGTTTTGTAGCAAAACGAAAAACGTAAATCATTTTGTTCATGTGTGTTAGGCCTAAAAAAAAAATGTTTGTTTCAGGTTTCATGCCCCCCAAAAATAGGGTAGGTAGGTAGGGATTTTTTTTTGTTTTTGATTTTTTTTTACTCTCAAACAAACCAAATTCAACATAGATTTTAAGAATTTATGCTAAAAAATATTAACACCCAAAAAATCTTCTAGTGTGGGGGGAAAAAACAGGGGAGGTGAAAAAAAAGGGGGGGGGGGGGAAACGGGAAACCTGAAACAAACCTATTTTTTTTTATGCCTTACTAATATACTTCAGAAAGAAAAAGATTTTCAACTAATCTGCATTGTCATACCAAAATCTGTTTTCTTGCATATCAGAACAGCATTTCTGATTAACTGGTTAAAGCTGCTTCTATGGTCGAGTGGTTAGAGTCTCCGACTTAAAGTTACTGCAACCTCTCATAAATTAAGCTGCGTGGGTTCAAGCCCTGCTGTTGACCAGATCTGTTTATGTGAGGCAGTTGGCAGTTTCTTATGGTGGATAGGGATCTAGTACTGGTTCTTCCCAGAGACAATGGTTGGGCAAACTGACTGCCTGTTAAAATAACCAAAATATGGTTGAAACAGGACTGGTGTTATACTCGGACAACAAAATACCACAATTTCCAATAACTTTACCCATGCTGGAAAATCGGAATAGAAACCCCCTGTACCAGACTACTCTAATGAATTATTTGTGATATAACATGATAAATATGGTCACATCAATCTCCGAAAAAAGCATCTGAATATCAGTTGTTTTTTAGCCTGTCTTTAATGTGCTCGTCTGATGTCCATCGTGGTCTGTTGTCTGTGCTCGTCTGATGTCCATCGTTGTCGGTCTAAATTATATGTGCCTTGTCTGATGGTCCATTGGCGTTGGTCTGTTGTCCGTCAACATTTAGAGTTTTGGCGATTTAACAAAAGTTCTTTAGCCCTTTATAGTTGTACTAAGATCTAAATTATATGTACACATATTGTGTATGCTTATAAGATCTTGGACAAAGTACTGGATTATTGGTTCGGTTGGGTCGAATACTTCAAGAGTTACGGCCCATGATTTAACAAAAGTTGCAATATTTAACTTTATTTGTACTGTAGCACCTTCATTTTTTTACTATCTTTATCATATTTACATACAGTGTATATGACCATAGGATCTTGGTTGAGTTTGTTTCTGGGCTGAATTTGATAAATACTTATGAGCGTTATTACCCCTGATTGAACAAATAGTGTTTCTCTTTATGGTAAATATTTTCAGGGTGAACACATTTTGAGATCGCAATTCAAGTTGTTTCATGAAAGAGTAGGTGTCCGTTGTATGATATGATGAACAATTGCTGTATTTATATAGATCTGAAATGGTAACAAGAGTGAGCCAAGGGATCGGTCAGGTGTAGAGATTTCGGTGTCTGCCTATTATCCCGGAGGTTGTGGGTTGGAGCCCCACTGGGGTCAAGACTGTACCTCCCAATATAACTCCAGTACTAGTAAAAACAATGATGGTCCTATTACAACATATACACTGCCTCCTGAGTTGTAATGCAATTGTTCCAGAAATGTGAATGCAAGTGAAAATAGCGTATTGCAATATGATACATAGTCTCTTACCTACCAGGTAACTGCACGACCCCTGAGTGCTCCTTTATTTATATGCAGCTTGAATACTCTCACTAGTATACCCTGCTCAAGAAAAAAATTAAAAAGGGAGATAATGAAAAATGTAGTTTTATAGTTAGAGAAAATTCCTTTCAGTAAATAGCCATGTAAAATTTAAAAATTGTTTTATACAAAGGGAGATAATTTTTAAAAATTGCAAGGTACAGTTATACATGTAGTTCTTTGGTAACAACAGTCCTTGCAATGATGTCCTCTATCTTTGTTTACAGTTTGAATAAATTCCTTTCACTTTTGCAGTTATACTGTGGGAAAAAATAAAGGGAGATAGTTCAAAAGTTGGCAAGGCAGAGTAAAAGTTCTTGCCCAGTACACTTTCTCTAAATGCCTTCTGTCTTTGTGTTATCAAGTTATGCTCCATACAAAAAAGCAACAATTACTTCCAATATACATATTTCTGTTGCCATAGCAATCGCAAATTTTTAGATATCACAGGATCTAAAGATAATATATATTTTCACAATTAACAGCAAAAATAATATGATATAATCAGACAGATTCCTTACATTTGGCATGCAAACTTAAAATCCTTTGGCAATTAGGTGGGTTTCATCTCCAACCAAAACAATCTCCTTTTAGATAATAAATTCAAGTTTAACAGCATTATGGGAAAAATGCTTGGGTGGCCATAGATGCACCTTCAGAGCTAAAAGGCTAAGACCCTATAAACCCAATGAAGTGAAGTAAAGTATTTTTAGTTTGTCTGGTTTTTGAAAAAAAAGACGAGCTATTGTGACATATTACAAAAGGGGCAATCTTGTCTATTTTCTAATCTCCATTAGAAATACTGTGCATGGCATATTTTACATTGAAAATGTTCTTCCTGCACATAGTATTTCATTGAACAGGTCTTGTGTAGCCATCTATAACATACATCACACATGACTAAATCCAATTCTTCTTTTCGATCCTTGCAGTTTAAGGAGTCACACAGGTGTGTATTCCTTACTTCTCTCAATAGTTTCAGGGTTATTTTTTGGCTTGTGTATTGTTGGTACGTTAAGTCGTGGATCCAAGGGGCTGTATTGAAGAATAAAACAAGTTAAGTATGATAGTCTGTTGCGGATATATATGCATAATCCCCCTGAGGTGGGGGTTTCTTTGTTGTAAAACTTAACAGGTTTTTGATAATCCTTGAATTTGAAAGGATTATGTTTTTCTGCCAAATGAGTTTCTTGTAAACAAATTACATCTATAGGTTCTTTTTGGTCTACGAGAAAATTTTGTAATTCATTACATTTACTGTATGATTCAGATCTCGTACCCCGAATATTCCATGATATGATGCTGAGGCAGGGTCTGATGGACTCAGTATATACCTCAGCTGTTTTGTGATCCATTAAAGAATTATTCGGAGTTGTTTTTGGTTGATTATTCATTAATCTATGTTCTGCATATGTCGTATAGCGGGCAGTGAATTGCCATTTGTCCATTTGGTCCTGGGTACATGATATAGGGGTGTGGGTGATTTGAATTTGTGATACCCCTAAAGTTTGGTATTGTGTGTGGCCACCCTCGGAATCTGTAATACATTGGGCTAGTATGTTGTCTTGTACGGAACCCATAATTCCCTCCCCCATATTCCCTCCCCAATTTTGTTCTCTTTTAATTTGTCTGTGAGGTGGGGGTAGGGGATAAGCACACTGTTCTTGTTTTATTTTAATCATTTCTTTCATATTGAGTGGTTTTTTGGGTGTTGGGGGTTTTGGAGTATCTATTTTTGGTGTTTCTTGGGGTTTCTTAGCAGTTGGGTTGGGGGTGACAATAGGAGTAGGAGATCTATCTTGAGGGGTGTGCTTTAGTTCGGCACATCTTGATTCGTACTCTTTTTTGATTTTACTATTTGCTTCGTTTAATTTTTGAACATACTTTCTATAGACGGGGCAGGTTTTGCTGGAGCCACAGTGATTTCCTGAACAATTGTTACATTTTAAATCTCTAGCATTGCACAGTCCTATTTCGTGATTACCGGTGCATTTCGGGCATTTAATCTTATTTCTGCATTGTCTTGTTTTGTGCCCGGGAGCCTGACACTTTCTACATCTAATGTATCCTGAATAAATTAAAAGAGTTTGTTTTTAACTGTTATGTTGTATATACACAAATTCTAAAAATGTTGAAACAAAACAAAACATTTCTCTAGAAATAAATCTTTGTGAAAACTTCCCCCTGTCCGGCAAATCAATTCTCCGGCATTGTAGGCATTGTATGCAAGTGATAGACATCAAAGTACATAATGATACAAAAGGTAGTATGATTATC